>OZ020607.1:123324450-123924450 GCA_963971545.1 Philophylla caesio
TGCTGGTTTGTGTTCGTGCTAGGAGGAATATGGTTTTTAGAGACACTAATTTTAATTTCCTTTTATATTCGAGTACCACTGTGCTTCAGCCAAGTGGCTACTTTGCTATGTATGTATAAATAATATCTCTAGCGATTTCATCATTCATCCCAGTTGTCTTTTTTATTAGTTCCAGCATATACAGTGTGTGTTGGTCCTGTATGTTTGTTTGTTTATGAAAATCCTCTTCTTTGTAAAGGCAGAGAGGATTCTGCCGTTAATTAGGTTGCCGAAATGCTTGAGAAATAAAATGCCAGTTTTAGCTGTCAAAATAATTACAATTTTATTTGGTAAAACTTACAACTTTTTTTATGAAATTAACATGCAAAAACATTTCCATAACTCCACCCTCTATTCCAATGTCATGGAAGGGCAACCAATCAAATTAGTGCATGCAGTGCCTATGCATAATGTGTCACAGAAATATTCTGCCGGCGCAGCGATAGCGTTGCGGCAGAGCGACGGTCAATGCGCTAAGTGGTACTCGAAGTCTATAAAAGGAAATTAAAATTAGTGTCTCTAAAAACCATATTCCTCCTAGCACGAACACAAACCAGCACTATTAAAATAAAAGTTGAAGGTGAAAAAGGGCAAGCTTGCGAAGCTGTAGAAAATATACCCAAACCAGAGCAGAGAACTTGGAAGAAATGAGAAGGCGCATATGTTAACTAAATGTTTAAAGCCATATTTTCATATTTTTCAGCTTATGTATAAAGCATTTTGTATGAATATGGCGGTTTGTGTTTAATAGACATATTTACATACTTATAAGAGGGTTTAAAAAGCTAAATAATAAGACATTTTTCATGACAAATTGAGATAGTTTTTCAGAAATCTCTGATAATTTAATTAAGAAAAGTTGGCATCCCTAGAAATCACACTTCAACACAGATGAAAACCTGCTCTCTTTCATATTTCTAAATTCTGTTTCCTTCCGTTCTCAACGTCGGTTTGACGTTTGTTAAAGTTTAATCAGTTTTTACCGCCTTTTTAGAGAGTGCCCGCGGAATAAATTAAAGTCGAATTGTGATTTACAATGTGTTGTGCAATAAAATATGTACATAAATATGAATTCGTGAATTGTGAATTATGAAAGAACTAATAGTCACTAAGAAAGAATGTGGTGTTGAAATGTTATAAGTTTGTGCTCGTTTTTTGCATGTTTCCAGATTTCAAAGTGAATGTAAGTTGTAAGTAATAATACAAGTATTTGTTCTATGCAAACTGTATTAATATATGTATGTAGTTATTGTTACGTTGCAATTAGATTGATCATGAAAATATTTGAATGTATTGCATATATACATACATATGTACATGTGAACGTATTATGAAAAATCGCAGTATATTCCATTCGAAGGGCTAGTGTTGGTATGTTAGAGCGTTTGGCACATTCGCCTTGGCCAACGTTCGTTTTTACTGCAAATGGAAGCTTGACCTTGTTACTGCTTCATATTTTCCTGTCTTGCTGCTAATTGACGCTGATCGTTTACTCGTGCGCCGGGGCCATCCTTTTTACTCCAGTAGAACACACAAAAAAGTTTTTGAAGGCAAATGTCTATGCAAATCAGGAATGCTTTTATCACTTACACATGTGTGTATGTATGTATGTATGCATGTTAGTACATATGCATGTATGTATGTCTGTAAAGCATAAAGAACAATGCTGCCCTACGAAAACCACAATTATCTCGGACTTTTTTAAGTGCATATTTACATACATACATACATATGTATGTATGGATACACATTTTAATTTTTTTTTGAAATGTTAACTATTTTTATTAAAACACTTCTTAAACAAATTGAAAAATTATAAAAATTGGTTATATACAAAAAATTGTGTGATTTCAAATGTCGCAATATCCAAAAGTGCTTAAATTTTGTCAAATATAAGTTATCTGATATTACTCTTCCGTCGGAATGTATTTAGTTCCCAGACGGAAAAGCTCCAAAAATAATTTTTCTGTAATTCTAAAGTTTATAGTATTTTTACTCACTACGTACATACATATGTATGTATGCTCATACATACATACATGCATACGAACAAAATAATTTTTTTACGCAATATTTTTACGTTTCATACTTTACCTTTTACAAGATTTTTTTTTAGGAGAATGGAAAACACATTATTTCGTGCGATTTTTTATTAAAAATTTTCAATTTATTTGTATTGATTTGGTTAAGAAAAAACGTCGTCTCATTTTTATCAAAAATATCTATTAACATTTTCCAGGATCTGGCATCACACATACTTCGCGGCCATCTGACAACAACTGTGTTTTGAACATTGTGCAATTAATTAGCAAGATATATAAATATCGCATTTAGAAGTATTTATTGTTCAAATTTTAGCAAAAAAATATGTGCATTATGTTTATAATGTGTTTAAGAAAGTGTATTAACAAAAAGAAAAGTGATTTGTGCGGTTTTTGTATTAAAATATTGCTAAGTCAGTGACAAAATTTTAAAAACAAATAACTTTAAAACTATAAAAATTTGGACCCAAAATTTGTTAAATATCGGTGAGTCAGTGCTACCCCAAAACCCCCTGCTAATTTCAGTGAAATATTCCAAGTACTTTGGCTAAAAAAAGCATTGGTTCCGTAAAGGAAATCTCAGCCGTGCTAAATAATAAAATAAAGTAAATACTAAATTAATTAAATTACAAATAAAAGAAAAATAAAAGTGAGGATAAATAATAAATTAAAGAAAATAAATTAAATAATAATTAATAAAAGTAAAATAAAGTGAAAGTAAGGTGAAAAGTGGTTACACCGGCACAAAAAATTTTCACAAAATAAGGTGCAGCCATTTAAAGTAAGTGCAACTGCTGACCGACGGCATTAAGTGACACGTAGTCAGGCGGCAGTACGAATTTGCCGCAAGGCCCCCACCAGCGGCCCACCGATTTACAACAAGGCCCACACCAACGGCCCAACTGTAACATATAGTAAGCAGTCAATCCAGGTAAGCCTTCAACATTACAACGTTTATTGGCGAAGGGCGGACACGCAAAATAAATATCATATTGTAGAAAAGAATAAAGTTAAGGGAATCTTGCCCTTTTTTTATTAAAAAAAAAAAAAAAATTTTATTGCGATTTTTGTCTGAGCGCCTGCATCAAGGGAATTTCTACAGTGTTGCGTTGGTACACTGTGAGAGATTTATCTCTATTTCTTCAAAAAAAAAAAAATTTTTTTCTTAAAAACTAGTTCGTAAATAGTTTTTGGGTTTGAAGTGAAGGAACATATAGAAATCAAAGTTGAATTTGGAATTTTAAATTTATTAATAAGTGGTTTTTTTTTTGACATAATCTATGTATATTAGAAAAATTTAGCTGGTGGTGAGTTACACCGTGAGAAATCAATAAAAAAAAAAATTTATTAGTTTGTCCAATTTATTTAATGTCCACTTGCTCGTGTGAAGTTCTTTTATAAGAAAAATTTTCTTCCATAGTGCGATAAACTGGGAGAAATCAATTTGCACTTTTTTCGGAGTTTTAAATTCTTTTATACTTAATTTGAAATCTACTTGTTCGTGAGTTGAGTGGGTCATATAGAAGCAAAGTGTCTCCAGTGGTGCTTTACACTGTGAGAGATTAGCTTGAATTTTGGAATTTTCTTTCTTTAAATATATATTTTCAGATTACATTGTATTCTGGTCTTTGATCTACATATATATATTTACGAATTTTCTCAGTAGTGCGGTACACTACGAATCGACAAAAAAAAAAGTAAAAGGAAAGAAGAATATTTTTCGTGTGAATTTATTTTATTTTTAGATTTTTTTTGGCCATCCATATAAGGTGGTGTGGCTTGTTCAAAACCATTGCATTTCGGTACCTTTTTTCGCTTTCTCGAAAATTAGTTGGTTTTCTTCAAATAATTTTTTTTTGAATCTTGGTTTTTGAAATTTTCGTTTCCTTTCCTAAAACACGTTATTAAAAGAAATTTGAAATTTTTATTCGGTTTGACAAGAAACTTTGGTTTCCACTAGTAGGTTTTTTTTTGTTTTATATAAAATTAATTGTTTTTTTCCGGTTGTGCGATACACGGAAATAAATCAAGGCAATTAATTTTCAATTAATCTTTACAATTAACGATTTTGAATAATTATATTTTATTCGTGCAAGCTATTTGGAAGGACTTCGAAGAAATTAAGTTTGCCCCAGTGGTGAATAACACTGAAGGAAATAAATTAGACTTTTTTTCTTGGAATTTTTGGATTTGTATTTCCGGCTTTTTTCGTTATTTTCCCCAGTGGTACGTTACACTGAGGAAAGTAAATTTGCTTAAGTCTCTGACTTATTTTTTCTCGTGACTCAATCGGGACTTCATTCAGTGGTGCGTTACACTGAGACAATCTTTACAACGTCTTGTTTTTCGAAATATTTTTCAAACGTCGGAGTTTGAAAACTTGAAACTTTTTTCGTGGACTAGTCTTTACGACATTATCTTCAAATCGTTTGTTTTTTTTCGAAAGATTTTCAAACAAAATTTCGTAAGCTTTTTCGTAACATGGCCACACTCAATGATTTTTCGCGCGCATGCGATGCGCTGCTTGAGTTTGAGTCGGGCTATAACACGATGCCCATTAACTGCCATTCGATCAAATCTCTGGAAATACAGAAAGAAGAGCTTAAGACGTTGTGGGTCAAGGTTAAAGAGAAATTTGATAAGTACTCAAAGACCTTGTCCGACAACGAAAGCGATCAGTCCGCTCTTTGGTTGGCCAAGTGCCGATACCAGGACTGCTACACCGCATACTTGACTTGCGGTGCGCTTATAGGTAAGACTGCTCATTGTCTCACTTTTGCTCAACAAAGCCGTTCAACGGTTAATCCCGGGCTTCATGAAGTTGAACTGCCTGCTCATTCAAATATCCGTTTACCTCCATGTGATACGGATATATTTTACGGTGACTACATGTCGTGGCCATCGTTTCGGGATTTATTTACAGCGATTTACGTGAATAATTCGCGCTTAAACCCGGTCGAAAAGCTGTATCATTTGAATCAGAAGACCCGGGGTGAAGCAAAGAATATAGTGAAATAATCCCCTCTGACTAATGACGGCTTCGCCACAGCGTGGCTAAATCTATCTGAACGATATGAAAATAAGTGGATAATGGTCAACAGTCGGCTTAAAATCCTATTCAATTTACCATCGGTCACGGTAGAACGCGGAACCGTTATTAAGAATTTACAAAGATCGGTCAACAATTGCATTTCAGTGTTAGAAATGTACGGTATTGACATTGAGAACTGGGATGCAATTTTCGTGTTTTTGGTGTCGAGTCGGTTGCCGGACAGCACTCTAGCGCTATAAAAACAAGGGATTATGAGGAAGGCGGAAATTCCGAGGTGGGAGGAATTATACAGCTTTCTCACAAGCCGGTTCCAAACGTTGGAAACTGTTTCCGACATTCGGGGTGCTAGAGCGGTAAAGCCGACCGTCAGTCGACCACCCGCTCCAAGCTATGAGAGGCGAGTGTCGACACACCATGGGCAATTCTCTCAACCTGCCTGCAGGCTGTGCCCCGAGCAAAAAGAGGAATACGATCGAGTACTGAAAGAGTACGTACAGGTAAATCATGCTCAACACCAAACACACTCCGTTTCAGCGAATCCTGTTTAGAGAATCCCAAAACGAGGAATTGCAGGACTTCAAACTGAAGACCGTCACTTTCGGAGTGAATTGTGCCCCTTATCTGGCAATAAGAACCCTGCTTGAACTCGCGGAAGATGTGAAATTGAAATTTCCACTTGCGACAAAAGTATTGAAGCAACATATGTACGTGGATGACGTGTTAGCAGGAGCATATGATTGCACAACAGCGATTAAAATGCGCGATCAGGTGATTGAGGCTCTCAAAAGCGCAAGTTTCCCCCTGAGGAAGTGGACATCAAATTCCAAGAAAATCTTGGCGGCATTACCAAAGGAACATATCTACAAGGAGAACTTTCTGGAAATTGATGACATGAGTGAATCAAGGATGTTGGGAATCCAATGGAATGCAGTGCACGACATGTTTCATTTCATCGTGCAGTCGATTCCTGAAAAGCAGGAATATACCAAGCGGGAAGTACTTTCTTGTGTAGCTAAGTTGTTCGACCCAGCAGGATGGCTGGGGCCGATAGTAGTGGTGTCCAAAATCCTGATGCAAGATATCTGGCTATCTAAAATAGAGTGGGATGATAGTCTACCCCGAAACTTGCTACTACGATGGGAGACATTTCTGGACAATTATGATAGTGTTCAGAACATTAAAATTCCTCGCTGGACTCATTTTACGCCATGGAATGATGTGGAGGGGTAAAAAGCTTTAAAATACATTTCCGGAAGATAGCACATTCAATGCAGTTTACCATCGAGGAACTCTCAACGTTGCTGGCGAAGATCGAATCGTGTCTGAACTCGAGACCGATTGGCCCCATCTCTGAGGATTCGGAGTCAATGGAACCTCTAACCCCCGGCTATTTCCTTATTGGCACCCCCTCCTCGCTTTTCCAGAGCTCGAAATCGCAGAGAGTCCGATATCTCTTGTCAATCGATGGCAAAAGATAAAGGCAATCCAGCAAACGTTTTGCCTGAGATGGAAAGCGGAATACTTAAAGGAGCTGCAGAACGGGACAAAGTGGAAGCTCCCGCAACGTAACATCCCGCAACGTAACATCGAGACAGGTGGTTATTAAGGATGATAACCTACCCCCAAATGAATGGCGACTTGGCAGAGTAGTTAGAGTCTTTTCAGGTCCTGACAGCCGCGTTCGTGTCGTAGAACTACGAACGGCGCCCGGAAATGGGCGCCAAGACGTGTGTCACTTCACGCTAAAAGAGTGGAACGAGAGGCTTGACGTAGCAGCTAATGTGGAGACACATCTGTCCCGCATTACTTCCGAGCGCACAGTAGATGCGCGTGTCGTCACCGAATTCGACAATTTTAGGTTGGCAGACCCAAATTTCCACCGCTCGAGCGCGGTGTCGTTAATTCTAGGAGCGGAGGTGTACGCGATGATCCTGCGTCCGGGACTGATGGCAGCGACACCCACCCGACCAGCCGCGCAGAACACGATGTTCGGGTGGATGATATCTGGCGGCACCATCTATTAGAATGAAATAGCAAACATTTTTTATATAATTTAACCAAATTTTTGTAGTTAACTTATTGCAGCGATACTGCAAGGCGTGCGGCATGTTTACGTCAGCTGTTTCAGCATTCACAATGTATTCTGCCATTGTGAATAAATTATTAATTCCACTTGCAGATGTCGCTGTGATAGTACGGGAACAGGGACTCGTTACTCTCTCTCCCTTTTCTCGAGTCCTGTTACCCATACCGTACGATGGGTTTCGCCTTATGCGAAAACCCAGCGCTCTTTCACTTTGTGAAGAGACGCCCCCAACACTACACGTAAGGTTTTTACATTGTACATATATTTAACCCCCAATTTATTTTCAGCAGTGTTGTTAATAATAGAAAATAAATTGCTTGCCATCTGCAAGCCCCACGTTGCACTTATGTAAATTTAAACTTGCGTGTTTTGATTTGCGAGAGCAAAGTAGCATTCAGGGGGCTCATTTAAAGATCTTAAATCTTCAAAAGATCGGCTTCGTATTTTTCGAACCCCGTTGCCGTGGAATTCAAGAGGAATTCCCGGCCGAGATAGGGGCCCCCGCTCGAACACTCCTTTTAACAATTTTTTTTAATGAAAATACTTTTTTTTTTTTTGTAAAAAATGCAACATTTATTTAGTAATCAATGTGATATGAATGTCCTCGAAATGTATGTATACAATTCATGTAGTGAATAATTTATAAAAAAAATACCTTCGCAATAAAAAATTTTAAAATTTCATTCAATAATTTGAAGAAGTTGGGGAAAAAATTTTGGTTAATCTTTTCAAAATTTTTAATATGGAATATTAAACTGAAACTCTTTTTTCGTGCTCTGTATATCCTTCTTCACATATGTATGTATGTATGTTCGTACAATATGTACTCGTACTATGTTTCTCTTGAAGCACTTACGAGCTATACAATATTTACATATTTTGAATTAGATTTTCTTTTTTCAAAATTTGCATTGGTTTCAATTCAACTATGTTTGTATTAATTAATTAATGCCGTTACATGTTTATAATTTTGTTATCTTATATACATACATATATAAATATATATGTGTGTGAATCCGTTTGTAAATAGATTTTCTGCTTTGATATTCTCTTCCAATATAATTTTCTTTATAAGATTTATTTTTTTATTTTTTTTTTGTAAATATAATTTCACTAAATTCTAATGGTTATTGGGCTAACCAATAAGGTAACCTGTGGGCTAAGAAGCTGAACAGGATCGATATCTATTATTATTTTACTATTCACTTTTATTCAGGTTGCTAAAAATTTTGTTTGTTAAGTTGTTTGGCGCTTTATTTTCGTTTTGAATTTTTGATTTTAGCTGAGTTCAGTTAGTAAACCTTTGTGAGTTTTGATTTGCTCTCCACAAAATCAGTAGTTGCTGCCAAATGTGGCAAATTTTTGCTTTATCAACATGTCACGCTGCCTCTTTTCAAGCGCGTTTCTCCTTACGTTTTTTTAAATGTAGTCTATAGTAAAAATAACTAATTAGAAATTAAATTAATTACAGTTATTTTAATTAGCATACGTTTTACGCGCTTCATCTAAAATTATTTGCATTTAGAAAAGCTTAATTTTTATATAGGAGCTTTCAGTTGTTTTTAGTTCGAACTGAAACGAAATGATTTTTAAGTAATTAACTACTATGTAAATACGAAAACCTTTCAAATTATTCGAGAAATGAAGTATAAAAAATGTGTGCAGCTTTTGTGCAATCGAGGCTACAAATTGGAATAGGTTGGCGAATTGTTTCCTTTGGCGAAGTGTCAAAATTAAAATTCCTGAACTTTATTGAAGCTTTGGATGCTTAAAAGCTTACGCGGACGCTTCTCTCTCGAGCTTTCCAAAAAGTAGGACATGTGCCAAGCTTTTACATTTACACTTTGGCACCATAACCTTTGAAATGTTCCATTACTTAAGCCCCCAAGGACTGCACAGCTTTTACTTCTCATTTTTCATCCTAAATTTTACTTTTCCACATTTTATTACTTTAGACATTAAAAAAAAAAGTTGTCGCTCAATTCCTTATGTTTGCTAACTTATGATTTATGTTTGTATGCTAATATATATTTTAATATATTTTTATATTAGTTTATTGACTAAACACATTTCTTTCGTAATCTCTAAGGAGCTTCCAATGCGAGCCGCGTCGTCTCCTGTTCATTGACGCCCCACTTCAGTGGCGTAAATCGCTGCCGCTTTGGTTTTTGATATCATAAATATTTGCGTAGGCATTCTTTTGCTAGACATCACACATTTGTTCTATACGCATTTTGTTGAGAAGAAGAAGAAAAGAGCAGAATGGAAGAAACAATAACACAAACAACAAATAAATAATATTGTAGGTTAACGGTAACACTATTTGTATTTATATTTAACGGAAGCGAACAAAACGAACGAGCGGAAAGCGTTCGAATATTTTATAAGAAAGAAAGCAAGTTATTGTTATTGTTATTAATGCGGGAATTGTATAATGATTAGAGTAGAAATATCAAAAGTCATTAAAGTATATTTATATAAGCTTTCAAAAACCGTTAACAGAGCTGAAGCAAGTTCCAAAATTTGAAGAGAAAAATCTGCAAAAACTCGTTTGTAAAAATTAATTAAAAATATTGGCATGCGTTTTATTTATTTATTTATTGAGAAATGCAATAGGGTGGATGGTTGAAATTATAATTTGAACACTACTAAAAAATTTATTTGATGCGTATGCTTTTGTTAACTAACTACAGCTAATGTCAGAGCTTACTCGATAAGTCTAGCACTGCACTATGTGACTGTCACGTGCACTCTCTGTGCATTGCGGTTGGTTCAAATGTTCAGACTAACTACAAATGTCTAAAAAATTTCAATTGCCACTGGACTAACGAAATGTTTAGAAAAAAAAAACCGTGAAACGAGCTTCAAGCTTTCATCGAAGCTCCGAATATCCGCACGCTTTGAGCTATAAAGCTCAGCGCTATGTTTTACTAGCGAATTTGTTTGCTTAACTAAAACAGTGTTGGCAAATGGACAAAGTTAGAAATTATTGCGACGTAAAGTGAACTTCTTCAAGATCCATTTGACTCCAAAAGCTCTGAGGTGAAGCTCGATATCATTGCTAAATTTAGGATATGTGGCATGCGCTTCTAGGCCGAATTTCAAGAAACTTCTTTTTTTTTGAACTCTATACACGTTATTTTCAATTCGTAATTTAGAATCGTGTAATGAACGCTTTTGCGTTTGTGTTAACTACTAATAAACTTAATTTCGCCCAAGAACCAGCGAAAATCGATCTAACTCTAAGAAGAATATAAGTTGAAAATATATAAAAATTTAAATAAAAATACATTTTATAAATATTATAAGTTCTTTGAATATTTACAATTTTTTTTTTTGTTAAAAAGAGCTTAAACTAAACCAAAAAAAAAATCAATAAATTCGTAAAAAATAATATTATGGATATTTTCAGAGTATATTACTTCATAAAAAATTATACAAAATTTAAAAGTATTTGTTCGTTTTTTCGAGTAAAATCCTTTTTTTTTCTCTACATGTATACACATTTACATGTGTATGTATATATACCTACTTTTGACGTAAAAAAAAAAGTTATATGAATATATGAAAGGTGCCGTGAAATATAAAGAGGATTATTCAAAAATACTAGTTTTTGTAGTTTTTACAAATACACATACGAGTTGATAATTTTTTTTAAATGTTAAATGTGTTTTTTTTTTTTTTTTGGCAATAAGTTAATTTGTAAATTGGCATAACATGGCAAACATTTTTAATCAAAATTTAATAATTATATTTGCTATGTAAAAATTGCCAAATTCTTCTGTAATTGATGCGAGTTTTGGTGCGTGATTTGAGGCTTTAAACAACATACATTGATATTGTATGTGTGTGTGTGTGTGTGTGTGTATGTGTGTGTGTGTATTAACTTGGTAATATACAAACGTATTATGCTATTTGGTGTTTAGGCTGAGATGACACGGGCGGGGTTGAAATGCTTGCAACTTGTTTAGTGCAGTGTTAGTCAAAGCGTTTTGGGCGCTAATCGTTAAGCAAAAAGCAAAAAAGCAAAACTTCTTAAAAACTACTTAGGTGAATATTTAATTGAATCATTTAAATACTAAATATTTGACAGCTGCAGATGCACATTTCATTGAAACAGAAGTGAAAGGGGTGTTGTTTGTGGTGGTGATAGTGGGCGTGGTGGTTGTGGTGGTGGTGGTTTTGAAGGGTTCACTAAGGCTTAAGGCGGTACTACTACTGCTCTGACAACTCAAATACAACTGACTCGGGTGGTACGGATGACGCTGGCGGTACTCTTAGTACCTTTTGGCCGCCAAAGCACAGCGTCAAGAGCCAGCTGCCGCCGCCACTTCTGCTGCTGCCGCCGCCGCCGTCGTTGTTGCTCTGACGGCGCGCAGTGTGTACGCCAAAGTTGTTATTGTTGTTGTGATTGCTAACGCGCCGCTGCTGGCGGTTGGTGTTGCCACTGGACAGCCGTCGCACCGGGATGTGTGTGCCAGTGGCGGCGGCACTGTATCGGCGGCCATTCAAACGGCGTGTGGTGGGCGAGTGATCGTTTCTGTGCCGATCGCAGATGAAAGAGAACAAAACGGAGGAGAAAATAAGATAAAAAAAGGAAATTGAGTGTGTGCACTGCTTGCATTCTGCTAGTGAGAGCAGTGGCAAGCGAGCCAGAGTGAGCGAGAGAGAGAGTGTGTGTGTGTGAGCTTACCTTTTGCCATCCTGCGGAGTGCCGCCAGCTTGGCCTTCGGTGTCAGGTGCGGTATTGTAGGCGCCGGAGAACATTGAGGCACGTTTTGGCACCCATTCGGGATGACCGCGTACGGACATGTAGACGGAGAGGCTTTTCAGTAGAACAGTGCGAACCTGCGGTGGAGTGAAGAGAAAACAATCACAGTTATTACACTCTCACGCTGATACTTCGTTTAAAATGTATACTTTGTGCATGGGAAGAAATACTTCGAACATGTTGTAAAGTGTACTCACCTCACCATTTAGGAAACAATAGATCAAGGCGATAAAAAAGCCCTGAAATGAGGTTAGGAAATGCGTCACATAACTCCACATGGCGAACTTCCATGGCGGCTTTAGGTTCAATGCGGGTATTTGGTGTAATAAGTTTGTGATACCCAACAGCGGAAGCAGCACAATTGCCGCACGTACCGCCTTGCGCGTCTGCTCGATATCGCTGGCTTGGCTTTGCCGTAACTTCATCACCAATACGCGTATAATGTTCATCAGGAAAAAGAAGTTCAGCTGTGGAATAAAATTAAGGTTGTTAATAATTCAGGTCAGCCATTGCCGAACGTCCTACCAATATGACAATGCAACGCGGTCCCTCCAATATCCAGTAGTATGGCGTCAAATTGTAGTTCCACAGGCAGTCTTGCGCGCTGTCCATATACACGGCGGTACATATCGCCCAGACGGTGGTCATCAGGACGGGCAGGCCCCAGCCGAGCAGCGAGAAGATGGTGTGCGGGAAGCGGCCCTGGAAAACCGCCACCGTCACCATATTGTGCAGGTACAGACCCTCGATGAACATCCACATAAACATGGCGGTGCGAGCGTACTCGAGCAGTACGTAGGAGGCCTCGCAGAGGTAGGGCTATAAGATGAACGATATAGAGACTTTTATTTTTTTAATTTTAACTTTTTTTTTAACTTTAACTTTACCGTATTTTCAATTCCCGCTGAGCTCGTATTCGCCGTCGGCGATTGGTTGCCGCGTCGAAACGCCTGATCGAGATACAGGGTGAGTCGCATGATAACTTGACAGACCATGGCAATGAAGAGATTTTTATGAATTTTCGTACGATTGTTGCGTAGCGAGGAGAAATTGCAAAAAATTATGAGCGAGACAATAAGAGCAACAAGCGACAGAATGAGCCCGACAGTCTCAAGCGTGCGTGTGCGACGAGCAATGTCCAAGAAGACCTAAAATACGGGACAAAATTTTTAAAAGTTACACCGTTCGAATTTGTTGGATGGTTGAGTATAGAGTGAAACGCACATCGATATTCTCTTCTTGCAGCAATTCATTCACTTCCGGCTTGAAGCATGGCTTGTAGTCCGTCCATCCGTTGGTGCTGTTGTATGCGTCATTAGGACGACGACCCCAATGGCCATCCAGCTCGCATTTGCGATTGGCAAACTCTATGGGCAGGGGAAAAAGCACAGGTCAATACATTTTAACTTAAATAGAAAAAAAAAAACGGCGGCGTTGAAGGTTTTTACATTTTTCTCATTATGCGTATGAAGCAAAAGCCTTAAAATTATTCCTGTTTTTTTTTTTTTGCATAAAATTGTGTAACAATTAAACATCCAATTAACATAACTCATCTCACTGTGCTTTTCGCTTTGTTTTGCTCATTTTCCGCTCATTTCACACCCATTTCACACTTTCAACAGACAATAAAAATTTAAATTTTAAACACTAAGAATTAAAAATAGACCACAGACCTTCGGCCACAAATGCAATTAAGTTAAAATTCCCACACACTTTCAATGCGTTGCCTGCATAAATCAAACGAAATTACGTAAGTACGTACGTACATCCTTGCGGGCCGATTGGGTGGCATGCAACGTGTACGGGCGACGGTGCAGCAAAGAGAAAACGAAACGTAGCGCGGAAGGTATTTGCAATTTGCCGTTTGCTATTTGGCTTTGGTATTTGCTGTTTGTTGTTTGGCGGTGACGCAGACGGCGACGGAGACGCAGACGGAGACAGCAACCATAATGAGTTGAGTGTGTAAAAGGGAAATGGAAAACTCATTTAAATGCATTTTACTTTTGTGCACCATCAAACCGATTGTCGCTGTGTGCGCGCACGCATTAGTCTGCAATTTATTTTTTTGCTATTGTTGTTGGCAGCGTTGGTGCATTTGTATGGCTAGCGCCGAAGGCAACACAGGCAGCGCCAGAGTTGTTGGCAGGAGCAGTATGTTGCAAAGCAATCAAGCAAGCAAACGATTTCGAGTAAAATAAAATAAAAAAATCTATCGAACAACTTTATGTGCCTCAGTGAAAATTACTTGCGAATATGTGCCAATATTTACGTAAGTACAAAATCTTCACTGCAAAACTCTTGCTTGCTATGTGTTGGGCAACGTTTGGTGTGCCACCATGCGGGCATGCTTGCTATGTGTGGCAAGGCTTTCGAAATCATTCTCTAAAAATTGATACCTTGCAGGTAAATTGTGTAAACGTTGAGACATCGAACGAGCGAAAAATTTGTTGAAAGTGGCACAAAGTTCAAAGACACATTAAGTTCTGAAGCTCTTCCACTATAGTTTGAGAATTGCAAATATTGTTGTGTATTATTTTTTAAAATTTTGAATGAATCGCAGTATAAGCGTTGGAAGGAAAGGTATTTAATAAAAAAATCGCCTATCCGAGCGCAAGGGCGCCATCTGTCATACATTTGCTCCCCGTTCTAACTGCGCTAAACTGAGGAGATCCGCCGTACTGAACTCGCACTGGCCAACCTTTGTCGCATACGAAGAAGCGAGCAGGGAACCTTATAAATATCGTAACACGTCCGATACCACGTCTAGAACTCATTAAGTTTATTGTAAATATACTCACAACTTTAAGCACAACAACTTATCAATTAAATTATTTTTTATCTAATTCAATCAAATTTCGAATTAAAAAAAAAAAAAATTTTTTAATTTTTTTGAGTATGCAGTTTTTTGGCTCATTCAATTTCAGTTGAAAAAAGTGCAAGTTTCAAGTGTCTACAAGTCATCACTGATTTTTGATAATTTTTTTACGGGCAGACTCCTCCAAACAACGCAAAACCGCGAAGGAGCGTCTGTAAAAATAATTTTTAATAATCTGTGGTTGTTTGTAGCCACTAGAAACTTACACTTTGTTATGCTAAAATGAAATGCGCTGCAAATCTGCAAATCAATTTCACACCACTATCTTTTGCTTGTACGTAGGTAAGTGTGTACTCGTATGTAAATACTTATTACTATCTGTTTGTATTCCGGTGAAGAGTAGAGTGTGAATTGTGCTTCAACTCGGGAATTCATTTAGGTCACGGCAATAGAAAAAACTCCACACTCTTGCCAGCAGTTATTTTTAATTGAATATCGGAAAATCGGCAGCAAATGACAAAAGCCCGAGTTTACCTGAAGGCTCACAAACAGTTGACTTTCTAAATAAATTGCGTCAATATGTAACATACATAAATACTCGCATACATATGTACACAAATAGAAATACGCACACTCCCTCACTCAGCACACTCAGCACACACACACACACACATGAATTACTCTCATTGTTTACTCACTTGTTGTGTCAATGCCATGTCCAACGGGCGGGCAATGCATGCTCGCCAATACGCCGGCAGGTGTCGGAGGCCAGCAGAGGAACAGATCCCATGTCCAATTGCAGAAGATGCCTATTGATTGAAATAAAAAAATATATATAGAAATAGAATTAGAAATAGAAATGAAGGAAAAATGGTAAGTGGCATTAATAAGGGGCGATCGACCCTGTGATGTTAAATAAAAATGTTAAAAGTCTTAAAAAAATGAGAACAATGATGCCCTTTTAAATTCGGCGAATTTTGCAATTAATATAAAATTTCATACTAATTTTCTATGCGTTTTTCCCATTTCTATGAATGTTGATAAAGGCTTTAGCCATTTGAAAATGCTACTGATTTTACTATAAATTTATGCTGTGCAGTATTTCAAAGGCTTTCTTTCCCCCATTTAATTGGCTTAATTCAGTGGTAATTCCGTGTTGGCGTTTCAATTTCCAGTTAACGTACATTTCTATTATGTTTATATAAAATGTTATAAGCAGCGTGAATTAGTTGAAAACACATTCACCCACACATTTGCATAATTTGTACACAATTCAAGGTCCACTGTAATGTTTTATTTTTAATTTTTTTTAAATTTTATTTACTGTGGCATGGCTTAGCGTCTCTGCCACCAAAACTGTTAATCGCATTGTAATGCTACTATAAGCAGATTGTGGTTATTGCGTCATTAATATGCAAAATAAAAATAATAATAAATAATTTAAGAGCTGTAAGTAGCAATGCTGCGGGCAACAAAATTATATACGAGTTGTGTTCAAAAAGTGAGGTGGCGTTTTTATGAAAAAATATTTATTTATTCATCAATTATTTATTTATATTGTCCCCTTTAAAATACTCCACTCAGATACAATGCACTTGTGTCAATGCTTTTTCCATTTCTCAATGCACCTTTCATAAGCGCTTTTTGGTATAGACTTGAATCTCTGCAGCAATGCAGTTTCTGATATCATCAACTGTTACAAATCGCCATCCTTTCTTAAGTCTTTTAAGTTTCGGGAACAAGAAAAAGTCGCATGGGGCTAAAGCCGGTGAATATGATGCTTTTGAGTAAATCATGATCATCACTGACGTCATTCAATGCGACGGTTCTGCTGATCAAAATTCAGAAGTTAAAGAACAAATTTCGCGCGACTCACGTCTGATGCCCTAAACTTTCGGAAAAAATGGCGTGTTGCGATACGACTGATATTTTAACATCCTCAGCAATTTCTTTTATAATAATTCGACGATTTTAAAGAACAATTTCCTTTACAGCTTCGATGATATTTGCTATTGTTGATGTGCTGGAGCATGCAGCATCCACTTTTAAACAAAAAATCGATAATCGAATGTACGTCGTACTTTTTGAATGCACCTCGTATATAGTTTTACTTTCATATAAAAATTCGCAATACCGACTAACCACCTTTTAAGTTCTGTTTAAATAACTAATTGTTGAAGTGACAATTCTAGAAGTCTTCGTGGATTTGTCTCAAACCATATAATAATCTCTCTTCATGCCAATCTCTCGAGAAATTTTTTTGTTTCTAAGTAACAAACGTTCAAACTTTCCGTATCGTAGACCCAACAGAAATGTTCAAAATGAAAATAAGAAAATTGCTCGACGCCTTTCAAAATTGAGGTGTTTTTTTCTTAAATTCCTATAGTAGATGGAAACATCGGTAGCAAAACTCTTAAAATCATTTAGTGTGAGGCTTGGACCTCAAACTCCGATTGACGCGAGAGCTTTTGAGCATGCGCTTCACGTACTTTACAGTCCTGCTGGAGTCCGCAGAAATTTGCATAAACTTGTTTAGCCATTTTGTTTAGTCATTTTGTGATTTGACTTGGACCACTCTTCAAAGAAAATAAGTTCTGCTACTTTGGATTTGCAAACAAAGAATCTGAATACACTAAAAAATAATAGATCTTCAGTCAGTCGTAGTGGAATTTATCCGCAGCCGTCCAGTTGATGCATTTCGTATTAGACAGGCGATCTGAAATTACGAGTTCTAGCAATACGCTCCCGAAATAAAGTCACATTTCTTGTTGAATTTAATTTTGTTGCGATAGTCGAAATGGTCGATCGCTGGATTGCGTGATGGCCAGGCAGTATGCAATGGGGTGGTCGTTTCGCAAGTGTTCTTACTATTCCAAAGTCGCCCTTAAATGGCTCGTTGCCCTTCTCCAATGCTTGGGGCTTCACTATAGCTGCAATTTTTGACGTTTTCAGGAATGCCTTAGAACACTGATAACTGCTTGGTATTTTAAAGAGGGTCTAAGAGTCTCTCGTGCCGTGCCGTATGTTGAGTCTTTGTTTGAGGTTAGAAATAAGACGATGACTCAACTGACGGTACAAGCTTAACCACTCAGACCAGTCAGTGTGAGATATGAACCCAACAAAACTTTCAACCGTCATGCGCTATTTCCCTCCCGGTGCTACCGTTAAGTATTTCATCGGAAGGTGGCTTGAACACGAAGCTCAAAGTGTTCATAGCTCTTCGTCGGCTTTTAAAGAATATTGCTAAATTTTCGAGTAGTTTTCCTTGTATAAATGTATTGGTTTAATAACTGCAAATGCTGCCTCACAAAACCATTCACTCAATTGAGTGTTGCTGACATCGTTCTGCAAATTTTTTAGTATGAGAATTTGATGATTTGACTGAAATGTGCAATTTCGTTGAGAGAACAGCATAAAAGGCACCTTCGAATTCAAGGGTCACATGCTTGATTGCGGTCTTCTATTTGTTGTGGTTTCACTAACTGTTTTGCATCTCTACCTCTACCTACTCAAGCTTCGCTCCTGCTCCGGAGGGTCAGTGGCATTGAAGGCGCCATGCAAGCAACCGCAGCACATTTGCCTTGACCCCAAGTGTGACGCTACTTTATAGATAGATATCTATTTACGCAGTTAGACTTACTTAGTTGTGTACATATGTATGTAAGTACATATGTTCAGTTTTTGCTATTTAAAAATCACGTATTATAATATCACCCTTCTTTGAGTGGCGCGCCATTGGCGCTGGAGCATTTTCTGCTTAGTTACAAACGTAAATTCGACACGTGCTTGTCGATGTCGTCTAACAAAAAAACTCATACACACACGTACACACATATGTATGTATGTAGGTATGTTTGGTGCTAGCAAATGTTATGAACTAAGAGCGCTAAGGTTTATTCTAATCTCTCGAGCTTTTCATATATTACCCATCTTACTGGCACTTTGACATATTCGTTGCTATGTAAAGAAAGTATGCCATCCTACTTTTAGCTTCCTACACGCCCATCTGCATCGTCTGTCCTCTCTGTATTTATTTACACGCATGTTTGCTCTGCACTTACATCTGATTTTACATATCGCACACGTATCAGCACTCCTCCTCCCCAGAGCGCCGCTCTAGCACTAGCAAGGTTTCGAGGGTCATGTCATGCATTTGTCATAGCGGATTTGTCGAGTTTTCAAGTTTTCACGTTTATCGGATGCATATTTGTCTGCTGCACTTATAATAGAAATTTATACTTAGACGCACGCATATGAAAATATTCGATTCGTGTGATCTTTGTTATCGCCGTATGATTTATATAATCCGTCATTCTGGTTTGTTGGATTCACCCACAATTTTCTATTTACAAATTTCTCACGAAGCATACAAATTTTTATGTGCACATCTGTTATTTGCTCACGTGGCACGTGTCACATCTACATATATTTGTTGTGTGTGGTTTTAAGTATTGTGGTTGAGGTTTTGGGAGGAGTGGAATGGCGAATTTCATTTGCATTTTAGAGGGCAGTTACCCATCGACGTGTACGTAGCCGTAGCGTAATAGCGCAGTTATCCACCGACGTATAGACAGCCAAACGTGTCAGCTGAGATGACCTTTCTTATGGGGGCGCCGCCTTGTAAATGAAAACTCACCACCGTAGAGTTTTCGTGTTGACGGAGAACTTATGTAGGAAATCCAAGGGAATTTGATTTTTTCCGTAGGAACTTTTCAACTCATTGTTCTCTTTCTTATCATTCTCGTACAAGGTTGCCACCGCATACTTTTTTAAATCATTAAAAAGTTAGTTTACAAATACTTGAAATATTCTTAAATTATTAGAAAAATACTACCGAATATAGCAGATTATAGCATAATATATTATTTAAATAGGTCAGCATTTCGATTCGATCATTTACATTATAAAAATGTTAACTGAAATTGTAATTTAATGCAAAAACATATATATATAAATCAAAATGTCAACATTGTATAAAAATGAGCGAACAAAACCAAATAACCAAAAAGAAGCGAGTTGCTATGCAATGAGAGTACAGCTGATTTCTACGCTAAGGCTACGGTAATGAGGTTTTGTAAAAATGAGATTCTAGCGCCGTCTAAGCTATGCTATGTACGTACACGTTCGTGCCAAGGCGAATTCATGTAAGGTGGTAGCGATTCTAAAAATGCAACGCTTTGTTGGGTTATTGTCAAACTTTATCTCCTTTGTATTTAACTTTCGCGAAAAAATTTTTACACTTTTAGAGTCACCGCCAAATGTTATAGTGAACTACATATATCTTTAAATTTCTTGTAGTTAAACGGAACAATTGTTAATTTGCAACTAAACAATTGATTTTGACAATCAACCACCAATCAGCTGATTGATTAACACCACCTTTCATGAATTCGCCTTGGTTGGTGGGTAACTGCGCTATAAACGTCTATAGCGGCACATATCAAACACACTCGGATTTCCTACGTAAATTTTTACGTCAGAACGGAAATTCTGCGGTGGTGCGTTTTTATTTATGTACATTGTGCTCTCGTAAGTTTGATCGAGTCAGCTGACTTGTTCGGCCGTTTCTACGTCGGTAGATAACTGCGCTCTTCGAGTATGCTGTTACAGCTGTTTGAGTAGCAGCATTCACTAATTTTTTTTTTATTTGTTCACATGCTTAGTGCAAGGTTTGCAATTCTCAACCTATTTATAGAAAAAATAATTTAAACCGTAGAAACACACTTGTAGAGAGTTGAGTAAAGTAATACTCTTAGTAAGAGTCTCTTACATTTGTCTCAACTTTCTCTTTAGCGGACGTCTGAAATATGAAATGGACTTCAAATTCCTTGTCTTCCTCTTACTTAGATCTCTTAGGTTATAGTTACAGCCAAGGCACATTCAATAGGTAGCAGCAGTAGAAAAATTGAAAAAAAAATTTGAGCTCTGTATATTTTGTTTTTGCTTTTAAAATCTAAAATTTCAAAAATATTTTATCAACTACCTTGAATTGTACTGAAAGCATTCTTATCACAACGAAATTCAAAATTTGACAATTCAAATTAAAATAAAATATGAAAAAAGTTCAAAAAAAAAAGTTTGCTGCGGCTACCTATTTGATGTGCCTTGGTTACAGCCTAATCTTTTTACAACTGAAGCCTAAACGTTGCCATTGGGAAAAATTAAAAATACCCTTAAAGCGCATTTACTACTAAAACTTAAAATATTTAAACTTTTTTTTTTTCTATTCTGAAACTGTTTTTCTGATAAATGACATGCTCATAATGGCATAATTCACGTGATCAAATTGAGCTGCTTACATAATTCACACGAAATTATGTCAGCGTGTTGAATGATGAGCCAACACAGTCGGTCATTTATCAGCATTAAATTTCAAATGAAAAGCGCAAGATATTTGAGTACAAATTACATAAATAACTGTAATGAGTGCAGATGTGTTTCTACATATATGAAGAAGAAAAAGCACACAAAAAAAAATAGAACTCAAGGTGAATGGATTTAGCAGCGCAAAAGTGTTTTTTTCGAGTAATTACAATGGCGTTGGGCGGGCTAAATATAGAATTACCAATGTTGAGTGAAATACGAATAGTGCAATAGAAATTGTTTCGCAACAGAAAACTTAGTTTACACCAAGCAATGCGCTGCAAATTAATTACAAAAGGCAAAGAAAGCGGGGGCTGGCAGAGGAACACTGCACTGCTTACAACACACACACACACCTGCACCCACCTACGCCAACTAATCAGCCGCGCCACCGAGCAATCAGCATTGCCACGCCACTGTCAAGCGCTTAGCGTAAATATTTGCGCCAGAGCAGTCGATGAGTGTGGCGCTTCTGCTGGCCTCTGGCAGACATGCGATGACCCAATGACCGCGCGCGCAAACAAAGCGAGCAAGTCGACAAATGTGCACTTAGAAAAGCAAAAAAGCGACAAAAGTGTAATAAAAAATTAATGTGTGACTGCACAGTGGGGCACAAACAAAGCGAGCGGCGGTGCGAAAAACATTGACAGCGAGCGCTGATATGTCAGCACTTCAAGTTGAGTGAGGGGCGGAGGTAAAGCTAAACAGAAGTGTGTGTGGCGCGCGTAAGTTCATTGGATTACAAAATGTAACAAGTTGTTGTTGCTGTTGTTTGCTGCATGTTGCCTGGCATTGCGATGCGCTTTGATTAATGTGTCCTACCCTCAGCCGTCAGCAGCGCATTCGTTTGATTGCTTCGTCGCCTCCCCTAGCGCCATTCACCGCTCGCCAGTCATAGCTCACCTGCCGCTTAATGCCATTTGCTTGTCCTTTTTTCTCTATTTAAACTGACACACATTTCGATTTCTCCACTGACTTCATTATTTGGGTCAATGCATTTGAACATGTCTATGCAATCAAGGCTATCTGTTGCGTAGCTAGCGGCAAATTGCCTCAGTCAGCCAAGAGCATTGCTGCCATTACTTACTTCTTAGTGTGTGTTTATATAGTTTATGGAGTGGTGTAGAATTGCCAGTTGAGCGCATTTGAATGTGAGCTGCCTTTTCATTTAATTGAGAATGCAACTTAGGCACTGCAGCCTTAATTTTGTTGGACATTTGCAAGTGCGGCAAATTCGGAAAATTCGCATTAGAAGTAGGTAAAGACCTTCGACCTGCACTGCAACTACTTTCCTCAACTTCACGTAATTCACGTCTCTGTCTAAGCAGCTGCCACATTTGCGACATATCGACGAATAACTTTCAGTGTCTGACTGTCTCTGGTGGTCTGGTGGTCGGGCTGTCCACTTCATTGTCGGATAGTTGGCCAAACGTCTCTGGCTGCCAATAAGTTCCTCTACATATGTAATTTCAAAACCTTATCATAGAACATCCACTAGACCACCCGCCTTCTCCACCACTCGGTTGTTGGTGCTTGCGTCACAAGCTTCATTGGGTGCCTACAAAGCACCTCAGCTGCCAATGAAGAAGATGGCAATGGTTGATTTGTCACATGCAATTTCTGTGCTGTGCAACGACGCGTGCCAGCATGTGCCATCCAACAACAGCATAAAAACTCAGCAGAGCAAAAGAATTACAACAACAGCAAATATGCACACCTGACTTGGCAGCGCATGGCAACTTTTCCATCTTTGCAGTAGCCGCCTGCTTTTCACAGATTTCCAAATTAAATATTTAAAAAAAAAAATAAACAAATTGTTCACACTGGCAAGCATTCACTTGATCGCCAGCAAGCCGAATAACTTTTTGCGTTTGCTTAGCATGAAAACTGTGCGGGTGCGAAAAAGTGGCTCATCACTGGCGTCCAACTTTTGCAAATCAAATCACTCATACGCCCTGTCGCCCCGCACCGATTTGTGGCACATTCACGTGAACTTCTTCATGTGTTTGCGTTGATTTGTGGACTTTAAATGCCGCATTTGATTTGAATACTCTGCAAAGTGGTGAATACGCAACAGAAAAGTGGCGAAGGGCGCAAGAGGGGTCAAAGCAGCAGGCAAGTAAACAGTGGCAAAAAAAAAAACGCCAACGAACAAAGCAGACGGGCCGCTGCAGCTACGGCAATCATGCCAGCCACTCATTGCCAAAGCAATACTTGCTGAATCGTGAATTGGCATTCCATGCAACTGAGTATCTGAGTAGCGATGGCTATGAACGTGTCGATTCACAAATAGACATTTGAGTTGACGACTGTCAATTGTACGCATTGCTTTTGCTGATTCAATTAACCCGTTCGTGCTGTTGCAACATGCCCAACTGAAATATTGCCACTATCTCTGTCTGTCTTATTTATGGCTGCAATGTGTTGCGGAAATGTCGAAATTTCCAATTAACACTGGACAAATTGTGATAGCGACACTATCAGAGGTATTGGCACGCTTAAGACATGTTGGCAATATACTCAGGCCTTTATGCATTTCCTTCTTACATTTGCTCGTACGCTGGTACTCTGGCATGCCCTTGCCACATATTAATTCGAGTGCCAGTCGAGGGTCAAATGTGCTACCAACAAATCAAACTTGGCACTACCAAATAAATACTTTAGCCAACAGTGCAACTTATGCCAACGAGCTGTCCAATAATGTTGTTAATTCCGGTGCAAACAAGCTCTAAAGCTGCTGTCGATTTACTTTGGTGTTGCAAATTCGTTTCATCTAAACTTTGTGTTTTCGAATATTTGCTGAGTGTTTGAGTGAAACGGGCACACATATTTTGATACAATTTTTTATCATAATGCAATAAGGAAAGTTGTTGTACGTTGTCATAGCGTCACAGATTGAACGCCCTTAGCTCAATGTTGTATTTAGGAAGTATAAGAGAAATGGGAAGAAAAAAGGCCGTTTTGGCAAAAAAAGTGCTAATTTATGAAAAAAAAAATTTTTTACTAAATTTTATGATTTTTGTATGAAAATTGACAAACAAATTTAATATTTAAATTGAAACTAGCGACTTTTTAGGATGCAAAAATTTAAATAATACGCCGCAAACTTATTCAAAATGAACAAACAATGTTTGTTTAGCGATTTTATTTGTTTATTTTAACTACTCTGAATTCTTAGCAGTAATAATTCGCAAAAGGATTTGCAAAAAAAAAATATAATATTTAACAAACTTCAAAAATTTATTTTTCTACATATTTCTTATTGTATGCTATTTTTGTTTATGTTACGTACATATGTTAACACATATCTTTTGACAGCGTGAACCGATTTACCAATCCTTGCTTTATCGGAATGGATTGTCCCACATTAATTTGATTTAGTACCAACCATTAGCAAATGAGAAAACTAGCGGTAATCCTTAAAAAAATCATAATTTTCATAATTAAATTTAAAAAAATTTCCTGCTAATGAAATACTGCTTTAGATATTTATTAATTTTCAATAGATTTTAATTAAAATACACTTTATTCTATAACAAAAACTAATTGATTGAAGCTTTCAAGCATATGGGAATACAAAATTTTTAAGAATTCAAGAAAATATAGAATTGTTTTCAGTACAGTTTTATAGCCAATTACATTTAATTTTTGATAATGTTTTTGAACATAACTAAATCAGACGTAGTTTTTAGCGATTTGCAATTTATAATGTTAAAGAATTTATCAGGCTATTTAAACTAAATACCCATAAAAAATGATGTTGATTATAAACTTTGTTTAAACTTTAAAAATTTTGATTTAACAGGGAGTTATACCCTGTTATAAGCAAGTCCTGGATATTTAATTTGTATTACTCTGGCGGATATCACCACTTCTATATAACTTCTTTATAGTAAACTTCACTTTCGACGAATAAAATCTCGCTTAAAAAACTCTCTCGTTATGCCCATCCTTAAATATGGCTTTTGTTATTTTCCAGAGATCTCTTTTATGTTGGTTCTGTGTAAACGACGCGCACCGAAAAATATGGTTTAATACACACCACGGTCCGTAGCATGATTCAATTATAAAAGGTTAGGTAAATAATGACATTCGAATTTTGACACTCCCTTATAAAGGGTTGTTTTACGAAGTATGGAAATCGGGTTAGAATTTGTTTCCCTTTTTTAAAAAGTAAATAATTAGTAATAAAATGTTATTGATTTTTTAAAATAAGGCATTTCATTTAAATTAAGAAATACAATAGCTACGCTTACAAAACATAATTATGTAGGTACTTATTGGTAATTTTTTTTTTTAATTTTTGACCAGCGAATAAATTTTTAATTTATTTGCCCCATGAACTAAACGACAAATAATTTCTATTGATCATAAAAAATTATTTTGAAATATTTAAGATATTTTTTCGCTTTATTCCTTTTATTTAAATATATTCTTTATATAATGATAAACCCTTGCGTGCGAAAAGCATTCAATGGAAAAGCGCGTCATTTATACACATTTACATGAAATATTTAAGATACGAGGAATCAAAAAAAATCTAAAAAACAAAAAAGATGTATTTAAAAGCGGGATTTAAACTTACCGTTTACGCGGACAAAAGAAACAATAAGTGCTGCCTGTTAGTTTTTGGTATTAAAAAGTTTTCAGGTTACTACTATTTTTATTTTTACGAAGCAACACGGTTTGGATGCTAAGGGAGCCGTTTGACAAAAAGTGAGAGAGCTAGCTGCTTAGTTACCAAACCTTTAATAACTGAATCATGGGTCCGTAGTATGTACATACTATTGATTTTGAAAAGTTTGTTCCGACTTGGCACTTGCAGGTGGTATCGAGTTATTTGCAAAAGTAAGCGGTCGTTTGATAGACATTTCTTTATTCAAGCAAAATAAAACAACGTTAAGTATGTGCACTAAAAAATTATAACGCATTTAGGTGGCTTATGTTCGGTGAACTGGATCAGTAAAACCTGGAAAGGCCGCAAACAAAGAGGCTCCACTTTCAGAGCAAATTACCAAAAATTTACAGAAACTTGAAAATAAAAATATTTGAGGGCCGTCTGATTGCAAATGCTTTATTCTAACTTACTTGTACGTTTACGTAGTAAAGAGTTACCAATGACATTGTTAATCCGGCATTCCATCTATCTATTTTACTTAATAAAATAAGGAATAATGTTTTATTTAGCAAACAAAAAATTTAATTTTCACTAAATATTTTGAAATCTCGAGAACAATTGTCAACAAATAAAAACTAAGCAAAATGCCAAGACAATCAATAATGCCAACTCTAAGTTTAACATGAAAAACTTCATTTTGATCTGCAATTTTAATTTTTTTTTTTTAAATCTCTAACGAATTCTTCAAAGGAACAACACAGTTTCTAAGGGCGCTCAAGAAGGCCGATTTAGAGCGAGAAGTTGCCAACGTACAACACCTTTAATTATTGCATCATAATTTTTTATTGATCAACTTTTCCTAAACGCGTAAATATAATTATTTTTAAATGAACAAGAGACCATATTTTTTTTTCTATGAAACAAAAGTTCAAGCCGCTGATATTGCGGCTACTTATTTTTTTGTAAACTCTGCCGGTGATTGAACCAGGTACCTAAGCATTGCAAAGCCCGTTTGCTAGGTATTGAGCTGAGCTTATGGTATATCAACTTGTTCATAAGCAGTGGGCAAAAATAAATTTTCCTAAATTCACTCGCCAAACCGCTGCCAAAGCCTCAGCGCGAAATGAATCGTCCTTTCGGTGATTTGTGATTGGAAATTGCTAGCTTTCGGCCATCAATCAAATGGTCAATCGATGCTCGTTAAATATGCAACTGACATGAACACTACTTTAGAATTTTGCAATGAATTTAGAATCACTCACAAACTCGCGATTTCATGTCAACTAAGCACAGATGTCGGTCGACGTCGCGCAGATTAATTAATCATCGCAAGCTGTCATTGATGGCAAATTCCGCTAAAAAGCGTGTGTGTGTGTGTGATTGAAATTATTGATAAAAACAAAATAATTACAATAACAATACTAGCATCACAACAACAACAACAAGGGCTGACCGCCTACTTAAACATATTTAAGCTTTTTTTGTTACAAGTCGCGGTCGGCTTTTGTTGCCATTGCTGTCGCCTTGCTATGACTGCCGCTTACGGCTACTTACCATCCTGCGGCTGCGTGTAGTTGGCGAAGAGCGCTGAGCAGTTCTCAAAGCTGCGTATGGCGACCTGATATGGCGGGTAAACAATGCTGGGCGCAGTTGTCAGAACATGGCTACTATTCGCCGCGTTCGTGCCGCCGCCACTTGTATTTCCACTCGTCGCCGCAGCCGCCGCCGCCGCCGCCGCTGTCGTTGTCGCGTTGAGCAATTCGGTGGCGTAGGCAGCTACAGAGGCTACGGAGGACGAAATGGACGCGGTGGCATTGATCAATGCAGTGGCCGCGCTTGTGAGATTCGTGGAGGCGGGCGTCAAATGCCCGACCGTCGTGCTGGACGCATTGAGTGGCGCTTGCAGCAATGTTTTGGCGGTGCTGAGTAGCGCCGAGCCTAGGCGTTGGCCCGTCGCGGACAAATCGTCGACAATGGGTGTATCAATGGCACTGCCGTTGTTGGTGTGGTTAGCAAGTCTTTCGGTTGCTGCAGTTGTTGCTGTGCTTGTTGTTGTTGTTGTTGTTGTCGTTGGCGTTGTGGCCGCGCCATAACCATGCTCGTCCGTGACATTCTGAAAGTACATGTACAGCACGCGCGTCACATTCGAGCGGATCGACGTGATAGTCGCGGCCAAATTGTTCGTAAAGGTCGCATTGTTGTTGTCATTATAGTTGTTGTGGCTGTGGTCGTCGATGGCATTGCTCAATAATTCATTGCTTGCGCTGCCCTCAGCGAGGCTTGCGACGCGCGTACGCGCCTCCAATAAGAGCGGCATAGCTACAGACATTGCGCGCTGGCACGTTGGCAGCGGATAGTGAGGGCAATGGGCTCGTTGGTGTGGCGCTCACAATGGCCATACACAAGCTGTGAATTCGCTGGCTTCTGTTTGTGCGCTGACATCCGCTTCCGTTGTTACGGATATTGGCATTGTTGTCAACGTTTATAGTCGCTCATTCATTTTCGTCAGCCACTCGCTTGTTTTTTTAGCTGTTTTCTGTTGCTGATATCGTCCGTTTACTTATTTGGTGTCATTGGTGGGCTAAACGTTTCATACGTGCATATGTATGTGTGCTAGGTATGTACGCGCGCGTGTGAGTGCGTGTGTGTGTGTGTGCGAGTGCGGCACGTGCGCTCGAGTCGTGCTGCTCGCCACCGCGATTTTTATTGAAATATTTATCACTGCGTGCATGCAATTTTTTTTTCTTTGCGCTTCCGCTTGTCACTCTCCTCTCCTCCTCTACGCCACTTCGAAATAGCAAATGTCTCCTGAATATTTATTTATTTATTTCTCCTTACTAGTTTTTTGCTCGAACGTTTTTTAAACGCCTGTCCATATGGTGGTTGTCTGCAATTTGAAAGTGTAAATATGCGATGCGGAATTAATTCAATTTCAGTTAACGAATTTTCATTGTTTATATGGAAAATTGTATTGACAAAGCACATTTTTTTTTGTTTGGGTTACTCAAACGCGAAGCGGGAGTTAGTTATTTATTCTCGCAGGCAGAAATTCAATGAAAAAATCAAACGTGAAAGCAATGTTCAATATTTCTCTAGAACTTGAGTAACAACCATAATTCAATTATAAAAGGTTTTGTACTTACTGACAGCTAAATTCTGACACTCCTTAATCTATATGTAGTTGTATTTAGGAAGTACGCAGTAAGGGGGAAGAATATTATCCCTTTTTGCCAAAAGGTAGTAGAAAATTACTATGTAAAATACGTATTAAAATAGTATTTTGTTTTTGAGTAATTAATAAATTTATGTATTAAATAAAATTGTGGAGAGAAATGACTTTATTTTAATTGTAAATAATAAAGATTTAAAAGAAAAAAACTCAACCGTCGTGTAGAAAAGCGTGGCTGTGCGTAAATACATAACTACAGTACTCATGGCACAAAAATATTTTCCGAGATATGCGGTATCAAATATTTAACTCTTTTTATAACCATGCACGAGAAACTGATTTTATATACATCCGTACCAAATTCCATCGGTCCATCGCATGCAAGGAAAGTGCCATTCCCATTCATATATTATTAAAAATGTGCCATCTGGCAATGCCGGTTATGAGCTGAAGTCATGCTAAATTTTATTCAAATTCGTTGAGCCGTTTATACATATATATAAATATGTTTATAATTTTTGCAGATTTAACAGCCTGCATCGAAGGCTAGGATTTTTCTTTTCATTTTAAAGTATTTTCTCTAAACCTCACAGAACTGAAGAAACTAACAACAAAGCGCGGACAAAGGATTTATACATTCTTATCCCCCAAATGCAAAGCGGACTTGTAAAATTCTTTTAAGTAACAACAATAATAAAACAGTATGATTATATTGGAAACTGTAACGATAAAGCTCACTTTTATTTGCTCATGATCGTTAAAAACTAGATCTTAAATAATTTTGTATCGTCTTTGGGGAGGTTGGTAAATAGGCAGGGATACACCAAACATTTAAAGGAATCTGTAAACTAAAAGGTTCAATTATTAGAATTTCTCCTTATAGTTGCAGTTGCTTGTGTGCGTCTGAGGTGAAGACGGTGGCTTTGCAGTTGGGCAGGGAAACACCAAACGTACGAAGAGCCTATAAATAAGAAGGTTCAATTATTAGAATACCTCTTTATACTCGTACAAGCAGTTGCTATATGACATTTTACTTACGTTTGTATGTTGTGCCTATGTTTACACACATCTCTGCTGAAGGAAAAAATCTCCAGTCGATCGTTGGTGGAAATGTATATGAGTATGCAATTACATATGTACACCCCGCTACGCTGTTTGGGGAAAGATATTCTAAAAATAAATGCATTTATCATTGATGTGATCAAATAAAATCAAAACTGATATTTACTCACCAGCTTTACGGCCAGAAAGTGCCAATATTAAAATAATATCTCACAGAAGGGTTCGCTTTCTACATACATATGTGTTGTGGTTATTTACACTAGAAATAAGATATATTATTTGTTTCAAATGAAGAATTGTTATATTAGGTCCGTTCCTTATCTCCCAGAAATAGTCAGAAATAGTCCGAAGTAGTCAGATTTAGTCCAAAAAGCGTTCCTTAACTTGAAAATCCTATAGATGAGAGCAAAAATGAGAGAGTAAAATGTGACTCTCTTTTGTCAGAAGTTGCAAGATTTAGTCCGAAGAATTTTTGCTGGCAAAATCATGAAAAGTGTCAAACTCAACTGACAGCTGACTCTTGTTAGAAAATATACATACACAAAAACTGAAAATAATTAAAAACCTTAAAATGTACATAAATTGAAATGGAAGGTGGCAAGAAAATAATTGAAATCGTAAGTGTTTATCGTGGTTGTGCTTGTATGCATGTATTTTATACATACATTTGTCAATATTTCTTGCAGATTAGTGATGAAAGAGTTTGTGGTGCTTCTGGTGCCAATTTGAATGCGCCAAGAAACTTACTGGAGAACATTTAACATTAATCGGTAAATTATTAATTTTTATTTTTAAAAAGGTTCCAATTCTGCACTACGATCAAAACAAAATGACAGTTTTATTTGACATTAGTTTTGTTGTTGTCATTCTTCGGACCAAAAATTGGTTTTTTGCGTTCCTTTACTTTTTCTTGTTATTCTCTTTTAGTGAGCGGATTTTGCTTACGCTCTTGCATTTTGACACTTTTCAGATTTTAGTCAGAAAAGATAAGGAACGGACCTATTACTATAAAATTCATACATATTTTGTAAAACTTACCCAAATTCCCACAATCACAAAATCAAATGTCAGTTAATGAAAAAAATAATAAATTAGACCAACGAGTCAGTGATGGCAAAATTTTTTTTTTTATGAAGAAGTTTACAATATTCTACCATTTCAAGTGAAAATTGTAGAATATGCAACATTCTTTATGAGTTAAGAAGCCGATATGTCATGCGGGAATGAGTAAGCTGCTTTATTCCAGAACCTTTTATTATTGAATCATGAGTAACAACTATCAATTGTCTGTTTATATTAACAATTTGTATTTAACAACGCAATGGCAATAAAGTTTTTAAATTTTGCAACAAAATTCTTTGTTCTCCATTTTTTCACTTCTTATTGCTTTTTAATTTTTATTTTGCTTCTTGCCTTGCCACATCTTTTCTCAGTGAACGCTTGAGAGCTTCACTTCAATCGAAGCAGCGTTTTCTCGGAAGCGATTCGAAGGACTTCTGCCGCTTGGCTTGCCACAACAAGTGCAACCGCTTCGCAACTATTACAAAGTCAACAGATGTATGTATGTGTGTATAAAATAATCCACACACACACACACACATACTTAAGAAAAAAGGAATTGACTATACCATGATTACATTCAAAAGCAAATTCGCTCGCTCCAACGCTCTTCAATGTGTTTCCATATAAATATGTACACATACAAAGTGCACTAATAATGCGTGTCTGCTACTGTGCCGCTGCTCTATCTGTGTGGCTGTGTGCGTGTGTGGCTGTGTGGCTGTGTGGCTGTGTACAATTCGCTTGATGGAGGCAAAATGATTGCAGGTTGCTGCGCAATAAACAACGTTTCAATGCACATTTGCTGTTCAATAAACTTATTTGTTTGCTAGTTGAGAGCATTAATCATTGATCGCAATCAATGTACAACCAACAACAACAACAACAATAAGAGCGCGCGCGAATATTAATCGCAATAAAAACAAGCGATAATTTCACACTCGCTGCAGCTGATCGATCGACGAAATGTGAGCGAGCATTACTTGGTTCTATAAAAAATCAATTTGTGGCAAATAAACACAAAAAAAAAAAAAAAAATTTGTTGCTGCCACAGTTGTGTGTGTGTCTGTGTGGTTTGCCCAACAGATGGCAAACAAAAGCGAATTTGCGGCAAAGGTTTCAATTTCAATAACTTGCACATCTATTTTTCATGCTGGCCACAGGACAACAAAGCAGGCAAACAACAACAACAACAAAGCTCGAAATTTTCACCGCTAACTAGCCAACATTTTGTCGACTGGCTTGGCTTTGGAGAGCTGCGAGGAGCTGTTGAGAGCCTTGACATTGAATGGCTAATAAATAGAAGACAAGCCCTACTCATACACTCACACACACACACACACATACACACACACTTACACTAACACACACACACAGCATTGCAAAGTGAGTAGGGCGCTGATGCTGACCGTTGGCGAGGTGAAAACTGTGGATGTTGTGCTTCAGTGTGGCAGCAACATAAGCAGCACTTGTAGCAACCAGCGCCAACAACAGCAACAACAGCAACAACAGCAGAAGGATAATGCCACTGTCCGAAGACATTATTAACCGCCATTGAGAGCTCTCGCATTTCTTTGTGGCACACATTGGCATCTGGCGCTCTAACGGCAAGGCAACACAACAATAAGCGCACGAATGCTAGAGCAAAAGGTGTGAAGCGAGTGTGAAGCGGCAGAAATGTTGCTAATGTGCTTTTGAGTGGCACTCTGTGTTGCATGTTATGAATTTGCAACAAGCAGCAGTGGCATGCACGAGTTCACGCGATTTTAATGATGAGCCGCATTGGGGCAGAAGGGCGCCGAAGAGGGCGCTACAGCGCGAGGTGTTGAGCGCAAAGCCACTAAAACAAATACAAATAACCAAGCAAAAAAAAAAAAACTGTGTGAAAAGTAAAAATTCTGGCTTGTTGCCCGTCCGTGTTGCAAGTAAGCACAAATTAATTGTGTAGCTGCTGCAAGCGCAAAAGAAAAGGAAAAGAAACAATAACAATGCATTCAAATTCATTAAGGATAGAAAGGCGCAATTAGTTGGTTACTGTTGCTATAATTTGGCTCAGCCACTCGCGATCGAAAAGCAGATTGCAGCAGGCAAAGCTGACGAAGCAAAAAAGAATAAAGAAAGAAAGAAAAGAAAAAAATCTAAAAACAGCAAGCAGCAGTGCAAGTTACACATTTTTGCGATTCCTTTTGCCTTTGGTCGCACATTTTGCTTTCAACTTTTACTTTTCTTAAATTCTAAAAAATCTGCATTTTTTTATATATTTTAAAAATTTTTTTTCATTAAATTTGCGCCAATCATTGACAAGGAAACTTGCAAATTTGTTTTAAGTGCAGAAATGAGAAAAGTTTCTGTGCTGAGTGAAATGAGAATAAGTCGCGTGCGCAAAAAGTTACGCAAATAAATTGTTGGAAAATATAAACTTATTGCAAGTTTTTTTTATTTTTTTTTTTTGCAAGCAAAGCAATTCTAAGAATGCGCTAAACGGCTTCTGAAGCCCACATTAGCGAATGTGCTACTGAAGGGATGGGCTGAAGGGCTGCCGAAATACCTTTCTTTTTATACACTTTTATACATGGAGCAAAATGATATATACACACACAAACATATTTTTTTCTGATTCACAAAAATACTTTTTCTTTCAGGCCATTTGTTTTTACAAAATTTTTTGGGTGCGCCAATAAAAAAAATATTGTTAAAAATCAACGAAAATTTCTGTAGGTGATTTACATCGTCAGCCAATTTTGTGGCATGTCACAAAAACATTTTTTAAATACAACAATTCTTCGATATAAATTCCGTGCTTTGAACACTCGGAAAAATATTGTCGTATGTTAGCTTGGACTAAATTTTAAAATCTGTAAAATTTTGTCATAAAATCCGTAAACTTTTTTTCTATTGTAGCACAGATATTTAAATGTTGTGTGTGAAAATTTTGCAAATAAAGTTAATAACGCAAGTCTTTCAAGCTATTTCGAGTGGTGTTATTCGTTTTTTGATATCTTATTTAGTTTGCGATATTATGAGTATAATTTTGTTACACATTTTGTCGTATGTCTTAGACATTCCTATAGGAAAACTGTTGCCAAATGTAACATAATACAAATTTTTACTGAACAAAATACTTCATAAAATCAAATATATTTAAGAATAAACAATAAAAATAAAATAATTTAAGATTTTCGTGAACTAGTAATATTCTCCAAAAATTTGGAATAAATCTATCGTTGCCTATTTGAGAAATTGAATTCCACACTTCAATTGCGATTTCCCAAAAGCCAACATACGACATTAATTTATCGGGGCGACTGCAAATCAACTTTGCTACGCAATTATCGCCTGTCAAAATATCTCCTCATTTAAATGCAACTTTATAATTTATACGATTTGTGTTTGAAATAGAATAAAATTAAAATTAAAGTCCCTAATGTATATTTCAAAGTAGCGTCTGCCGTCGAACACTGTTTCTGTCAAAAAATTAAAAGTGAAACTGCCGAAGGCCCTGGCAGCCAGTGCTCCTTTTTTCGTGTAAAAATAATTATATTATTGTTCCACGTTTGTTAATAAAATAAAATAAAATAAATAAAAGTGAAACTAAGTCTAAAAATATTATATCATGATTCTATTACTTAGTTTTTTATAAAAAAATGTTTCTTTCCTGAAAATTCCAATTTCTGAAAGCTTGAAACAAAATAAAGTGAAAATAGAGTACTAAAATATTTCCTCGATTTTCATCATGATGGAATAATGAAAGGTGTTTGTTGTACGTTGTGACAGCGCCGGTTTGAATGCCCTTTAGCTCAATTTTGTATTTGGGAAGTATTAGAAAAACGGGTATAAAAGAAGGCCATTCTTAACAAAAAGTACAAATTAGTGAAGATATTTACATAAAATTAAACTAAAATGATTTGAATATTAAGAAGTTTTTATGAAAACTGACAAAAAATAATAACTTGTATTTAAATTGCTGGTGAAACCTGCGAATATTTAGTACAACTTTTTAGTGTTTTAGGATACCAAAATGAAAAGAGACAAATCTATGCGTTAATGTTTATGAAAAGTACAACCTCAGGGGGTTTGCCACATTAATTAGATTTAGTTCCAATCATTTGTGCATCAATAAACTTAAAGTAAACCTCAATGCTTATGAGCATAAAACCACTGAAGGTGGGATTTTTTTTTTAATATTTACTAACTGATTACCTAAAAAGCATAAATACACAGGTCGATGGTGTTCCTTTTGCGATTATTATTATTGCAATACAACATTTATAGGTTTTATTGAATACAAAATTAGAATGATTCCAGAATCAAACAATATTTAAACCTTAAGCTTTAAGTTAATAAATTCGATTACGATTATTTTTAAATCCTACAACATTGAAACTTAAAATTAAGTAAAAACTAAAAGTTGAAGCTGTGAATTTAGAGATTTAAAATTAGCGAAGGGGGATTCAAATGAACAATGCATAAAGATTGACATATTAAAAACATCTGACAAACGGTAAACGGTAATATGTTTTATATTCACTCGGTGCATAGTTTAAGTTTGGTGCTTTTGAAGTGCGATGTGACCCTGCTCCAGAATTTAGCAGGTAGCTAGTTCCAAAGGCGCACAGAGAAAGCGAAAAATTTACGTTCAGATCTCATAGAAGTTTTAATTTAAATGTAGGAGCTGATGTGTGATCGAGACGATCGAGTTGGTTGAAGACAGCTTTTAAGAAATTGGTGTTCTTCTGTGATGTGATGATTTTTTGGAGCAACGTCAAATATTTAAGTTTGATCAGATTGGCGAACGATAGAGAGAATATCTTCAGAGCCTAACCATAGAGAAATATTAACTATTTTTGAGACTTTATCAAAAAACGGATATTTTCTTCTTGCCCATAAAATATTTTATTGAAAATTCCAATAAAATTGTTTAAAAATATTTCAAAATTCCAAAAAAAAATAAATAATTCGTATTATAAGTTCCGCATGAAAAACTTAATTTTCTGCTACAATTTAAAATTTTATTTTCAAAACTGTTACCCAAATTCGGCAAAGCAGCAACACAGTTTCTAAGGGCGTTCAAGATGGCCGGTTTAGAGCGAGTAGTCTAGCCAACGTACAACACCTTTTATTATTGCATCATGAATTTTTATTTTCCTTATGGAACTGTAGAAGAAGATATTCATTTCTGACACGACATAATTTATACTTACATAAATCTTCTGTATAAAGCTACTTTCGACAATTATGTAACAGTCTGGATTCACAACTATTCGATGAAATTCGCCATCGTTGATAAGACGTTAATGGGACGTGGTAGCAGAATTTGAAGTGCTACAGTTTCAGCCCACGCCGCTAAGCAAGACTTTCTTCAATATTTAACTTCCTTTTTCCCTCAGACACCAAGAAGATGAAAATTAATAGGATTTCCAACTTCCTTTTAAAATGAGCTCAGTTGACTCATTAAACAATTATTACTTGACCAAGCATTGCACATTTTCCAAAATTAGAGTTGCCGGGTCGATGCTCCCGGAAATTGCAATAATTTCACTTCCCAGGGCTTAAAAGTCAATTGAACTTTTGGTTACTTGATTTTATTTTTACCCAAATATTGACATAAATTACGATAGCCCTTTCTACCTTGTTTACTCTTCACATTCACAAACGTTGTTTTTATGCACAAATTTCGAGTAAGTAATGAGTAAGCAATAGTCTGCCGTCAGCGCGGTTTTCGCCTGCACTTCGAAGTCAGCAACTCGCCCAGAGGCAGTTTTCCAAAATAAATTTACCGCTGGTCGGCCCACACATTGCAGCACAGCCGCTCGCTCAGTGTAATTGAGACAATAAAATCACTGCATTTAACGGCAATTTATTAAATTTTCAACGAAATTTACACAAAATATAAATCTGGATAGAAATCAACAAACACTAAAGTGGGCACGAGCTGCCGGGCAGCGAACTTGGCACAACTTTTAAGTAAGTGTAATGAAAAATAAAGAAGAACAGGCGCGTACAAATTAAGTGAGTGGGAAAATTTTGAGGTTAAGAAATTCGACGGCGTCAAGGCAACAAACACTGCCGCACATTTCCGTTAAATTGTCTCATTTTTAAAAGACACACATAAGCCAGCTCATCCATTAGCTTAGGCACGCTTTTCGCGCACTTACACACACACACATTCACACATTCGGTTGCGCATAAAAATGCTTTCATTGTTTCTTTGGCGTCGTCGCTAGGGATTACGGCAGTTTTGCTGTTGTTACACGAAATTTGCTTTTGGTTTTTTTTTTTTTTGGAACTTGTTCCCAAAGCATTGTCGCAAGGTCAAGTGGCATGCGGCGAACGACGCGGCCCAGCTTGCTGAGCGCCATTATGGAGGTGATAGCTAACGACTGTCACAGCTGTTCATTTTCAATTTCTGGTATTTTTGTTGCCACAGCTGCCTTGTTGCACATTTAGTTAGTAGCTAACTCGTGAGCTAGCAGCGCCATCTGTGGGCCCGGTTGCTTGTGACAGCGACCGTTGGCATTTGATTCAGAAAAAAAAAAAACAAATACAAAGAAGCATATGAATTTGAAATATTTATTTGTTTTCGCTATTGCTGCGGCTGCCGCTGACATTTGACGACATGGCGCCTGCCCACAGTACGCACCCTGCCGGAAATGAACCTTCTGACTTTGAAGAAATTTAATACAAAAATGTTTGTTCTACACCTTTTTCAGTAGTACTTCAGAAAGCATCACTTAAACTTCAGAATCCGTTAAATATACTTCAGAATAGTCAATTGTACTTCGTGTAGAACGTTGCTCTGTCTGTCGCATTAAAATGGGTGATCGCACTTTCTAAACGGGAGTGCAACGGAGCGTTATGGCAGACAACGACCAAGTCCACCAAGTTGTTTGCCAAATCTATTCACTTCTGAAGCACAGTATGAATCCACTAACATGCGTCCCAAGTTTGATTTTTGGAAAATATCTGGGTAACTTGTTTGTTCCTTAAGGCAATTAACTTCTGGAGCGATGCAGGAAATCACTGAGCTTCGTTCGAAGCTTTCAAGCATTCGCGTCGCCGCTCCCTAGCTACTTTAAATTAATATTACCTGTTCAGGCAGAGCAAAACTCCTTCGCCGATGTTGAATCCAATCGAGAACATTTGGCCCAAAATAAGTTTTTCCATCCACATTAGTTATGCTATTTCCAAATCTTATGCTATGCTCGCTTTTGTTCGACGCAATGGTCAACACTTTACTGACTCTTACACACTCAAATTGCTTAATATCTCTTTAGTTAGGTCAAGGCTAGAATATGTTTCCTTTATCTGGAGGCCTTAGCATTCCTGTTATATTAACCGGTTAGAGCGAGTACAAAAAAAGTTTCTTAAAATTTGCACTACGTTCGTTGAACTTTTCCGACCCTATCCCTTTTTACGTAGCTCGTTGTCTTCTCCTGCATTTACAATCCTTGCACAGCAGAAGTATGTACATACCTCTCAGGTGCCTTTATTGTCAACATTGTAAAAAGTATAGTTGACTGCCATTCTCTCCTTGAAAGATTGTCTTTTAATATTCCTTGTCGTAACTTGCGAAGTGTCCAATTATTTTATATAAAATTTGCTAAATCTATGTATGCTGAAAATGCTCCATTATCTAGAACTCAATCAGAATTAAACCGAATTGCCGGGCTGGATCTGTCCGTTCCAATAAGTATAATCCATACGTTACTGTATAATCACTCAGTTAACTTGATTTAAGTTATTTTCTTCTTTATAGTCAGTAAGAATTGTATTCATTTGACTGAAATAAATAAATTAATTAAAACTTATGTAAAGGCACATTCTTTATTCTGATATTTTTTCCCCTTTGGATGTGCCAGTTGGTACATAATTTTATTTACCTTAACTGATTAAGTGTTTCGTTATTAAAAAGAAATTGTGCGAAAACTGCTCCTATGTACTTATAATTTGGAATATATAATGTTTTCATATGACTCTTACTAAAGGTCTTTACATCAGGCACACATCTTACTCTATTTGGAATACAATACTCAAGATTTTTGAGGAAATTAAAGATCTTGGAGTTATATTTGATTCCAACTTCTCTTTTAATAATCACATCAATTTTATTATATCTAATGCTTACTCAGTTTTAGGCTTTGTACGCCGGCACAGTACAAATTTTACTGACCCATATACTCTAAAACTACATTTTTCGTCTTATGTTAGATCTCGACTGGAATATGCAGCTTTTATTTGGAGACCTTATTCACAGTTTTTGATAGATAGACTTGAACGTGTGCAAAAGGTTTTTTTTTTTAATTTGCTCTACGTTCTTTGAAATTTTCGGATCCTTTACCTTTTTACAATTCGCGTTTGCTTTCTTTCACTTTCGTTTGTGTATGGTATAATTAATGGCACTGTTGATTGTCCGTCTTTGCTCCAAAGTATTAATTTCCTTGTGCCATTTAGGACTTTACGTAATTTCAATCCATTCTATCCGGATAAACTTAAAACCAATTATGCAAGAAATCCCCCTTTGTCGCGTGCACTTTGCGAATTCAACGAGATCTCGAATTCTGTCTTCCTCGATTTTTCTTTATGTAAAGTTAAGTTTCTCTTATTATTATATTCTGCCTTGTGAAATTTGTTATTGTTAATTTATTTTCTGGTATCGTTAAGTTGTTACCGATGTACAAAGTAAATTTTACAGATTCCGAAGCACAAATTATATTTTCCGAAGTACATTTTACCGTTTCTGAAGTACTATTGGAAAAGTTGTAGTTGCTAAGTCGTATTGATGATGCGATGAGACAATTTCTTTTGGATTCCTTGGATTTTATATACGAGTACTAGTCTCCAAAAAAATGCTGCCCAATTTGGATGTCTTTAAGAAAATTGTCTGTAGTTAAAAATAAGCTCGTCAATACAATATCGCTTGGTAGTGACCAAAGATATCTACAAATAATTGCTATAAAATGATTCTTCATCACATGCCACGCATTAAAATGTGGATGGCAGACAACGAAGGGTTAATAATCAATAATTTATGCCGCAATGCAGCAACCGAATAGATCCAATTCGGATAAGTCTAACATTTACTGAGTTATTGTGAACTTGCAACCAACCGCACACATCATTAATTTGTTTGTGCCACATTATACTCTGTGGCAATAAATCAATTAACCAACCGCGCTATGACCATTTCATTGAGTTCGTGTCACATACGATTACTTACATGCATCACTGGAACGCTTCAACAGGCAGCGTGTGGCGATTGCCAGCATGTGTGCGACCTCACTTGTCAAATACGAACGAAACGAGAGACATTTATTGGCAAGAGTTAAATGTGGCAAACAGCTGGCGACTCTACGCTATTAGCGTGATGAGCGCGATGAGACAATTGTGACAATTGTGACAGAGCTGTGGCAAGTATTGTAATGAGTTGGTGATGTTGCAACAGCCGCATATGAGCCGTAAATAATTGCAATTTTATAGCAGCTCAGCAGCTGATGAGATCTGAATACACATTGTGCTCGAGGTCACAAAGCAAATAACACACCAAAAAACACACAATAAATATTTGTGCAAATTCATTTATGAATAAATTAGTTTTTAGAAGAGCAAGTAATGAAACGTAATGGAATTAATTGACGACGGTTAGCTTGACTGGTTGCCAATTGATGAATCAACTATTAATTAAATGCATCGACATGCTTCCGTGGAACTATGCAATGACGCAAAATGCATTTGAATGTGGGGGACAAAATGCTCGAGCAAAGCTTGCAAAGCTTTGTAGTTTTCCGGACAACTTTCGTCCTTTCGTCATCGTTTATAAAGCTCCTGTTCCTTTTGGCCTTGCAATTACATTAGGGAAGAAAAACAAAAACATTTATAAATTCATCGCCTCATTGCACACACACTCACTTTAATTCACAGATGAATGCTTGAATTGGTAATAAGCTTTAATGTACATCGCACAGGCATCCTTGGTTCCTACGCTCTGGTAGATTAATATGAGCATTAAATCAAGTTTATTTAATAATTAAACAAAAAAAACACACACACACACTCACCATAAACCTTAGAAATGTAGTGAACTTGTAAAAAAAATTGTACGAGTATGTGTGTTGTAGCGCAGAACTTTTGTGGCATGCAACTTGGCAAACTTGTAACACTCGCAGGCTCCACAGGACAATGCAGCTGTAGTTGGTCCATCAAAAGAAGTTACGGCAAAGAGGATTAAGAGAAAAGGGCCTGGCAGTAGTTTGTAAAGCTAACAAACGCTGAACACAGAAAACGCCCGGCGAGTGCGCGCCGCTGCGGAAGACAAGCGGAAATTAGCACAAGGAAAGTATTAGCCAATCGTTGATGAGACGAGTGTAGAGTAACCAAAACCGGCGGGCGTCTGACTTGAGTGTCAAGTGCTACGAAAATGTTGCTTCAAATCACAGGCGTGCAGATAAAACTTTGCAAGAAACAAAATGAAGAATTACAGTGGCTTTTCAAGCAGCTCAAAAGACACGAAATGTGACTACAATATAACCGGAAAGTCCAAGTCGTGCATATGACAGCCTAAAAGTAGGCAATACTTTCGCTTTGCTTGAGACGTGTACAAAGTTAAGTTTCAACATTCATAAACTATTTTGAGGCGTTTCTTGCAGTGTTGCATTTTTCTAAGCAACCATGCAGCATTTCTGTCGCTTTGGCGAGTTTTATAACTTATGTGAGCTCAAGAAATTTTTCTCCACACACTTGCTGCGGTGATTGAGAATTTAAACAAAAGATTCTTCGAGCATTAAGGCCAAGCAGGTGAACTTTGAACAAAATAAAGTAAGTGCGCAATATTTTGGTCAGCTCTTAAAGTGTATCTTTGTTATACTCATTTTCGTCTGCGCCAATCTTAAGCTTTGAGTGCACTTAAGTAAGTAAGCATTAATAACCACTAATTCCCCAGAGCTGGACAAATCTGCTACTAATCCTTTAACATTTTATGGCACACCTTGGCCCCTTTACTTAGTTTGATTTGTTTTTGCGTTGGCGTTGGCTTGTTCGTGCTATATTTTTCTTTTTCTCAGAAAATGCCTGTCCGCTTCAGTAACATAAACTGCTGTCTACTTAAAAGCAACGACATGACAGCCTGCCACAGTCCCACAAACACAAACGCATGCCGTCTGTCGGGGCGTCAGTTGAAAAGTTATGTAATGTTGCTAAATCAAGCGTGACCGGACGGTGTTGCAGGTGCACGTTGTATTATTAACAGAGCTATGGAAACTGACACATCTTGATAGTCGAAAATTTTGGAGTTGGAAAACATTAGGCGGCACATACTAAAATGAGTTTTGGCAAATGTAGGAACTTTCAAACGCAGATAAGCTGCTAGTAAGTCCAGAATTGAGGTTGATTTTGCAACGAGCGGAAGTTAGAAGAGAATTTTTTATTATCATCTCTTCAAAAATAGTGTAATTACTTGTGTCTCGAAGCAAAAATTAGACCCTTTAAAGCATTTGACACCAAACCGCAAAGCAAACCGTGCAGAACAAAAGCAAATTTTCGCCGCTCAAGTGCCACAAACCTCACAAAAGCCGCAAACCACACGAAAGCCGAGCAGTGTCACATTCGTTTTCTGGCACACTTAAACATGCGCCAATGTGTTGCAACACCGACAGGGGGCGCTCCAATGGCAGCCAGCAGATCGCCAGCACTTAAAATGCCACATTGACGTAACAAAGCCCTTAGCAATTAGTAGCATTTGCGCGTTGCACGCTGCTTCACCGCATCTGCTACTTTGGCTGCTCGCCGACTCATCGATTCTGCTAAATGAGTGCCCCAAAGTGCATTTGTCCGGCATACAATTAGACAAAATGCCATTGTGGAGTCTATGCTTGGGCAGCCAAAAATTCAGTTTCGCTGCAACAAATTCATTACGGCTGGAAAAAAATGCGGGTGGCTGCAATCGAATGCGGTGACTGTGGCTTCTCTTGTGCTGCCCGACAAGGGCTTTGGGTGATGGGAAATGCAATAAATTGTGTACGTTTAATTCGCGAAGTGCGCTAATGCAAATAAATGAGCACTTAACGATTTAAAGATTTGAAATGTAGTGAAGTTGTATGAACTGAACTGGTGTAACAGCAAAATTGATGGCCATTGGAAATTAATTGGGCATTTGAAACCATATTATTTTATGCTATTTGCCTTTTGCTTGATGCAGTTTTTGATCACTCAATTGTGAGACTATAGAAATAATTCTTTGATATTTGCTCTTAATTTCACTCACCGACTAGAAGACACCCGTATGCCAATCAACCGGTAAATGAAGTTATAGCGTAGTTCCCCAACGACGTTCTACATTCTACGTTAATGGATAACTGCGCTCTTATACTGCAGCTAATTTCACACAGCGCAGCTCTTGTCGCTATCAGACTGTCCAACGCAATAGCCGTTTTGTCTTTTTGCACCAAAAGTAATATTGAGCATTTCATTCGCTTGCTTTAACTTCTACAATTCTTAGCAGGCTTATAAAGTGAATGGTTGATATGATTGGTAAGCCTTTACCTAAATGTTGATCCACATTGTACTTCGTCTTTGTAGCGCTGTCATATATTCCAGCTTGGAAGCCTTAAAAGTCGTCACGAAAGCTTTGTTCGAGTTTCCACTGATTACCTACTTCAATCACATCGCGAGGAACTCAAAATCGGGTCTTCCATTTGTGTGTTAATTACAAAGCAACAATTGGCAATTAATAAACACAAACTTCCTACTTCCGGCATTCGTTACGCTGCTACAATAACTAATTTGACTCAAGCAAGCGCAAGCAGCTCAATAATTAGTTTGTCAAGAAAATGTTTATTGAAATAGTAAATGATTGACAGCGTTGATAAAGTGTACAAAAGCTCCAGAGTTTGCCTTAGCGCACACAATTTTCCACATGAGTCGGGTACAAAGCAAACAAATGCTGCCACAGTAAACGGCACAGCTGGGGAAAGCAATTTTCCACTGTTCCCTCGCACACACCATTCCGACTTCCCGCAATCGGTGGTCGCGCTCAACGCTTAAAGGGGAAAAATGTGGCGGGCAAAGTCTTAGTTCAATGTCGAAGGAAATGTACGCGAGCCGACGAGCAGTCAACTGCATCTCAGCGATGGCGGTGTTGAGGCGCAAGCGAAAGCGGAAGACGTAAGATGAAAGCACGAAGAAGTGCTGCGATGGTTGAAGCGCTGGCGAGCCAGCCAAGACCAAATCGAATAATACTCTTGCGCTTGTATTCTAATGATTTTCGGTGAATGTGTTCGGGCGCAGCTGACTTTGTGGAATTTTTGAGTTTGTTTGTCTGCCCAAAAACGACTACGCATATGCAACGTTTGTAGAGACTGAGGAGAATTTGAGTCAAAAGCAATTTTCGCCAATGCAGCGCATTCAAGCAAAACCAATCCGCTGGGAGAAATCGGTGGGGCAGCGGCGCAACGCACACATAGCCTTTAAGGCGTTGTAAGGCAGTCGAATGCGCCAAGCTTTGTGTCCAAACGTCTGACTAGCCAAGGAGGTGAAGCAACCACAAAAGAAACCTATTAAACTTTAATGCAATCTATGGCGCAGCGGAAGTAAGTGTGGCGCAAAGTCCACACCCACAAAAGGACAACAGAAAAGTGACGCGCACGAATAATTTTTAATAAGTTTTGTGACTTGATGAAAACTACGAAAGGCTTTAAGTAAAACAATCGCACTCGGATTCCTACAGGGTTGCCAGAAAGAAAAAAAACGAAGAGAAATTCGTTGAAAGGCAATTGAGTTGCTAATGTCTGCTTAGCGGCATTATTTGTTTGGCGCGCTCGCGCTTCTTGGCTTTGTTGGCAAGGATTCTGCTGATGGCGTTGCATAATTGCTTAGCTAAGTGCTGGCGTGGGTTGCAACTTGCAAGCGGCTGTCAAATTAAATTTATGCGAAAATGAGTTTTTTTTTTTTGAACTTAGGAAATAAAATTTCAACGTTTTTTTTTTAAATTAAAATGTGTAGAAATGAAAGTACTTTTTGCCTTTTTGGCCATCTTATTGAAGCTTGCGATATAAGTTGCTCTCTATCGAAGCTGAACAACTATTCAAAGTGTGCGAATTTGGTCAACAGCCACCGTCACGCCCACCCCTTAATATTTAGGTATTTTTGAAAAAAAAACAAATACTTTCGTCCGTTTGCATTCATCGGAGCCAAGTTGCTCAAAATGGTTACTTGGGGCGATTTACGATCTTATAAATTTGGAATCTTTTGCTTTCAAGGCCTTCTCTATAGCGTAGAGCTCTGCATATTACACACTGGTCGGGTTGGAACGGACTGGTTGACTTGTAGGTTCTCTGGGAAAATAGTCGCTCCTGTGCCTGGTTCAACTTTTGGAGCATCAGTCCAGATGAATAGTCCTTTCAAAGAACCACATAACCAGGAGTTCTAGTTAGGAAACATTATGTAAAAACAAATATTCCGAAATTGGCGAGTTTTTCGTTTAATATCTGCTATGGCTCCATTTTATTTTTGTAGTATACGTATAGGTGTAGCTTTTAGTTTAAGTATTAATGAAATGTGTATAACTATGGTGGTTGGCAACACTTAATAAAATGTCATGGGAAAATAAAAATAAATATGAACACTTTTTTCCGGTTTGGCTCCGCTACAAGAAAGACGTGTCTCATTTGGTAATAAGATTTATTATCTTAGTATATTACAACTGGCGACGAAGAAAATAAAGCATCGCATAAGGAAAAGCGTGCAATATACTTGCAAGACGATATTATTGGGTTTATATTTCTGGAAATATGAATAACCAGGCGGTAAAGAGCAATTTTAAAGCTCCATTTTTTTGATTATGATAGAAGTTCGTGGTCTGTGTTCGAAAAGCAACTTTGTGCCAATTTTTCATTGCAAGTAGTATCACGGAAGACAACACGTCGTTATCAGAAGTTGCATACAACCGGATTAGTCCTGGAAAACCTGATTAGTCCGATGCTTTTGGATAAAGTTACGACTACGCTGGAAATGTGTCTGCATGCGCTGAATAATTATTTTAAACCAACAACGTCTGCATTTGTAGAGCGCTAGAAATGCTATACAGCTACAAACGGTTCAGCAGAATCCGGCAATGACTGGGCAGCAAAAGTGAGAGCGTCAGCGGTTAAGTGCGAATTTGGAGACATTTAAAGCATCGTACTTCGAGACAAGTTTTTTAAGGGGATTGGAAAAGGGTCCGGTCCGAGATAAAATTTTCTTGGAACGCATAACCTCAACGTTCGACAAGGTGGTGGGATTCGCAAATACAGCCGAATACATCAAGCAGCAACAACAAATCGGCAGTGAGCAAATAAAGAAGGAGGAAGAAGTGATTTTCTTAAAGAAAAACAGCAAAAAGCAGGGTGATCAAAACAAGCAAGAAGATAGTAACTAGTTTTCACAACAACAACACCGCCAGCAGGAGCAGAAGCTATGTGCGATATGCGGGCATTTAAAACACAGCAAAAAATTAGTGTAAGTTTAATTATTATAAATGTAATAAATGCAAACAAAGAGGACATCTGAAGAAAATGTGTAAAGATAGAAATGTAAATTTAAATTTCTTTAAATAGTGCGAAGATGAGTTTATTTGCAATTAATGGATGCAATTCCTACAAATATTTCTAATGATGGAAGTGTTTTTAATATGCAGCTAGCCACAGGTTCCGAAAACAATGCAGTGTCATACGAAACATACACTGAGGGAAAAAGTGCGTTCTAAATTTAAGCTCGGTCGTACTCAATTTTAGATTATTCTATTCTTATTTTTTGTTTGTACCAAGCGGTCTTAATGTAAGACCAAATTGCTTTAAATTAAGAACAAATTCTTGATATAAGAAATATACATATTCTTGACTCAATAATAAAATTATTACTTTAAGAACACATAATCTTATTTTAAAACTGCAGGTTTTCAATTACGATTAAATTTCTCAATATAAGAACGCCACATTCATAAAACAAGAACGAATGGACTTACATATATTTATCACGCATCTCAGTAGTCATTAGCTTTTGCAATTATTGTGCTGTGAAGTTGTCTTTTGCTCTGTGCGAACGTAGTTTTTTCTTTATAAGACGAAAGAAAATGTTAATAAACGACATAATCGTGATTTTACTTTACAAAAAAGTGGTTTGTGATCCGTAGAAATGGAAAACTTTTCAGTTTATTGTGATAATACTGCTGGTGGTGAAAATGTGACAAGCGAGTGGGTTCGAATAGCAACGAAGCCACAAGATGCTTTGGATGAAAACATAAATCCCTGTCAAGTGATTATGGAAAATACAGAAAGTTCGACTCAAGAGGAGAATTCATGTAGCGAGGACGATGCAAGCCTAAAAGAATTGATGAAAGATTTTGAACTGGAGTGCCTCTTTGATGATTTAAAGGGTATTTCTATTAAGTAACTGATCATTATTAGGAAAGATAATAATAATTGTTATTTTAGCCGCACAAACAACATTGTTGAATACCTACAACGGTGACAGTATTCTTCCGACAGGTATGTTTGAAGTGAAGGTAAATTTTAAAAATCGAAATAAAATGATTTCATTTTCACTTATTGAAGGTTGCGGTCCATCATTGCACGGTGGAAAGTTTTTACAAACTTTTGGCATTGAATTTTCAAATTTGCATTTCTCGAAACAGATTATAAGTGGACAATATGTGTTTGACAAATTTGCGAATTTTTTCGATGGCTCGTTGAAAAAGAGTTGCGCACGATATTGTTGCCGGTCCAAAGTTTCTTTGCTTGCACCTTTTGGCTTCTTTGGGGTTTTCAATTACTTTGCTATAACTCTGCTTCTTAACAAACCTCCCCAGGCTGGAATTGACTATGTGGTACACACTCGTATTTATATAAGCAACCTTAACAACCATTCCATAATACTTCATAGATGGAGGGAGAGAAACTATATGGATGCTGCTATTTATAAATGTAAAAGCGAATTCCGATTCGTCGTCAGTGTCAAACCATATCTTATTCTTAATAAAAGATTTCTTATATTTATTTTTTGTTTTTATATATTTTTCTGATACCTTCACTACCAATATTTGTTTGCTTCCTCATTTCTATTTTTATATTTTCTTTTAATCATTTCGTTCGATGGCTTCATCTCAACGTTTCTCACGTTTCATGCGTGCTACTGTAGTATGATTTCTTGTTGTTATTGTATTCAATGTTGAAGACATTGATTGACTTGACTTATGTAAAGATATATATGTACATACATATGTTGCCGGAAAGTCGTCTTACTACCCAATGGCAGTGTCAAGGAGATTGTTTTGTGCACGTGCATCCTCTTCCATTGAACTGGCAAAAGGGAAGTGATTACATACAAATCTAAGATAATATGATAATTTTATTGTTAACGTTTAGCCTTTCTAAATACAGCTAATATGCATTGATGCCATACTCACTTCCTGATAGAGAACGAGGTGCAGCCACGTGCCGTTCTCAGACTAAAGGAAAGGCATAAATAGCAGCGAGTCAAGTTCAAGTTGATCAAATGCCGGCTCAGCGGGTGGTTTGCTTGATTTTGACATGAAAGACTGTCGTGGTGGCGTTGCATAAAAGTACACAGCAAGAAAGTTTAGCAAACGGAGAAGCCCTTTGCAAAGCTACAGTCACCATTTTTACGTTCTTAATTCGCTGAAGGAGATTCTGTGGTTGCGCCTCTTTTAGCGTGGCTGGCAGTGAATTGTATAACAATCGTTTGCATGGGAGTTGTGAAGACGTGGGCTTTTGTTATCCGAATACGGACTGTCAACTCAGGAACAATTTACAAAAATGTTTCGGAATGCTTTGAGATATTATAGCAAAAACAACAGTCAACTTAGTCGACTTACTGCAAATAGAAATTTTATCTTTTAAAGTATCTAATCAACAGAGAGTTGCTTACTTCTTCGTTAGCATAGTGAATAAATACAAGAACAACACACATATTTAAACGAATTTGAAACAGCTAAAATTGAGTCAGCTGGGAGCTTGAGTTGGTGGCGCTAATCCAAAGTCCGCAAGTATTCGTTTGACTGCGAGCGCTTCGAGGTGGCAGCATCTGTGGTAGAGTTGGCTTAGGCGCGCCGCAAGGGATAAGGAAGGATAAACGCTTTTGCGGCAAGTTCTTTACATATGAGTGTTTAATGTTTGTACAGTTATAAATATTTGTATTTGCCACAATATTTATTAATTTAAAAAATTTTTTTTTTTCTTTTTGATTTGCAAGGACTCCAATTTGTCTTCGCTAGGTTGCTGTTTTACAATTATTCTCGTATATATTTAAGTAACTGCAGCTTACTTGCCACCTCCAGCTCGCTGCCACAACGTTAATGTAAAATTGCAAGCTGCTTTGTTGTGGTTTAAATTAAATTTTATATTTAGTCCACATGAATGCCGTCATGACTATCTACTCGCACTGAATGTTTGTATGTTTGTATTTTTGTACTGATATATTTGTTTTTAGTGGCACTACGCTCGCTGGCCCTGCTTGTGGCGGCATCGCACTTGTGCTGCAACAATAGCTCCAGTGCTATTGTGGCACAAAGCTATTGTTGCCACACCTGGCTGAGTGAATGTGGCGGCGTTGGTTGTGTGCAGGCGATTGTTTAACTAAAGCACCTGTAATTAGCAGTGCTCTCTACTTGTTGTTGTTGCAATTAGTTGTTGTGTTTTATTGTTATTGTAATTAGTGTTATCGTTGCTTAAAATAAATTTTTTGCAGCTTTTGTGTTTACGCTGCGTTTTTTGCTACTTTTCTATTCTCTATGTTCTTTGTTGCAGCAGGAAATGTTGATTTGTTTGTTTTGTTCCGCCCACAGTGGGCGGCTGTTTTCACAAAAATTTTCCACGTTGCTTACTTTGGCTTAACCTTTACATACTCGTTGTTCTTTTTTTTGAAAATATTATTTGCTTTTGTAAACCTAAAGATGAGAGTTGTTTATAAAGCTTAGAATGCTAAAAATCTTTCGAAATATGGTCGACATTTATGATGACGTCATTTAAGCAAATGCTTTCTATTTACTCAGCGATTGTTCTCCGTACAGTGGATGTTTACTAGAAAAATCGCCGAAAGAGATTAAATGCAACTTTTGTAGCTGCCTTTGTAGAGAAAATATGGTATTGAAATAAAAATGTTTAGCTCTCTTTTATGGAGAGCTTAGCTTTGCCTAAGATTTAGTTAAACTATGTTTAATTGTTGTTGTAGTGACATACTCACTTTGACGATTTGAATGGCGAGAGAAGTGAGAATGTTTGTGCAGGCTCCTTAAAGCGAAATTTTCCGCACGAGTAAAGAATTTATATTCTTAGTTACTGTATTGCAAAAAGGACTTAAGACTCAAATGCAGACTTTAGCAACTATCGAAATGCAACAGAAAAGTGTTTACTTAGCAAACTCATCGAAAGTTGTGGCGCCAAATGAATTTCAGCTTTGCTTCCTTAACACGCGACGAATTGCTCCGGTCTAAAGCCAAGGTCGCCGCCGTAGCCGTTCCATCAAAAAGGCGCGCTCGCTCTCCTCAACTCAACAGCTCATTGCAATCTCGTCCGTTCGCTAAACAATTTGCACATTTGCGCCAATCATCGCTCGATTCAAAGTCAAGCATCAGCAGCGCGTATGGACGAATGGACGAGTGGCGAGGGAAGTTTCTGCCAAAAAGCTTTTAATTATTTCTCATCAGTCTTACACTTGTGTCGGCAATGGCAGGCAAAGCGTGGCGAGGTGAGCCGATATATCGATGGTGGAACGTGATGAGGGCCGCTAGACTGGTTGGTGACTGCCACGCGCCGTTTTAAAATGCAAAGCCAGCGAACGAAGAATAGATGAATAGCGGAAGTTTTTTGGACAAAGTTGGCTGTGCGTGGCAAGTCGACCAGTTAAAACAGGCCACCAACTTTCTATGGCTCTCTGTAGTACATAGAGCATTGCCAGTGACAGGCAAATGAGTAAACAAAAACAAAAGCAAAATGTTGCAGCCTATTAGGCGACCTTGTGTGAATTGGAATGGGAATGGCGAAGAGGCAGCGGGTATAAGGTGGCGACGCAATGTGAATGGCAAAAGCTGAAAGCAGCTGGGCCCTTTGAGCTTGTGTGTGTGTGCGTGCAACAAAATTGAAACGGTACGCGCTTTATAACGGCGTGTTGCATGCCACAAAGGTCGAGACACAAAAGTTACCAGAAGCCTTAGAAAAAGGAGAAAGAAATGAACAAAGCAGCATCACGGCGCATCAGCGGTTGTGTAGTCAAAGCGCGCAAAAATGAACAACAAATGGGAATGAAAAAGCGGCAATGGCCCGCAAAAAGGCCGCAAAAACATACAAAAAAAAAAAAAAAAAAAAAAAAAAAAAAACGCACGAAGAGAGCGGCCATTAACACTCAAAAATTCGGTAAAAAGCGCGTGACGAGTGGCTGTCGCTTTGTACGCGCCAATGAAGTTCTGCACTTGAAAGCAGCGAACACGATAAACATAAGTGGAAAACGTGTAAATGGGAGAAAGCGTTAATTTGTGATGCCACAGCGGAATATGAGCTCAAGAACGTGAATTGCTTCCTAAAAGAGAAGCGAAGTACGGCAGACAGCTTGAGTCCTTCGAAGCACAAATCAATTGAAAAAATGCGACTTTTGAAATTTGACAAAAGCGGCAGCGCGTGCAAAAAGAAATAACCTAAAAAAGTACTCAACTCAACGCTTTCAAGTGCCCCGTGGAATGCTGCCATCGGAGCGTCTAAAGCACAAAACGCGCCTACGACGCAAACAAAGCAAATTCTTTACTCAAACAACGCTACTTAAGTGCAAGAAATTTTCACTTTTATGTGTCAACGTTTCCATCTCAACAAATTGTGCTCATTGTCTTCGGCACAGCTCTGCTTTCCAGCTAAACTCTCTCGCCACTTTCGACGCGGCGCGCGATTGCAAATCTTTAAGTAGTTACTATGTTCATTGAATGTTTTCGCTGGCAAGCCCTGACAAAGCACAATGTAAGTTGCAATCTTTCAAATTAAATGCTGCTCGCAAAATATTCTCCTACTATAAAACTCTTACAACCTTTCTCCCTGCCTGTTTGTCCATGTCCGCCTGCGGTTTCACCCTCTGTTCTGCCTACTTTTGCAAGCCAAGCAAATGTACACACAATGGCGTCTGGGCTCCAGAGTACACCGCTGTGGCAAACAAAATAGCCTACTTTGCGTGGCAAACAAAGCGAAACGCCACAAAAGACGCCACTGCACGTCCTGATGATGAATGCAGTCGCCGGTGCTGCTTGGCCCCGTCTGCAATGTGGAATGGGGACAGAGATTTTCTGGTTGGTGGTATTTGCTTTATCATTATTTCTGTATTCGAGCAAATTCCCTTTTAGTTCTTCTACGGTAAAGGAGTCTTTTCTTTGCCTTAGCCACCAATAATTTCCCTGCGCATCGTTCTATTGGGAGTAGATGTCGAAGCAATTATAATGTTTTGAATAATAAGCCATTTGAGAATTACAGATGTAGCGAAATTTAATGAAATTATATGTAGTATGAAATACAAAGATAGAAAAATGCGACAATGATCTTAGATTTTTAAAAATGCATTTCTCACCAAACTCTGTTTAAAAAAAAAATTTCCTGGATGACTTGTAATCGTACAACAAATCTCTGATACAGCGTTCAACATTTTAATATTCATGGCAAATAAAAAGCTCCCACGAACTACTGGCTTGCCGCCATTGTAAGTGTGTTAGAAAACAAAGTAGCTGGTTTCTGGAATTCATTGCACAATTGTGGCGTGTGACACTAATTTTAAGGCTACTATATTAGGAAGATTGAGTGACTAATTGGAAGTAGTTTCCGGACAAGCAACTTTATTGCTATGAACAGCCTTAATTTAACCCAGACGTCAGTCTCCGACTATCACTCAGCGTGAACGGTTGCTTAGTATCCGAGTGCTTCTATTCTCTATTCGTACCGAGCCACGAGAAGTTTATATTTATTATTTTTTTTTTTTTTTCTTGTAATATCAGAAAACGTGTTTAGCGTTAGAGTCTCTAACAACAATTAATTAAAATGCCGCCTGGGGCTTCCAGCCTCGGAGACAACAGGTTTGCCCTGCTTTCTCCGAGATCTAGACTAAAACGGAAAAAACCAGAATCTACGCCCTTGGATGTGTATCCTGAACTTCCAATATCTAAGAAAGACGACCCTAAATTTATTATAATAAAAGCCGCAGAAGAAAAAAAACCCCTGACCAGCTTATCATGCTTCGCCGTGCACAGGAATTCTTGCTATTACTAAGGAAGTGAGCACTATCTCCGAACTCCGCGACGGTAGTTTACTACTGCTTGTTAAAAGCAAAACAGCGGCCGAGAAGTTTCTGCGTGCCAATTCGCTACCAGGAGTTTGTCCTATCAAAGCTAAACTACACGATAATCTCAACAGTGTTAAAGGTACCATATTTGCGCCATTTCTTTCTCATATTTCGGAAAACGATATCATTGAGGGCTTAAGTCCGCATGGTGTGACAGCAGTTTACAAATTTAGTAGAACTAGCGACGGTGTATCCAAGCCTACTGGCTCAATTCTGTTAACATTCGATAAATACCAACTCCCAGAAAAGATTGAAGTTGCCTGGAGAATACTTTCTGTCCGTCCCTACATCCCAAATCCCATGAGATGTAAATCTTGTCAAAGGTTAGGTCACACAACTAAACACTGCAATAACTTCCCAATGTGTTCCACTTGCAACTTCCCTCCACACTCCCCTACTGAATGCTCAAGAGTAATGTGCGCTAACTGCTCTGGTGAGCACCCCTCCTCGTCAAACACGTGTCCAAAATTTCAACAAACAAAAGACATACTTAAAATAAAAACGTTAGAGAAATGCAGCATGCACGAAGCTATCAAGAAATACAAAAATAAAATTCCCGCTCCCCTTAATCCCTCCTCTTTTGCCAACGTTCTCAAAAATGCAGAAATTACCAACAGTGATAAAACTCCGCTATCGGAAATATCTAGCAAAACGAGCTCTAACATAGAAACTTTACTCTCATCAACACATCAAACAAACAAAACAAATTCCCCTTCCAATCAACTTGTCTCCCAATCCCCTTCCAATATTAATAATTCAGCTGCAATCAATAACCTCTCAGAGAAATCTACTACCAGTAAGAATTCCACTTGCACTCATAACTCTTCTTCTTATCCTCATCCGCCAAACATAAAAACAATACAAACATTCAACTCCATCAATGATACACCTCTTACATCAACTAATCATGATATTTATCTCTCCGACTCTCCAAATTTAACCGATATACTCTCTCGCTTCTGCAATTCATCATCTTCATCTTCTCTTTCTATTCCATCTTCCGTCCATTTGCCTCCCAGCAGTGCTGCTGAAGTGAGTACAGAATCCCCTCCTCCGCTAGCACCGTTGACTACAAACATGGATATAAATGAATCCTAACAATTTTTTATTTCGTACCAGCAACAAAACTTCCAGCTCTCTTCCTACGTAAGTACATATGTTTGTTGTTCTACAGTGGAACATAAATGGCTATTTCAACAATTACATCCATCTTGAAATCCTAATTAAAGTACATAACCCCTCAATAATCCTTCTAAATGAAACCCATCTCGCCAACAATGCCATAGCTAATACACCACAAGCATATAAAGGTTACTTTTATAATCTGCCCCATATCACTTCCAGCAAACAAGGAATCGCTATATTAGTTAAGAAAAATGTCCCACACAAGTGCTCCCCTCTCCAGTCTCGCATCTCTGCCTTACTATTGGAAGTAAAAGCTAGAAATATAATTAATATAGTTTGTGCCTACTGCCCCCCCGCCCAAGCATTCACTTCCGCTGACCTTCGGAATATTTTTCCTACAACTCAAAATCCTTTGATCTAGGAGGAGATTTCAATGCGTGGAGCCCGCTATGGGGTTCAAGCGCGGCAAATGCTAGAGGGCATATAATTGAAGACTCAATTCTTACCTCAAATGTCCATGTACTTAACGATGGCTCTCCTACCCACTTCTCTACCCACAATTCCTTTACCCACATCGACCTCACTCTGTGTTCTACTTCACTAGCACCAAAATGCAATTGGAAATTGCTAGATGATCTCCATGGAAGTGATCATTTCCCCATCCTCACCAAACTCCTCTTAACCCACCCTCCTATCCCTTTTAAGCCAAAACCAAAATACAAAACCGATTCAGCTGATTGGTTGGAATTCCAAAACGCGTGTCTCCTAGGCTACGACACATTCCCGGTTTCCCCTAATGTCAACCAAGAAACATCTAGGATACAAAAAATTATCCGGAGTGCGGCTAACCTAGCCATTCCACAAACAAGCGGTAAAGTTTTCAAGCCAGCTCCATTATGGTGGAATGCTGAACTTGCAACATTGAGACAAGCTAAACAGAATGCATGGCATGAATATAAGCGATCGCGATCTTCTCCAAATCTGACTCTATATAAAAGAGCTAATGCAACTTTTCGCCGTAAGGCAAAAATTTCTAAAACATCATGTTTTGAAAAGTTTACCAGCAGCATTAGCTCTAGTTCTTGTACTAAAAGAATTTGGGCCGATTTAAAAAGGTTAACAGGGTCGACTTCCCACACTCTGATCTCCGCTCTAAATTCTTCAAGTGGCACGCTTCTATATCCTCATGATATAGCCCAAGAATTTGCCAATTACTTCTCTTCCTCATCTTCTGACGGCAATTTCTCCCCTGAATTTATTCAATACAAACACCAGTCCCTCATAGATAGAACCCCACCTAACACTCTCTCAACATCTGCCAAATACTTAGAGATGGACATAACATACGTAGAATTATCATCCGCACTTTCTAAAGTAAAAGGTAAGACACCCGGCAGCGATAGAATTTCATACCCTATGATTAAAAACCTCCCCCATCCTTTACTCTCCCGTCTCCTCAAACTTTATAATAAGATTTTCTCAACCGGAATTTTTCCACAAGCTTGGAAAACTAGCACTATAATCCCCATCCTTAAACCTGGCAAGTCCCCTCTTGATGTTTGTAGCTATCGTCCTATTTCCCTCCTTTCTTGTTTGGGCAAATTGTTGGAAAAAATAATTGCTGGCAGGCTGTCCTGGTATTCCTGCAGAAACGATCTCATCCACAATAACCAAGTAGCCTTTAAAAAGGGACAAGGTCCCATCGACTCCCTGTTGCATCTTGATCAATACATCTCCAACGCTTTATCTAACAAAAACCACATTACCCTTATGTCCCTCGACTTCCTAAAAGCCTTTGATCGTATTGGTGTTCACATTGTTCTACGACAACTAAATAAATGGAAAGTTGGCACACAAATTTTCAATTTCATAAAATCCTTTTTATGCCATCGAAAAATAAGTGTACTTATCTCCTCCTCCCGTTCTCCCATTCTTCCCCTCGACAATGGAACCCCTCAAGGCTCTCCCCTGTCAGTGATCCTTTTCATTATAGCTTTTGATGAATTAAGTTTACTTATATCCGAATTCAGGTCTATTGATCACCAACTTTATGCTGATGACGTGCTAGTATACTCAAAAAACTCCGACCAAACAGCTGTTTTGAGAACTTTCACAGAAATCCTTTCCCGTATCTCCTCCTGGTCCCTAACTTCAGGCGCTTCAATATCTCCTGGCAAGTCGAAACTGTTACATATATGTAGGAAGCAAAATTGTAATATACCACCTATAACTTTTTCAAACGTAACAATAGCCTGTACAAATAGACTTAAGTTTTTAGGCTTAATAATAGATTCTAAGTATGCTTTTGTTCAACATTGTCAGTACATAAAAGATAGTATTAGCTCTAAACTAGGAATTGTTAAATAACTTTCGTCTAAGCGCTCATTTATCGGCTCGGCATTGCTTGTCAATTTAACAAAGGCTCTTATATTATCGAAAATACGATATGGAATAGAAATCTATGGACATCACGCTAAAAATAAACTGAAGTTACTGGCAACTCCTTACCACACGGCTATACGACGATCTCTACGCGCGTTTCCAACGACCCCTCTAAATAACATGTACGCTGAGTCTGGGTTAATGTCTATATCTGATGAAGCCGATGATAGTGTACTAAAAGTGTACTCCAAAATTTTGTTATCTTCGAATCCTATTCTTCATAAAGATGTGCAGCTGGTGCTCTCACGTAAGCGCCACCCTAAGGTACCATCAACCATTTATCTATGCATTAAATTTGCAAAGAATAATTGTTTGCCAATGCAAAAATGTCATAGACGTAAAGTACTGCACCCGCCATGGCTACTTAATGAGACATCATTTATCAATGAACTGGCTCACCTGCGGAAAGGGAATACTTCTAGTGAACTCTACTTATCAAACTACCTAGCTGTGTCTGATATGTACAAATCCAATGGCTGGCAACTAATATTTACCGACGGTTCTAAGTCAACTCAGACGTCCTATGCCGTTGTAACTGAGCAGGGTGAAGTAATCTCTCAAGGACTTCTATTTTCTGTCTGCTCAATATTCACAGCAGAAGCAATCGCGATACACTATGCTATGCTTCACTCGATCCATACAAATGGGAAATTTGTTATATGCTCAGACAGTATGTCCTGCATCACCGCTATAAAGGAAAGTAGCCACGCAAATTATATAATTGACAACATCCGAGACACTCTTACTGGGCACCCTCAAAAAATTAAATTAATGTGGACTCCTGGTCACTCAAGAATACAAGGTAACATGTACGCCGACAAAACTGCTAAGGAAATGGCCACCACACCAACGACAACATCCAATGTTATCTTTAAAAATGACATCTATCGGGCTATAAAACAAAAAAGGCAGACCAAACTATTATCAGACTGGAGTCGTTTTAGCCACCACTACTCCTCAATAAATCACGGTCGTATCAAACCCTATTTTGCATCCTCTATACCGACGAACTATATTACGCCATACACTCGCCTTCGCCTAGGCCATACAATAATCACACATTCTCATCTACTTCAAGGCACTGAACGTAGCACATGCCCGTTTTGCAACCTTTCTCTTAGCGTAAATCATCTGTTGTCATCCTGCTCCGCACTCCAAACCCTGAGACAACAAACCTTTAACAACACAAATCCTATGCATTTGTTAAAAGACCCCACAGTCGATAACATAACAAGGATATACGAATATCTCAAAAACTCCGACCTTCTTCGACGTATATAACCTCGCTCTAAGCCACAAGCCAGCCGAAAGCCTCCGACGCTAGCGCTGCGATAGTTTGTAAGTTTATATAATAATTTATTATTATGTAATCTTTTGTAAAATAAAAAAAAAATAAAAAAAAAAAATAACCCAGACGTGGAACGTGCAGCTAAAAGGTTATGGATGTTCAACAGCAAAAAAGCATAAAGCATACTTAGAAGCGGAGTACTTTGGCGTGAGGATGCGCGTAACCCGTTTTGCAATTAATCTTTCTTTTCTACATTTGCATTTCCATGCATTTTTTACTCGCCACATTACAGCGAATATCCGTTGAGTAGCCCACGTTAAGGCGCTTTTATTAATGAGCGTCGCGCTGGCTATTCTTTCATTTTACGGTACAAATGGTGAACAGCTGTTGCTGTAATTTAAATCAATTCGATTTCAGCGTTAAAGTATACCTTGAAATTTAAATCATCGCCGTAAGCGAAAGTAATTCACTTTCATTGTAACGGCAGCGCATCAGTCTGTGCGGTTTGCCGCGAATTTCAAAGAAACTTTCGCTGCTGTTTATTCACTTAACGCTTGCCTTGCTACTCGCCCCGCCAATGGCTTGTTGTTGTGCCCCACAATGGCGCCAATGCAGCAGCAACACACAATTCATACAATTAACGGTAGCACAGTCGAACAACGGTTTCAACACAACCATCTTCATTTTAACCCGAAGTCTGTTCTGCCTTCCAACGGCCGCCTCTTGTTCTCCGCTTCGTTCGCGAGCCAGCATCATCTATTGTGAATAAAGTTTCATTCACGCCATTACTGCCGTCCACATGCCGCACATTCGCCGGCAAGCACGAAAGTGCAAATAAAAGAAAAGTTGTGCAAAGGCAAAGCGCCCCTCAGACAATTGTGACTTAATGTTCTGCGCCTTAATCCGCATGCCATGGCATACCGTTGCTGTTCATGCCACATTTATGCGGCCGGCTGCTGTCGTCTAGTCGGCTGTATCATCGCCAGTGGTGCGGCAAGCAACAACAGAGCGCTCATTATTTGCATAATGTCGTGTTTAAGTATAAATATGTGAGCGAGTTTCAGTTGCGGACAAGCGAGGAGGACGCAAAGGAGTGGCGTACATTTATACAAACTGGTATAAAAAAAAGTTCGCAAACATGCGAATAAGCAGCTTAAAGGATATTCTTTAAATATACTTGTCCGCCATTGTGGAAAGACGGCTGTTACTTGATCGAAATGCAAAGTTCTCGCCACGCTCACTGAAATGAGAACTATAAGCGGATAGTTTGTATCTCATTTAATTTGCCATTCAACTCTTTGAATATCCATATTTGACTTTAGTTTTGATTGTGCAATTTGTTGGCAGTGCGAGGAAATGCTTAGGAACCGTTCCTTCACTCCTCGCTCGCTTCAATAGTATAATCTGGAAAAGAACTAAAAGCTGTTTTCATTTCATTTGAATTTAGTATTGTAAGGTCGTTTAAAAAGCTGGAGTCAGCTGAAAAAATTGAGTAGCGATTAAAGGGTGAAAGGATTGTGCAGTTATGGGTGAGACATTGATGCCTTAACGAATTTGAGAGACATGCCGTAGGGTAGCGAATTTTACTTCACTAATCTGAGCAACTTCGTTCTATATTGGAAACTTTTTAAAAATAGACAGCACTCCTACTTGCATATTCCATTCATAATTCAATTCAAAACGAAACAGTTATAAATTGCGTGACTTTCAGGTTAATATTGTACATATCTTTTCACTTGTCCTCGATTACAACCAACCGATATAATCGCTTGCTTTCATTTAGAAAAACTTTAATTATCGCAATTAACTTGTCAATCTGAGTAAAAATCGCCAGGGCATTGTGATATTTTTCCCTACCTTTCTACATGTCTGGCAGTGTCAAGCGTTGCTCAATCGGGTACAACAGTCCGCTGAACGTATGAATGCGAATGTATCGTCAATGTTGTTGCAACAAAAGCATTCCAATACAATTACACGTCATTTCAAAGTGCTCGAGTTGAATGCACTTTGCTTGTTGTCAATAAAAGCTATTGAAAAATGAAAACAAAAAAGAAATCATAAAACATTTGCTTGCAGGAACAGGACAGTCCAACTCGGCGCCCGCCAGCAAGCAAACAAACAACTGGCAGTAGAGAAAAGCAAATGGCGTAAGTTAATTAAAGCGTTCAATTGCTACCCTGGCAGCTCACCGCTCACCGCTTCAAGCGGCAAGTGCGGTGGAGTGCAATCATAATTTCGCGTTCGCCCAGCAATCGTCGGCGCTGCACTTCCATGCAAACATCATATTTTGTGAGCTGCTCTGTATACTGCGCTTTGCTGCGCACGATGGCGCATTAACAATTCCAATGCAAATTTCAATTAAAACCGAGTAAACACAGTGAGCCGGTGTTCACAGCATAGCTAAGCTGCTGCTGACAACTGTCGTTCGCAGTTGTGTCAACAAAGAATTTATAGTGCAAAAAAGAAAACAAGTTTCTCTGTTTGTTTATTTTAGTGAGGAAAATGTTTGTTTTTTTTTTACTGGAAATTTCACAAATTCATTCACTCGAAAGTTCATTCATCATTTTCGTTGGACAATCAAAGCGCGATAAGTGCACAAGTTCGTTCAAAATTGCAATTAAAATGCAAAGCGCTCGAAAATATGCTTTAAAAGTCATCATCCGTTGATGCGGACATTTTTGAGGGCGCACGCAAATGCACGAACATATTTTCACGTCGCATTTGCAATGTTTGCAATTCACAGCTTATTTAACACTTTCGCATTGTTCTAAATACAATCACACACACGCACAGAAGGAGACACGAGCCCGAAACGCACTCGCAGCCGCCTGATTGTATGCAACGCACAAATGCGCATTAGCTTATCGTGGCACAACTCGCATTTGCATTGCATTTGCATATTTTCACACCGCCATTCATTCATCGTTTGTTTTCTGTTTTGGCGCGTTTCAAAGCGTTTTATTGTGCATTTTGCAGTCGTAATTTCAGCATCGCATTACTTTCGATAAAACGCAGCCAACAGCAATGTTTAACGCATGTCGGCGTTTCAGCGCCTGAATGCATGCGAATGTGCCACCAGTATTCAATACTTTGGGTTACATTACTTTTTAATTCGTGCACTCAACTGCTAGTAAATTTAAACTACTAAACAGTGCCACAAATTGAGAAACTCGAGAGTGCTGTGAATTTTTTTTCCAAAGCTCGTGGATTTACATATTCGATATTGAGTTCGCATTAGGGAGTATTCAATTGTTGGTCTTCACATTTTATAAACGAATTCAGTTAAAAGTGTTGTTAGGATGTAATGCACAGTATTAATGGATCATTTTGTGGGAACTTTTAAGGCATTCGGGATTAAATTTGCGATATCAATACTGGACTCACACATAATCTAGGTGGTTTCGTGTGCCGCAAAGTGCAAAAGGTTTTTGGCTACAGCCAGAGAGAACAATAGTTAAGCAGCTCATAGCATTACTCTACTCATATCCAAGCGCTCAACGTACGAAATAATTCCCACAAATACAAATTCCCTTCCTGGTCCCACAAGAGCACTCTCTCTCATATCGGACAGATTTCTTTGAGAGAACGATTTTCAGATAGTAGGTATTCTAGACTGAGCGAGAACACGGACTCAAGATTTTGACCAGTGAACGAGACTTCCAGGACTCATGGATCCACAATTGTCCATCAGCGTCGAATAACCAGCTGAAAGCTTTGATTCAAAATTATTGATTCCTGGGTTGAAAGAAGACATATCCATAGTACCTAATATCGATTACTTATAGCCTAAATGGAAACAAAAAATTCAATGTTCTCATAAGCACTCACTTCCAAGTACTTATTTACTTCCAGATCATACTCGTTTATTTGTTTCTTATCTATACTTTCTATAAGATCTTGAGAACGCCTCGACCGATTTGCCTGAAATTTTTGCCACAAACAGCTTTAGTCCGATATCGAGTTAAAATATCGATAAATTTATTGCAACGGTCCTTAGAAGAGGATATCCCGCCGCTCGCCCGCTTTGCTCTCGTACAAGATCTCAAGCGAAAGATGTGTTTGATCTCAAATTAAAAAAATCATTGCAAAAAAAATCATTGCCTGTGAGACGCCACATCTAAATTTGGAATCCCTGCTAAACTAATATGGCTGTGTAGACTGACGTTGAGCACAACTTTTAGCTCCGTCCAAGTTGGGAGGACCTCTCCGAGCCGTACGAGACCAAACGAGGTTTTCGACAAGGCGACTCACTTTTGTGCAACTTCTACAATCTGATGCTGGAATCCGACAAGAAAGGAAGCAAAAGAGGTTGGTCCTGCAGTGAACGAGGACAAAACAAAGAATTTTTTGGCAACAAACAAAAAACCCTTGCGTATTGGGATTTCGTTTATTTTGGATCCAGCATTCGACGAACAAATATCTCGCTCCACAAATCCCTCATTATTATCTTTCTTTTATATAGCGCAGAAACATGAACGATGCTAAACAGTGCTGAGAAGGCTTTGGGGGCTATCGAGAGAAATGTTCTACGCAAGATTTATGGCCCTTTTCACGTTAACGACGAGTACCGACGAAGATGGAATGATGAACTGTTTGAGCTGTATGGACATAGTCAAGGGCATAAAAACTCAACGACTGCGATGGTTTGGCCATCTCGTTCGTATAGATGATGATGCTCCTCCGGTGAAAAAATCCTTTGAATCGGCACCCATGGGTGGACAACCGTGACAAGAACGCCTACGAATGAACTAGAAAGAGCAAGTGCAGAAGGAACTGTATTCACTTGGTGTGAAGGGGAGAGGGTACCGGCGACGCTTTTTGGTCTCGGCCCAAACCGACAAACGTTTGTAGCGCCATAAAAGAAGAAAGCCGTACAACAGTGCGACTTTAAGGCGGTCGCTCTTCACCGCTGATGTCAATGTTGCCTCATTGACCATTGGTGGTGACATGTGTCACTTGTCACTTATACAACCATCAAGGAGTTGTACGAGTATTGAAGCCGTGAGCAGGTTGCAAGTGTGTGTGTGTGTGTGTGTGGCTGCCACAGATCGGCTGCAAGGATTACGGACGTCTTACATCACCAACTCCAGTGCATTGGCAGCGTTGCAATAGCGATGAGTGTAACAACAAAAACAATTTTGGCACGAAGTGTTGCATGCTACGGCACATTGCAAAATCTATGTCACGCCACACCCACTCGCCCACACACAATACGAGTAAGTGGGCGGCGCTCATTAGTGAACGCGATTATCGCTGTTGCTAACGTTTAATTAACTTCTGCTTGACACACAAATTGGTATTAATGACAAATAATTGTATAAATTACGCTCACACACACACACACACAAACATGCAAGCGTCCAGCGAGTAGCGACTCTGTGTGTGTGTTTAATAAGCCTGTCAATAAGCTGTTCGTTTGTTTTTTTTTGTTGTGTGGCCATGTCGCATCTAAGCAATTGCATCAGCGGCTAATCAGCTCTGTCGCTATTGTTGTTATTGCTATTGTTGTTATGTTGTTATGTTGTAACTGTGGCCATGCGCTGCCAATTAGCTGAATGTGCATGCGTGAGAGCTTAGCAGCTGTCATGCAATGGCATGCGACATACACACACATACACACACACACACATGCAGGCATGGCAGATAATATTTATTTAGTGAATTAATCATCTAATGTTGGATAATTGAAATTTCTTAGCAACACACAATTGTCACGTTGTCCCACTGCAAATCCTTATCGAAGGACACCTGACAAATTGCGAGATATTTCAAATGAATGAAGACAAATTTAATGAAGTTAACAAGTTCAGACACGGTTCGCTTGCATTTTCCACATGAGTACATTCATTGCTCACAGAGCGATTCCAGCGACTGTCCAACCCCCATTTGTAAAAAATATGCGCCTTAAAGATGATTGATGATAGCACAAACAGTGTTGCCACTTGAAAAAAATTTTTCCGACAAAACTTCCGCCCAAATTTGATCACAATCGACCAAATGAAAAATTGGCTTTATTTTTAAATTCATTTTTAAATTATTAATTTATTTTCAAACTTAACATTTCTTAAATATTCACAGCTTTATGTTTCATAAAAAATAATGCACTTATGTGTAATATTTATGGTATATGTACATATCGACATATTTATGTCAAGTCTTTGACAGTCTATTAGTTCACATTTTAAAACAAAAGTTGAATTTAATTCAAAAACAATGACACTTAAATGTATGTATATAAGAAGTACTACGCATTTAACAAAAGAACTGAATAACAGTTAAAAACAACAAAAAATATGAGTTTTAAAATCTTTACAAATCTTTTTTGGCCGACCATACGTAGTGCGGAATGTTTAAATTGATAAGTTCTTTATATAGCATAATGCTATTAATGGTGTTCAACTAAAGCCTATTAGGTAACTTGGTTTTAATCAAAGCCAACAAAGAAAACTTTCGTTCAGCCGCGGCAGAACTATGCGGAAGAGAAAGAAAATTAAATATAAAATTTGAGAGGTCGGGAAAGCTGCTTTGTTTAAGTCCTTTCTTCATCAAGCTTACTTTCTACCTACATAAATGTATCAAGGTCCATATCGGCAGAAAGACTTACGTCACTAACCCACAACATGTTCCACTGCGTTGTAATGTGGTCTATATCGCTGTCAACTAAATCGCTAAACTTGAGGGTTAAGGGAAGTAGCAGCAAGTGCTCATTCGATAGGACCTTGACCGGAGTAATGATTTGTAATAGCTTAATATATTCACTGTTAAATTCAAAGCGTATACTAATTTGGTGCAATAGTTCAATGTAAAAAGAAAGTATATTTCCATGTTTAGCAAGTTTTACACATTCTATTGTATTTACGCAAGTAATCGCAAGCAAATACATGCATATGTGCAGGTAATACACATAATTTAATTTTATTTTTTCATTATTAATTTTTCATACTGATGAAAAGATACTCATATCGCAAAACAGACCAAAATTCTTTTAAGCGGACCAGCGGACCAAAGTTAAAAAATCAGACCAATTTTAGTCCAAAAAAACCAAAAGTGGCAACGCTGAGCACAAAACATATTTGTACATATTTGTACGGCATACTTTTAGGCGCCTTATTTATCGCAATAGTGATACCATGATTTTCGGGATGATCGTACAAATAGGAGGTTAAAACTCGCATTTTTATGATAAAATCTATGCCTAAAACAAAGTACAAGCATAATTATAAGAAAAATCAATTGATATACACTCAGCAGTACCGGTGGAATATATATGTTCGACTTTCGGCAAAAATAAAAATTAAAAAAAAATTGGTTTAGAAACAGAAAAATTTCTAAGGAAATATAAATTTATGTAGCATTTCAAATCCACATTTTTAAGCATAAAATTTCGAGCTCTATTCATCACGTTCGAAGCTACGTACTCAACTTTAAATTCGAAAAGCGAAAAAGGTAGCCTAAAAGTGTGCTTTAGTTTTGTCATTCGTGTCGTATAGAAAAATTAGTGTCACAATATTAGCATCACTGTTGCAGCTACTACGCACAACGCCCTCTCGCAGGTCCATAAAGTTAACGGCAACACATAATTAATCTCATCAATTAATCTATTTGCTTACAAAGTTCCCTTTTTTGCTCTCAGTTTTGCCCATTTTTATTCTCTTCAAAGCCATTTCTCTCCTTTGACGTTGTAATTTGCTTCGTGAATTTGAAAATTGATTAATTGTAGTTAAGAAAGTGTCGGGAATTAAACACTCTATAAATGGATTTCATGTATAAACACACACACACACCCGCACACACACTCACACACCCACACACCAAGTCAACCGACCGACAGTCTCTGCCACTCATAACCACTTTTGTCAAGGATATAATAGAAAGCGCTTTTCCAGCTAAGCCGGTCAAATGCATCAAAAGTTGCTAACTGATTCAGTTCATAGTGCAATCATTTCCTGTTGCCTCCGACCAACCCCTCCCCCACATTCGGTCCGCTGCCCAGCGCCAACTAACAAAATTGAGGATTATCGGCTGAGAATTTCATTAAATGGCTGTAGTTGGCAGCATTGATGTCATTGCATTGCATATTTTAGGAGCAACCGCGTGCCGTTTCTGTGAGAGAGAGAAAATGGGCAACAGTGCCACAAAAAGCAGACCCAGTTGCAAAGGGGCGCGCGGACAAGCAGTGAACGGCAGGCAGCCACGCATATTGCGACAAGCATTCTTGTGAATGCATTTTAACAAGGCGCTCACACACACAGACTTGCCAACGGCCGTACAAACAACGGAAATAAACAAAATACTGACACAGTAATGACAGACGTAATTGAAATCTCAGCTGGCTTGCGTACAGCAGATGAATGAATGGGAAAAATGCTGTATGCCGCAGGCAATGCCGACCAGCGGAGGCGGGCTGAGGGCAAAGCGAGACTTTTTGTGGCAAACATATCGTTGCATGTTACCAAGGAAGTTGTCCTCTTTTTGCAATCATCTTGGTATCTACACGATACGATGCGACAGTCCCATTACAAGGCTTGCCACAAAAGATTGCACGAATTTGTTGTTGGCTGGATGGCAAGAGTATTGAGTATATACATAGTTTTCGATTGTGTGTTATACGAGTATGTTAAGGGTAGAAGCAAGTCTTTTTTTTTTTAAGAGAAATATGTAAATAATTCCGTTGGTCAGATAAATAATGAAAATTTGCTTGCATCTGGAAATTCATATACTCGTTTTAAAAATTCAATTCCGTTGTTATTTCTAATCAACTCTCTTAAACGGTTCTTAGAGCTTGTCGAATTGAGTTTGCATAGAATATTCAAGAGCTTGAAATAAATTAAATAAGTAAAACTTTAATCAATTGATTTAATTCCCTTCTTAAGCGTCCACAAAAAAATTGTAACAAACGATGTCCGAAAATCGCTTCGTTTTACAAGAGCTTTCTTCTTTTTTCGATGTTTGTTCTCCAAATATAAGCAAATTCATTAGAAGCTTTGCCTGTCGCTTCCAACTGAACGATGTCAGCAACGAAAAACTGAATACCAAAATACGAAGATGATGATGAAGACGAGAGAGAGGTGAGCTGCGATACGATGCCTAGCCAGGCAGTTGGACTCAAAGTTGTGGTCTAGGTGTGAGCCCAGCAGAGTACTCCTACCAGTACCAGATACCGACGTTTACATTTGACTCGACAAAATGTGTCTGAATCTCAAATGCTATGCAAAATATCTTAAAACAATCCTAAATACCCGTTTACTATACACTATTTATTTATTTTGAATCTTCATAACAATCACACAGACTTGGGTTGCGAGGCCACATGAGATACGCAAAGCTATCAAAATATCTTTCCAACGGCTTCAAACTCGACAGAATTTTGGAGGAGGAATTCACTCCACATTAATAATAATAATAATTTTGGCGCTTACACTATATAGCTCAGTGTTTGGCCGAGCTTCTCCTCATCATTTGTGGTGTGCGTCTTTATATTATACCTTAAAATTGAGGGACCTACAGTTTTGTGGCAACTCCGAACGGCAGATGTATTTAATGAGAAGCTTTTTCATGGCACAAATACCCTCGGAGATTTGCCATTGCCTGCCGAGGGGTGATCGCTATTAGGAAACACTTTTTCTATCATTAAGATTTTGCTTGCCCTGACTGAGATTCGAACCTCGAACTCACCGGCATATCAAGTTATATCACTCCACATTACTAAAACTTTAATGATCGTTTCGGTCTCCCATTATCCAAGAGACTACTTAGTACCCAAAGAAAACGTAGGTGAAACCAGTTTCCATTCTGTCTAGCAGTCAAGCTGACCCGGAAGTTCTAGACTCATGACAATATCTTCCGCTGAATGGGCTGTTCTCAAAACAAAATGCATCAACATTACAGAGTTCGACTTATTTGAAAGCCGGGACTTTGAGATTTTGCGGGTAACTGGCATGGAAAGGTTGCAAACGAATACTGAAGTAATCTCTCCTCCTTCGAATTACAATCAAATGAGATGTTCATTCTAATTCTTTTACAGGTCACTGTCTAATTGGAATATAAGCGAACGGAATTATGAGAACGTTGAAAAAGAAGAGAGTTGGTTAGACTTGAGTGGGAATATTTTTAAGGGGAAAAACACATCTGACATAAGAATGGGTCGAATTTTGGCCTTAATTTAGGGAAGGTTTGATGATAATGAAAATTATTTCGACTACCTTCATGAATACGAATACAATGCGGAGGAGTTTGCCAGATAAATGTAAGATTGCATAGGCATCCTTCACACTCGCTCAGTTTCACTGGTTTGTTTTTATCAATTTAAAATTTTATTTGAATTTACTGCTGAAGTTTATTGATTTTTCGAATGTAGTAGGTATTCCTTAAGCTTTCACCTTTTTGCTACGAAAGTTCTCTTTAAACATTCATGTTTTCATTAAACCTAGAAAAATATTTGTATGTGTGTTTGTGCGCTTATGTACATATGTCTATTTGTGTGAGTAAACACTAACGCACATATGCGATAATATGTATGTATGTATGTACTGTAATGGTGTTGCACTTATGACACTTGAATGTTCGAGCACGGATGGGCCTTGTGTGGCTTGCTGTCTGAGTACTCGTTCGTCGCTGAACTCATCCAGCTAGCCGCGCTGTCTCCGTAACCGTAGTAATCTGGCGCAAATAGCCGCTGCTCTGAGCCCTCCATTCATTCCATTCAGCCACTCATCATTTACTACATCATGCAAAGCTAAACGGGCAGCACAGCCAACCGTCCGTCACTCGTCAGGCATTTTTTTTTTCGTTATGGCTGTACGAGTATCTGTGCCACTGGCTCAGACCTACTTTTAGCCGACAGCCAACTTGTCTACAACAACAACAACAACAACAACCACATTAACAACAATATCAGCAACAGCAATCTATTAAGGGCTCACTACTACGTAAGCGACACAAAGGCTTTGCGACTGAGCGTTGGCGTGTCGGTGAGTGCGGTGATTTGAATTGCATTTTTGTTGTTGTGCATCTAATTGTGCCGCTTCAGCTGTATGTTGGCATTGTAGAAACACACACGTGTTCAAAAATGTATGTGTGAGTGGATGTGAGTTCAGCATAGATGGGGTCTTGCGCCAACGAGGCCGCGGAGGCGACAGCGCAGAGAGTTTGAATGTTGTCGCAGGGAGGAGCGAGCGGGGCGACGGCAAAATCTTGTGAACAATGATTTAAATAATGTGCACACATATGCGCTATTCTTTTTAGGCGATTGTATGTGCTTTTTCCACTGTCTCTTGCACTTGTGCTCTTGTCTCGCTCGCCTCGAAGCGGCGCTCAAGGATAAGTGCGCTACTGGTGAACTTTTGCCGTCCTGACGACGACGACGACGACGACGACAAGTTCATCTTAAATATGTTTATATCAGTTGTATGTTTGCATTTCGTAACACATATTTACATAGTTTGCTCAGTTTGCTTGGTGACAAAGTCGCCGCCAACGGAAGCGCAGTAAATCAGCGCGCCCAAGTGTTTGTACGCAATATTTCAGGCAAGACGCCGACACGAGCGCCGAAACTCGCAAGTTCTTATTTGAATGTGCAAATATAGTTTCTGCCTTGCTTGGCAACTTGACGCAACATTTCCGCCACACACACACACACGCCAGTTGACAGTCAATCAGTTGCTCGGTCGCTATGTGTTGCTTGTGTTGTTTGCATTGCTTGTGTTGTTTGCATTTTCATGTTCATATGTAATTTACATCATTTGAGTTATGAACTTTGGCAAAGTTTGCAAATTTACTCTCATCGTTTCCTGCCTTGACGCGAACAATTGTACTTTTGCATGGCCATGCGCCTGAAAGCAGGCAACACTCGTTCGGATTGTTCAAATGCGCATAAGGAGCCGATAACAACTCGAGTGTTTGGAATTTTAAATGCGCTGCAGTCAATTTAACATGAAACACTTAAAACACTAGAGGGAAAAATAAAGGCGAATGAGCGAAAAATAAAGTCCTAAAAGTTGATGTGTCTAAGTAAAAAAGGCGCGAACAAACAGAGAGAAAAATAATCGAAGACGGTATGCAAATACATAAAAACTGTGTAAAGTCTTTGTTTTTATGCCTTGACTTTTCGCTGGAGAGTACGAATTGAGTGTGCTAAAGAAGCAAAGCGGCTCAATCTGTGAACAGCATGAAAAAGTTGTTGAATTAACAATCGGCTTACAGCGGCGGTTTGTGAAGGCTAAGACGCTGAGCCGTAGCAGCAGCAAAAAAGTGAGAATCAAAGGCTACGCAAATTTTGCTGGCAAGATAAGGATCTGAATTGGATGGGAATAAGTGTTGCCCACCTTTCATAAGGCGGTGGAAATTTGGGTTTGAATTGACCAACAGAATGGAGTAGAAAACCCTAAGAAGACTTTTAATTATCAACATTATTATTGTTATCGATACCATCGCAGTCGACGATATCGGATAATCCACGCGGCATTTGATTCCTGTTCAGAACTTTAGAGAGCAAAGGAAAAGAGAAAGTGAGAAAGAGAGAGCAAAGGAAAAGAGAAAGAGAGAGAGACAGACAGAGAGAGAGGGGGGAGAGAGAGAGATAGGGAGATAGAGAGGGGAAGCGAGAGAGGGAGAGAGAGAAAGAGAGATGGAGAGAGAGAAAGACAGGGAGATTGTGAGAGAGAGGGACATTGTGAGAGAGAGAGAGAATCAGAGAGGGAGAGACAGAGAGTGAGAGAAACAGATAGTGACAGAGAATAGAGATAGGGAGAGAAAGATAAAGAGGGAGAGGAAGATAAAGAGGGAGAGAAAGGTAAAGAGGAAGCTATTGATATAGCGACAGGCGCTGAATTGGCCAATTTTCCAAAACCCATTACCCAAAACCAGCCTCAAAAAACGGGAGAGAGATATCGATAGAGCGGGCAAACGGTAGTAGGAAGCTTTTTTAGCGATTACTCACACCTTTATTCCAGTGTAGGTTTTGAGATGAACTCCACTTTCAAAATATTGGTTGACTATTGCGAGAATAGTCGCGTGATGTTCGAAGTGCTTGATATGCTCGTTGCTGCCGGGAGCAGACTACCGCTGGCTACCTAGCGGATTCATACAAATTGATATTTCAAAGGTTACCACCTCCGCAAAGTTGTTTGACATGCGAACTACTCGACGCGGATATGAGAAGAGCCATTTTTTAAAATTGACTGATAATAATTATGCTCAATCACTTGTCAAATTTCATTTGGATACAAAGCTGTCCGAAAATCAGGTACACAAGCGCCATTCTTTAACAAGCGGAACTTCACTTAATACTTGAACTTTTTAATTTTCGATCGATGCGTCTTATTCAATGGGTGCATTAGATGAAAAAATGTTTCTATCAATCAAAGCGCGCCTTAAACGTCTTCCATGAATTTACATACATAAATGCACATTTAATTGCTAACTGGAAGTCTATTCTTTACCTTTGCAATTAATTTAAATAACAAAATTAGTTGAACTGCCAGAATTGTCAATACAGAATTAGCGAGGCAGATGGAAGCACCAACTTTACATACAAATTTGCTGTTTGACTTTTACACACACCAGTGAAAATGTGACTGGGAGACACAGACACAGAGTTGCCGCTAAGCGTGAGTTTAGTATGGAATGAGGATAAAGGATGAATGTGACTGGCATTAAGCAGTTCCATTCATATCATAATTAATTATATGCAGCCTTAACTCAGTCGACTGCCGTTGTTAGACGAGTGTAATTGTGCGCGGCATATCTTTAATTAATGGGCCCCGATGTTTGGCGGCTCTGTTCGAAGGCTATAAAAAAATGCAGAATCATTCTTCGAGTGTTTTTTTTTATCGTGACATTTATTCCTCTAACAGATCCAGTATGAAATCATTGTTTCTACACCTGTAAAGCAATATAAAAGTGACCACAATAAATCCGGCACGAAAAGTTCGGCCCAAACCCTTAACACGCTCCCATTTTTTTCTTAGTCTCTTCTCAGCGCCATAGGCGTTCTAAATATTTTGAAAGCTCGTGCAAATTCAAAGCACACGGAAAGCGAAAAAGTAGGCGAAGAACTTACTTTACCCTTTCACCCGAATTGTGTTACAATCACTTGTGCACCGATAATGCTTTACGATGGCCTCATTCGGAATTCACCTACTCGGTGCTAGGAGCTTATAAATATATGTTTACTTGTGTGTGTGTGTGTACTCTGAGTTCATTTCAACAGGAGTATGTGCATACATATGTAAGTAAATATTTGTTAGTGGCATTGCTAGCGTTACGAAACGAGAAGACTTCTAATTTTTCGTCATTTCCTCTTATGCAATTTTTTATATTTATTTCTGGTTTTTTTATTTTTTTATTTTGAAATTCATGTTATGCTTTCCAGTTCGTTGCTATTAACTGCGCTGAGCATAAAAATAATCAATAAACAACAACAAATATCAGATTGACTAGTAATCTGAGTACAACAAGTTGAGGGTGCTTGGCTTGGTAAGCTGAATACGGCGCGGCGCGGAGATGCACTAAAATATTGCCAGTTATTATTTAAAAAGCTTTGCTTTCACAACATCGAGTTTTACTGCTCACATTTCTATGGCATAGGCGAGAAATAATTCTGTGCTGCTGGTGATAGCGGAATGCAGGGAAAACAAGGTGATGAAGAGCGGCAAAAAGCGGCTGGCAGCTGAGTTTTGATGCCAAAGCCAATATGTGGTCGATATGGCAGCGCAACGCCTCAAAATAGTTTTATTGCTACTTTGCAACATCAAATACGTTTATGTGTGTTTGTGTGTAAGTGCTTGTGTGCCTGTGTGCCGCTGCAAGCCATTGATGCGCCCTGGGCTGAATAAAACTGCATTAGCCGCGCACTGGCGGTGCAGTGGCACGTGCAACACCTTTGCCGGCTGAGCGCTTGACTCGTCACATAACCACTCGAAACTATACAATTATGCCACATCCATTTGAATATTTGTGTTAGCATTAAAGAGCGTTTTCGCGGGAAAAATTGTGTCATAACTTTTGATTGCGTAAAGCAGCAGCAACAATGGGATGATATCGACTTTGATGCTGATTAAATAATGTTCTTTTTTAATATCCTCTAATTCACCAGTTGTTTGCTACTTAAACAAGCTCCAAGCTGGGTGCCCCATGCAACGACTTCTGCAGAAGCTGCACAAGTGAAGAGGAGCCTGAAACCGTGAGGCACTCTTCCTTTGCGAATGTCACGCATTGTGGAAGATAAGAAGGAAATTCTTACGCAAGGAATTAAAATATACAGAATATTTACGATGGTTTGAGTAGAGGATCTCTGATCCATTTGATACCACGACGGGCTTTAAGAAGGGCGTAGGTGTGCTGGCGTGATCCCTGCCAGCCACTTCAACCTAACCTAACCATATTGTTGTAGATCAGATGTGGAAAGTATGGACAGTGTACATTATCTGATACGGTTTGCTGCAGAGTCTTGAAAATTGGACAAGGAGTAATTAAAATTAACAATGAATAATTCTGATTCACATTAAACATTCGAATTCGATGCCTTTCATCATTTGCGCTGCAAGCCAAGTCTAAGCAGTTTCCCCATATTTACAAATTTATTTTTCAGACTGTCGAAAATCGTCCATATGTTCGAGCAGTAATGCCGTACCCCAATAAGAATCATATGTGTTAGATGGAGAAAGATAGAGAAACATTTAAGGCACATTTTTTTATCAAAGTAGGCTATGAATAAATCGGACAAGGCGAATTGAACAAGGTGGCGTAAAGGAGCCAGCTGGTTTTTCGCTTTTTTCGCTTTGCTGGACTGAACGTCAAAGGGCTTCGTTCTGATTGGTTGCCGATTGTCTGGCGAATGGCTGGCGATGTAAATCACCTAGAGAAATTTGACATTTAGTCCAGCAAAGCAAAAACAAAATACACGGAGGCCTTTTACTTATATACGCTTACCACCACCTTGATAAATTCGCCTTGAAATCGGCATTTCAGCAAACATTTTATTTCCAAAGTTTATTTTACAATTTTTTATTATGCTTATAAATGAAAAATTTGTTTTTGGTTCAACATTAGGGATGTTCCAATAGTAAATTAAATTATCTAGTTGACGTAAGTGTGGTCAAAGGCAGACTTAGTCATGAAAACTAGGCCTTCCCATCTTCTTTGGTGTTAACAACGACTTTCATTTGCAGTGTTGCAGCAGTGATTGATTCTCGAGCAGCCCCATACTTTCAACGATTTGATAATTATTTTTCATTTAATAGTTCAAGTTATTGTTTTTATTTTATAGTTAATTCTAATAAAAAATAAAAAGATTATTTGTTGCTGACAAAAATGAAGAGTATGTTTATTAGTGCTGAGGACTTTATGATGATGGAAATGAGGAGTTTGTTTATTAGTGCTGATGACTTTGTGATGACAACAATGAGCAGTCTGGTTGCCAGCACTAATTACATTATAAGCATAAATATGATAAGTCGCCTTGTCTGTTAGAGCAAAGTAGATAAATTCTTCACCTGTATGAAATTTTTGTAGGTAGGAAAAAGAAATAAAATCCCACGCCCTGAACAAAAATTAATACCAAGGCAAATTCAAATTCAAGGTGGTATATTCCACAAATACATACATAAGTGAAAATTTTGTTTATTTTGCTGTGCAAATGTCAGACAAACTTAGAAAAACAAAAATAAACAAATCGGAATTCCAAGTTTGGCACAAAAAGCAAACGTACTAAGGATTTATAGTAAACATTTTCAATTGAATGTCTTTGCAATATTAAGCAAACGCATGGAATTTCCTATCACGAATGTAAATAGAAATGGAAAATATAAACAAAATAGTAATTTTGGCACTTTCACCGCGCAAGGCGAAGGTAGAACAAGCAACCAACTGATGGGAATATACCACCTTCTATGAATTCGCCTTGATTAACACTTTAATAAGCACTTTTGAAATTATAAAAAAATGTTACTTTGAGCACTATAGTATTTAATACTCTGCTGTTTTGTAGGGAATTTATGCATGTACATACATATATACATACATTTTCAATGACAAAAAATGCTTGTAATGCGCCAGAAAACATCGACCTAATAAAGAAGAAAAAATGTTTATGGAAAGGTACAAAATTTAGCCGAGAGCATACATTAGTCCATAATTATAACCATTTGGAATAGTAAATATATACAAACATATGTACGTCGATACGTGTTTATGTATGCTGAATTAGTTGAGCGACATTCAAGGAAGGACATTTTAACGCAATAGCGCGAACATCAAAAAAGGGAAGGCAAACTAGAAAAAAAGTAAATGAAAAGATTGAAAAGATGCTAAAGTATTAATAAGTGAAATGAGTACGAGTACATAATTAAACTCACAACACAAAGGAACCTAACTTAATTTAATGAATAAAAATACACACATTTTGAAACTTTTCTTGTAGTAGCCGCCGGTCATAATTTAGTAAAGGAGAATTATAAAAGTACTGAAAAGGTTGAATAACAAACTCAGATATCCCCGCACGCATTGCAGAGTTGAAGTAAAAGAGGCTGAAAAAGTGAAAGAATATTAAATTTTCAGTGGCATTAGAACTCGAAGTGGAATACCAAAAAACGTAGATGGTAGAGATTTAAAACAAAAAAAAAAAATACCTTTTCCGTGTCAAATTTCGTAAAGTAAATTTTTTTAAATTATTCTTTCAGCCATACATCAACTTGTTTTTGTAACGTTTGAACTTGGTTTATATTCACAATAAATTCCGATAGCAACTCTGAACTAAAATTTATATTTTTTAATTCATGAATATTAAATTTTTTGTAAAAAAAAACACGAATATTTTATTTATTGTAATCATTAAATTCTTTTTATTTTCATCGAAGTTTTATCGACGTTGACTTGACAACTCTGGAATGAGTAATTTAATTTTAATTTAAAAATCGTTTACTTCATAATGAGATATCTTTTATTTGGATTATATAGAATTGAAGAGAGTTAATACTAGCTAATGTGCGTATTTATAATAAAAAAAAAACGTAGCAACCAAATTGTTCTGAAATAAGCGACTCGAAACAAGCCTTTACATTTCTAAAATTATATGAGCTACTAAACTGCTTACTCAAGAAATTGAAATTTTTTTAAAGTTCAAACTGTTAATGCAATTTTGTTGGATCATTACAAATTTTGTAAAAAAGTAAAATTTTGTTTATAAATATTTTTTAATAGAATTTACTATATTTGAATAGAAAAATATTTGAAATTAGATGAAAGAATATTGGGGAATCGAAACTTGCCAAAATATCGCCTAATTATTATATTTGCAACCAGTTTAATAATATATTTTTAATTAAAATTAGTATGGCAACACCGTCTTAAAAATGTTCAGTTAAATTATTTAAAATATTCATAAGTATTTTAATTTTGCAATATCATTATGAATTTGCATAAAATGTAAAATTGTATTTCTATAAAAAGATTTTGTTTTAGAAAAGACTGAATTTTAATTGAGAAATATTATTAACTAGAACAAGAAAATTGGGGAATAGAAACTTGCCAAAATATCGCATATTTTTTATTTTTGCAAACAAGTGTAATTATATATTTTTAATTAATATCAGTATGGCAACACCGTCTTAAAAAATTTTTCAGTGAAATTATTTAAATTATTTAAATTATTTTAAATTTTTATACATTTTTTAATTTTTACAGTATCATTATACATTTTTTATGAAATGTAAAATTTTATTTCTTTAAAAAATTTTATTTTAGAATTGACTGAATTTTAATTGAGAAATATTATTAATTAGAACAAGAAAATTGGGAATCGAAAGTTGCCAAAATATCGCATATTTTTTATTTTTGCAAACAAGTGTAATTATATATTTTTAATTAATATCAGTATGGCAACACCGTCTTAAAAAATTTTTCAGTGAAATTATTTAAATTATTTAAATTATTTTAAATTTTTATAAATTTATTAATTTTTACAGTATCATTATAAATTTTGTATAAAATGTAAAATTTTATTTATATAAAAAATTTTGTTTTAGAATAGACTGACTTTTATATGAAAAATATTTTAAATTAGATACAAGAAAATTGGGGAATCGAAACTTGCCAAAATATTTTTGCAAACCAGTGTAAATATATATGTATGTATATGTATTTTTTATTAAAATTAGTATGGCAACACTATTTTGAAAAATTTTCAGTTAAATGATTTAAATTATTTTAAATTTTCACATTTTAAGTGTTTTAATTTTTCCAGTATTTTATGATTTTAAAAAATGTATGTGTTTCTATAGAAAAATTATTGATGAAAAAGCAACAAATTTTTTATTTGCTCCAAAAACTGCGATTGCACCAAATGAAAATAGCTAACGCTTCGATTTCGAAAATTCTCTGTCACAGTACGATTACTTCAATTTTGTCCTCCTTTAACAAAATCACATTCCGTTTGATTGTTACGCGCTCAGCATTGCCGCTGCAATCGTTGCCACAACGATAGTTTGTGGTTGGGTAGTTGAGCGTTTTAAACGCTTTATGAACGTTGCACTGTGGCTTTGGATCATGTTTCCATATTACAGCTTGCTAAGCGACCATTTATCTGCTAGTGCGTAGTTTCAGGCGATATTTGAAACTGGTTGGAACTGATTGTAGTTGTTGGGAAGGGATGGCGAAAGCGGTGGCGAAAACCAGAGCAAGCGATGAACACAATAAGCGGTGGCTTAAAGAGTTACTACCTACGCATATGTATGTGTGTATGTGTGTATGTATGTATGTATGTATGAAGGTGCGAACACTGGACCACAAAAACAATTAAAAAATTTATTCGAGGATGTGGGTGCGTGGGTGGAAATTGTGACACCGAGCAAGAACCAAGCGATGAGAAAGCTTCAAAAAAGCAGATATCGGTGTGCTGCGGCTTACACTCAGGTGTGTATGTTTGCTTGTATGTATTTTTTAATGGTAAAGCAAATACACCAAAGACTGGTGTTTTATTATTTTGCGATGTTCGTGCGACATCGCTCGGGATAAAAATGAAACAAAAGCATCAAAAAGCTGCCGACGAAGCGAAAAAAACTCGCCACTGGCGCCGCGTTAAATAAATTGTAATTTGCAGTTGGACTCAAATTGTTAACACCAAGTAAATTTATATATTCGCGACTTGATTGTCTGTTGTTTTGTTTTTCGGTCGCAAAGAAAACGAAATCTCATACAAATGTTAACTTAAAAATATCTACAAATGCTAAAGGCAGCTGCAGTTAAGTACGTTTGTTTGTTTGTATATACTTTTGTGTGTATGTTAAGCTGCCGAAAATAAAAAATACTACACCTCTGCCATTTAGTTGCTTTCAAAATGCTTTTTCGAATGTGAAAACGTTGGCGTTACATTCCTTTGTCGATTTTACACGTAAAGTAAGCCCGCAGGTCAGACTAAAATTTTGATAAAAAAGAATGCAAAAAAAATAATAAATCCAAGTATTTTTGACATCCCTGGAAACTAAGTTTTTTTTATCGTTTGCCAAGGCTTTCTGCTGCTTAGCCACCAGCACTGCGTGGTAAATAGTCTCCAGCATTTTCTAAGGTTTGATTTAAAAGCAGAATCTAGAAATATAAATGAAAATAATTAAGGAAAGATATGGCGTGAGGGCGAAGGTCATCTAAGCAAATGCAATACGAAATATCTATAATTTGAACACCAACTCAAGCTTTAAGGTTGCTGAAACGTCGCAAGAAATACTCGGATATGAAAATTTAAGCTTCCATAATTTCTAGCCCTCACAGCAAAGATTTAGATGACTTTTTACGTATAAAGTCCACTGCTCTGAATAAAATTTTTTAAAAGGAAAATTATAAAGAAAATGAGAAACTAACGAAGAAAGAAATCAAGGAACCTGAGTAAGATATGGCACTGACGGATTGGCTCAGGCCGCATGTGGGACTGCAGCAGGAGATTGCAAGACCATTTCAATGTTCAGCAGAAAAATGTTGCTGAACGCATAGGATCCTAAAGTCATAAGGAATTGCTTAACATTTAAATAACGGCAATAGTTAGTGACTTTCTATGCCAAGAGAATTGCAATTCTCATTAACATTTTTATTTAATAAAATTTTTCTCATACATTTTTCATGCGCTGCCGCCACGGTTTGTCTGCAATCTCGTCGCGTTACATCTGTCTTGCGTCGCTGGCAGTGCATTTGCCAAATAAACTCTTCGATGAATTTCAACAAAGTCGCTTCTAATAAACAAAAGTGAATTTTGTTGTGCAAATTTTAAACGCCATCAATTCACTTAACGTAAACAAACACACACACACAATTCGCTGCAGTTAATCATGACAATACAACGGTGGATAGGAGTGTGTTCCATTCAGAGCAGCACAGCAGCGGCAATGCTAAATTGGCCACATAATTCAATGCCAACAATTTTTATGATATGCGCGAAATTTCACAGCAATGTTTGGACTTCCTGCCAACCGTTGCAAGCGTTGCAAACTGCGGGGGGCACGCAGCGTCACTCGCCAAAAAAAAAAGTAGTATTTTCGCGGCTTTGGCGAGCGAAAATTTGAGCGAAACTCAATTAAAAAGTTAAAATTCATAGACAAAGCGGAAATACATACTCGTACTTATAGCGCGCGGGCACACACACACACATACAGTCGTTCAGAGATTTCAGTGCAGTTCTCACCAAGTGCTCCACCGTTCGACAAAGGCCAACGAAGCGCTTTTCAATGCCACGGGCGCATGGCGGTGCTTCCGCGCAACTCCCCTGCAAGTTTTTTTTGTGCGCCACAGCATTGTTGTTGTTGCGCGCGTAGACGTCAATTTAATATTTCAGCAAATTTTCATTACTTACTTGCTTCAGCTTTCCCATTCGCTGTGTTTTTTGGCAGGCGGAGCGCGAAATATTTAAGCCAACTTTGACAACGGCCGAAGCGTTTCTAGACGCGCGTGTGTGTGCACCCGCTCGAGTTCACCCAGCAACGCCGCGTCAGGCCAATAATTCTCTTAAAAGCTAAATAAATATTAAATAAAAGCGCGCCGCACTTGGCAAGTGAATGTTGCAAGTAGTAAAGTGCTGAGCGCGTGTGCGTGTTTGTGTGCGTTAAGCGTTGAGCCTGACAGCTGCTAGCAAAATTAGAATTTAAGTAAGTGGCGCGGCAAGCAAGCGCTGCTCACTCAAATTGTTGCTTTGCCCGCGCGCTTGAACGACAGACTGTGTTTGAGCGCGCTTCTTGTTGCCACTAACTTTGCCACTTGCAACACCACCAAAAACTGATTTGGCTGACAAATCGAGTTAGTGCCGTTGTTTAATTAGTTGCATGCCATAATGAGCAGCTGTTGTTGCAATTTCAGTGACTGCAGCGGGGAATAGCAATTTATTTGTTACAAGCACCAGTTGCAGAAAGTTACTTACAACGTGCAACTTTATATTTAAGCGCTGTTGTTGTTTGCCAACTTTGTAATTATTCCGATAAACTGAATGTGTTAACTAAGGAAAACTAAACTAAAAACAAACGCTTAAGTAACAAACTGCTTTACGTTAGGGATGGCAAATGAAAAAAAATATATATCGATATATATCGTAACAATATCGATAACAATAATATTGATAAATGCAAATATCGAAAATATCGATATTTCGATTGTTTTACGTCAAGGCGCCTTAGTAATTGCGTATTGTCAAAATATTCTATAGTGAAAAAAATTGTGCTTATCTGGCAGTTTTATTAGTTTTAGGTAGTTATTATTAAAATAAATATTTAAGTAACTAAAAGGGAGTAAAGCTTAGAATCAAATTATTAGAATCAAAATATTTTATTCAATTGTTTCATTTTAAAACTTTCATCAAACCAGTATTCGTCGGATGTAAACATTAGAAGTACACTTTCTTCGATGTGCTCCACAGTTAAGCGGCTTCTATTATCCGACACAGCTAAATTAACAAGAACAGCGAGCCTTTCCGACGATACTGAGAAAACTTGAATAATTTAATTAATTTTAGTTGAATATTTGTGAGAAATTAAGCTTTTAGAAAATTAAAAAAAATATCGAATTTGATACAAATTTGATATTCAGAAACAAATATCGAATATCGATACATCGAGCTTAAAAATATCGACGTAAATATGCATTATATTTTTGAATAAATATCGATAATTCAATATATCGATAATTTTTGCCTAACCCTACTGCACGTCGCTGTCAATTTTGGTACGTTGGAAAAAAAGATTGGACCTAAAGCGAAGAGCGCTGCACAACAGCAGACCTTTTTCCGACTGTCCAGACTGCGTTGAGATGGCGCTAGCGCTGAGTATGAAAACCTACGCGTTTAGCGAGCCAATTTTGAGTTACGCGGTAGCTTTGTTAGAACAAAATTTTAAAGGGAGCGTTGGTTCGAAAAATAATAACTCAAAAACGAACCCCGATAAAAAGCTTAAGCAGCAAGTACAAAGCAGAAAGAAGATTTTGTTAAAGATAGAACTTTTAAAACAAAGAGACAAAAAACGAACTCGGAACACATCATCGCTGAAAGTTGCTTGAGTTTATCTGATCATAATAAAATCCGCTTAAAAATACTGCAAAAAGTGGTTCCCTCAAAAAGTCTTCTAAATTTTGTTTCACTAAAAACAAAGCACATTCTTCACCAACGAAGGTAGGCGGTTGAGTGCTGGATTCCTTCCTTTCATGCGCACAGCTTGTGTTTTCGGCAAAGAATATGCTCTCCACTTTCCTAAGTCTTTCTTTCGCGCTTGGCTTAAGTGGCTCCACCGTTTCCCCCTCTTTTCAGTTGCCATCATTTTTTCACTCGCTCTACTCCGGAGTGCCACGTGCCGCTTGCCGTTCGCCTCGCCTTCATCAACTCGCCCTCTACAATCGCATTCGTTCAGACGTTTTAGTATTTATGCAACTACCTTTAATTTGTGCAACAGCTCTTCTCCGAATTCTACAAAATTTATGCACATATTCATATTTACTTAGCACACTCGCAGCAAAACGGCTTGCAACAAGTATACTTCACTGCAACAAGTACACGACATGTTTTTCTTGTATATCGTTGTTTATTTGCTGTGTTATCCGTGTCTTCTTCCTCTTGTATGAATAGTTTATTTTGCCAGTTTATGTAGTTGCATGCATTTTAATTTCATATGCCACATTTGGCCGCTCCCTGCTTGCACAGTTTTGTTCGTTTGTTCGTTCGTTCGTTGGCTCTGAGGGTTGCGCCGTTTCCTTCATTTTTTTTTTTTCAAACTTAAATTTTTTTTCACATCCCATTTTCTTACTATCATTGTGAGCAATTTGTTATTATTTAGGGCGATTTTTTTGTATTTTTTTTTTGGGCAACCCCAACTGCCACTTGCCATTTGTTCAGCAACGTTTTTGCGGTACTTTTAGCGAGGAGGAGCTGAGGGGCGGGCAAGAGCGGAAAATGCTTAAGTGTTGCAAGTCTGATTTCTTCTGTTGATTTTCCACACTACAAATGGCAAAGTAGCTGGCAGTTGCTGCATATTTTATATAGTGTCAGCAACATAAATGCACCAGCTGCAGTTGCATCGCATAAAAAGCACTAAGCAGCACATCTATTTGTGTGTGTGTGTGTGTATGAGTGTGTGCGTGTTGTAAAAAAAGACATATCTTATGTTTGGCGAAAGTTTTTGCTTGCAGCGCTGCAGCGCACAAGGTCTCTTCTGAATATGTTTTTCGTTTGAATTTTTTTTTTATATTTTCAATTTTTTAGCATTGTAAATGCTGTTATTGTTTTATTAGATACTTCATTTGGAATGAGGTTTTCTTCTGTTGCGCTTGTGTTTTTCTTAGCTCAACTGAAAGCTTTTACAAATAGTTTGTTTTCTTTTTTTTTTTCAATCGTTGGCGGAGCGCTTTGTCCATGTCGCAGGTGCGTTGATACGATTTGGTGCTTTATCCTTCGGTATCTTCCTTTTCTAGTCACTATGCAAATGTAATGCACCAGAATGGCCAGTTGAGAAAACGAAGCAGAAGAGCGCACGGCCAGGAAGTCTTTGGAGTCGCTTTGGCTTGCTGATAGCAACCCATTAAGAGCGCCAAATGAAGATATAATTTTTAACGCAGGGGATGCCTTTTTCATTGTTCATCGTTCCATCGTCGGCAATAGTCACCGACGACATGTCTTTCGAATAATCTTTCTCTAGAACACTCCGCAGGCCAAGGTCAATTTGAGAGACTTTTAAAGTGTGGCTTTTGTTCACCAAGCGACGATTTAGTGACTCAATTACCTACTCAGTCGGAGTAGTCCTTGTTGGTAAGCGACATTCTTCGTGGAATTTCCAGGCGGGCATTATTTTGGATGCTGATGCCGGTTATTAAGGTTATCAAGGTGTCTAGTTGTGTATGGGCGGACTTACTTGTTCACAGGATCTCGTTTACCATATCGCCATACCCATTCGCCTGTTGTGAGTCCGATTTATACCCGAATTTAGTAACTCAGTCTCATCTCATGTCTCAAAATGAGCTAGAGATTACTGCTTTTTCTCGCTTTCACGTTTTTTCTTTTTGTTTTTTTTTTTTTTAATTTTTTGTGACCTGCTCATCACCAGATCACAATTTAGAGGCTTTATTTTGAGGTTAGAGGCTTTATTTAGAATTTAATGAATGCCAGTTAGTCTAATATTGTGACTCTTTTCTCTATTAGAGATTGAGACTGCTTACTGAATTCGGGCGTAAATCAGATCGATTTTCAATTTCATAAGTTAGCAGTTCTAAGCTCTCCGAAAAGATGATAACGCGGTGTTTTAATTCTTGAACTATCTTCTCCATCATGAAGTAATTAACTTGTTTGAAACATCATTTATTATTAAACGGCTGGTCTTGTTGCTCAATGGCATTTTGGGTGAATACCAAACGCGCACTTTTTAAGTGTTTACGTTACATCTAACTAGCTTTTCTTGCCTTAGTTTCTTCGTAGTTTCCAACCAGATTATAAGCAGCATTTGTCATATTCGCACAATCTTTTCGCACAAATTTGTCGTACTAATTCCTTTACACGCAATTTGCATTTTGTGTGACATTTTGATTTGACGTTTATCCCACCGTTGAGGGTGATGCGCATTGTTTTCAATTGAACGAATACTGATTTTTTTGTTTGGATTAGCAAAAAAAATTATCAAAAAGCTTTGAATGAATTTTTTTTTGTAAATTTGTACATTGTTCGAAACTTGGGATTATGTTTTTTATGATTATTATTGCTTGTATTATATAAAAGGGGAAACAAATCAATTGCCAAACTTGTTAATAAGTTTCTGTGTTGATGCTCTGCATATAAACTAAGATAAAATTTAAAGTTTAAATAAAAATTAATATGTAACATAAGGTAAAATAAAATAAAAGCTAAAAAACTCCACCTTGTTCTGTTTTCAAACGAATTTGACAGCCATGCAACTCTGTAAAGTAAACGCACGCAAATCAATTTGCGCCCAAAAACGCAAGCCGTGAATATTAGAATAGCCTGTTACAAGTTCGCCGGGTTTCTATCTATCAATAAGTTGATTTATTTCGAATATTTCCTTGAGATTATTTCGCAATCGATTAGAAAATTTTAATTAAATATTTATAAAAACTGGACTTGCAAACAAAGTGAGCTATCGTTTCCAGCCACCGGCATACCATATTTCCAATTGAGCGCACACTAAATAGTTAAACACTCGTGCGCTATTTAAGAATATATATTTCAAACAATTTTCTTCTTTAAATTGTAATGCAATAAAAGTCAAATTAGCAACTTGCGCCGTAAACGATGGAGTTTGTGTGCGTGTGTCTGGCTTTAATTGCATAAATACACTTTGATCTCTGCTCTGTTGTTTTACAATAAATACTGTAATTTTATTTGTAAATCTTGACGCGTGTGTTTGTTTGTTTTTGGCACAGCCGACGCAATTCTTTGGAAATTGTTCAGTAAGTATTTAGTACGTAATTGTTGAGAAGGAAATCGCAGGCTTGGCTGACCTTTTTGACTTGCACGCTCACCAATTAATATTTTATAAAGTTTTCAGAATTGTTATTGTTGCATTTGCTTAAATATGCAAATAATTGGTTTGTTTTTAAAATGTTTTATTTTTTTTAGAAACTAACAACTTGAAAACACAAACTGCAATTTCCTATACTGTTATGAACTAGAAAATATTGCCGCAATTGCATCTTTGTCATAAATACTAGCAACACGAGTTTATGCAAATTCAAAATTTGAAAGCTGGTTTTCCTCGGTTGTTGATTTTTCGAGAGAGTATCTTAACTCTGGCAGTAAATGAGTGAAATATATTTCTACGTATGTATGTATGTATGTATGTATGCACTTATATTTTAGCCTAATGTTGCAAATTATTCGCAGAATTTTAAGAATGATACTCGGCAGACATTTTGCATTAAATATAAATGCTTTTGTGAGTGTTAAGATGAAAGTGTTAGCATGAAAATGAACAAAATGGGTACATTTTCTGATACCGTTGCCAGTACTATCATAATTCTTAACATTCGAGTATGTGGATTTCTTCCAAGAAAAATATCCTCAAAGTGACACAAAAATTTCCATTCAAAGCAATTGCACTATACGGAATTGTGAAGATCTCAATTTTACTCAATAATTCGAATTTATATTTTTCGACGAAAGTGACAATCAAACTAAATTTTCAGTGTGTTCAAAAAATTTGAAAATAACTAAATATGTATCCGGCAAGCCACGTCTAACCAGTTTCCCCTAAAATAAAATAAAATTACATACACATTCACACATTTTAAGTCATTTCACCATCAAATTTATACATTTTTTTGAACTGTCGAAAAAATTTCTTAAAATTAGAGCAGTGATGTCTTACTCCAAAAACAATTTCATATGCTAGAAGAAGCAAGACCACTTTTATAATAGTGGGGTATGAACTAAATCAGCATTTCAACGTAAGTAGGCTGTGAAAAAAAAATTAAAATTGATCTCAAACATTTCAGATTGTTACTTCGTGCCACAACCACTATTATTTTTTTTCTTGTAATTATTTTTTTTTTAATTCCTAGCCAGGATTAGTTTAACTATGTACATAAGTATACTAATTATATATTTTCTCTTTTTCAGATTTTTGCTTTGCTGAGCTGTGCCACAACCACCCAAGAAACGCTGCTCTTTTTTTTTTTTGCAAGTTTCCTCACAACTGCTTTCCAGCCAGGATTTTCAATTGCGGAAAATTTCTCGTCGATCACCGACGCTATGTATTTGCAATTGTGAGGAAACTAACAAAAAAAAATGTATTGTGGCGCAGCGATTCTTGGGTGGTTGCATGAAGAAATTGCTTATATCTGCGTGTGAATGGTTTGCATGCACTTAAATTTTATTGTTTGTTTAAAATGTGCAAAATAATGGTTTTTATAATATTTTTTTAATTATAATATTATTTTTTATATAAATCGTCAAATGTTATGGGTTTTTTTTTTACATAATTTTACAAAAAAGAAATGAATGAAAAAACTTCATATTGTGCAGTTTATTTAACAAAATTGGTGGTTACCGTATTAACTTGTGCAGGTGGTAACATTAGCTACATGTTACCCAGAATGTTAACTTGTGCAGATGTTATTATTAGCTCCTAGCTAACCAGAATATTAACTTGTGCATATGTTAATATTAGCTACATGTTTACCAGAATATTAGCCGCATAAGGAAAAATAAGTGTAGTCCAGCTATAGTTTAGTGAATCCGAACCATTCTATTAGTATGAAGGAGACGGCCCGCCACACGTATTTGAAAAAGTGGTTACATGTCCACAAGTGAACGAAACCCACCCGTTAACCAGATTTCTAGCTGTTAGCTGGCTTGCAGGGTAAGTGAATGTCCCGAAAAATGCTTTCATCACAGGTATGTTACTTTAATTTCGTATAATTGTGATCTTTATAAGTTTTCACTTAATAATCATATTTTATTTCCTAATTTCTAACTATCTAACTGAGTACAAAAGTTTTTGGATGGCGGTAAGCCAAGAGATGAATTCGTTTTCGAAAGAACCATACAATTCTTTCACTAAAATTCCTTGAATCTTGTGCTAGCAAAAAATATTTTTCTACGAATTAAACACACGAATTAAAAACGTCGATTGCGTAATTGATCTGCGTAGATATGGCAACGAAAAGGTTAAAAGATTTCACAGACGAAGTAACTTTTAATAAACAAAACAATTGAGTGTTAGCTTTCACATCTCGAGTTAAAACTAAACTCGCGCCGAGGATTCAAAGCTCCCTTCTGTGTTGGTTTAGTGAGGCGTCACCAATGATGAGATGGCCGCGCTTCATTATTGTGAAAGACCTGTCAAAAACTTAGCGAAAGTATATCAAGCGCCCGTTTTTGGAAACGTTTTGAAGGACCTCGACGCAAGAATGGACCTGTCTGAAAAACTTTGATTTAGCTCATAAAGCAAGATCGACACAATTGGGGCTCTAAAATTGATCCCGGCTTTCATTTGAACAGATAAATGCTTATCTTTTAGTCTGGTTGAGCTACAAATTGTGGTCCGAGAAGTCTATAATTTCAGAATGTAGTTATTTTTACTACCAAAACCCTATCAGAACGCTTTATCCGCTACATTGTCCGAAATATTTTTGTCCTTTCTCGTTTGATATTTGCTAGTTCATGTCTTGTTCAATTAAACTCACCTCATAAATGCTGTTATTGGGGCTGTATATCTCACTTCCTTTGTCTGTGAACTAAAAACTTTCTCTGAGGAAAAACACAGTTTTAGCATTTCTTTTAAAAGTAACTTCTCGCGCTGATGAAACCACACTTTTCCACTAATTTTTTTTCTCGCTTAGTAAAGATATTTTAGATTCACGCTCAATGCCAAAGTTTTATACAAAAAAAAAAAATTTGCACCATTAAAAATTTCCACAATATCATCTACGACAATGCAATCCAAGTGCATTGCAAATTTGTGAATTCAAGCGAAGCAATGCAAAGCAGCAAATGAATATTTAGTTGCAACCGAAATCGAAGAAGCGAACACGAAATGTTTATATGTATGAAATGTGTGGGAAATGGTCGAGTGGACGGCGAGCGCTTCGAACGAACCGAACACCATCAGAGACGCGTACGTAATGCCAAACGGCGAAAGGATACAACGGTTGTTAAGCTGTGAAGACGAAAACGAGTGAACGCGCGCACACGAACGAAAAACTTACGAAGCTACTGTAAAAATTTCCCACAAGGAAGTGAGTGAACGGCGTGCGGTCCGAAGTGGCGCGTATGGGTGCGAGTGAGACGGTCGTTGTGTCGGCTGTGTGAGTGAGAGTGCCGAATACTACCGAGTCAGTCTAAGCAACAATTGAATGGCGGGCAGCGCCTGTGTGTGTTTGTTTATAAAACAACTGCGCTGGTATGCTGTGCCGGCGGCGAGTGACGAGTAGCGAGTAGTAAGTAGCGAATGCCATGTGAGGCACACAAACACAATATTGTTGTTGTTGCTGTTGTTATTAGATGCCATTGAGGGGCAACAGCTGAGGCAGTGGGCCATGCCACCATTGAAGGTGGTGTTTGCGTGGCCACGTGGCGTGGGCCGTTGGAGTGGGGGAAAGAAAATGCGAATGAAAACAGAAATGGAAATATACCAAAACAAAGCAATGTTGGGCGAGTGCGCGGCGGTGCAGTTGGTGGCTGTAGTAGGCTCGGCAGGACGCGCATGTCCTTGCTGCACGTGACTTTCACGACAACACTCCAGCGAAGCAGCCGGCCAAAGCGTGGAAGGCAAGCCAGCAAAATGTGAAAAGTGTGGGCAAGACAGTGAATTTGAGGAAGAGAACATTGAGAAGAGCTAGCGAGCTGTGTGTGCGTGTTTGCGTGTGCGTGTGGTAGGCTTCTCCCCACCACAAAATAAAAAATGTAAACAAATAAATTAAGCGAACACAAAATAAAGGCGAATGCAAACTGTAAAATGGCAGAATGAAAGGGCTTATGCTGCAGGTGGTGGTGTGCGAGTCGATATTCAAGTGAAAATAAAAATCGGACAAGTGTACTCGAACGACAGCGTTAGCGCGAGTGAAGCATCAGTTTCTTTATTTGTTTTTTTTTTTGTTTTCATCGTGAAAGCCAGTGTGAGTGGGTGTCAGTTCGCATTCCACATTCTTGTTGCATTCATTACTGGCAACTGCATAACTTGCATTTGTCTGCCGCATCGACAAATGCCCACCCGCCCAGCTTGCTGCGCCCACGCGTATCGAAAGCGCGAATGGATGAGCAGCGGTTTGTAACCCATCGCTTTGCGCTCTCCCTCGCAGAACACACACAGCACACAGCGCACAGCTATGGATTTCGTTGAGCGGTAAGCATTAAATGCAATTGTGTAAAATTTGTGTACTTTGCTTTGCTCTATCAAAAAAAATTCCATTGAAAAGTATTCAGCGCATGGAGACCATTGAGGCATAGGCGGCGGGCCTAGGCGGTCTGATGCCTGGCGAAAGCGGGGTTGAGAGTGGGCGCTGTGCAAATTAAAAGCAAAATAAAATTTTAATAGTTAAGTGCCACGGCAGCGCCTGCCAGCCTACCTCTCCAGCCTTTACACTTCATTTAAGGGAAGAGGCACGAGTGGCCGGTGGCGTATGAGCAACATTTAATTTTGCGTAATTCTTTTAGTTGGCTTGGGAGCGCAGCTTTGAATTTGTTGAGCACGCAACTGACGAAGTCAAAACGGATGGTGGAAATAAATTAAGAGCTTAGGCCTTTGTGTGGAAAGCGAACGATTTCAGATGGTGGCTCAGTGGCACAGCGTTGTTGTTCAATGCATTACGTTGATCTTTTGGAAATTTGGGTTGAGGCCAGTGGCTCGTGGACTAGTAAACATTTTTGCATTTCTTTTTTTAAACGATTTGCTTTGATTCTCTTCTTGCCGTATCGCATACGTTTAGCCACCAAGATTCTCTACAGTGGGGAAATTAATTACTTTGGTGGCTATGGTTAAGAATCTACTGATTCGTCACGATAAGAAATCGTAAGCGTTGCCCGCACAGTCAGAAAGTTTAGCCCACATGATGCGGTATTTACCTATAAACTGGAACTGTAATTAAATCGACCATTTTGTGATAGATGGAGGCGTCAGCGAAGTTGACATTAATCTTGGATCTCTGTCTAGAAGCCGAGATCTCGAAGCACCTTTTTCCAATAGAAATTCGCCTCCATTTATAGAAGGGAAGCTGAACGTCAAGAAGCTGCCATTGCAACAGAATGCCAACTTTAGTAGTCTTTCATCGTACACGCTTCAGTAACTCAACCGCGAAGCTTAGCAAGCGAAGCGTACGGGTGCGGAGATGAACGAGGAACGTCAGGAAATAAATAGGCAGTGAACTTGTGTCTCGGCTTTACAAGACAACGAAACTTTTGGCACAAGTCATCCAACAAGCAGTGAAAAGAAAACATAAAAATCTTCATTAGCATGGCTCGACGCTAGATAGATAGATAGATAGATAGATAGATAAATAAATGAGGATCGCACTGCGACCAATTGGTCTATTGTGCCCACAGTGACCTACAACACATCCCCTAGACCGAGAGCATCTATAAATTTCAATATTGATCCCGGTGACAAAGAGCGTATATACTCTTCCTTAGGCCTCATCTGACCTAGCCATCTCTCCCTTCGTCGAGCTTTAGCATCGCACTCACAGAAGCAGGTGTGTGGGGGGATCCCTTATCCGGTCACAGAAGCGACATAGGTCGCTCAACCAGATACCTAGTTTATACAGATGACCCCTCAATCTTCAATGGCCTGTGAGGATACCTGTGAGGATTCTAAGTTTTGCTCGACGCTACTCTCAGAATATTTGAGCGAAAGATTCTGGGGACCTTAGATGATGGAACTGTGAGCTGTACGAACTTTTCAGAGGCGTAGGATTTGCAAGCGACTACACGAAGAGGAGCGTAACTCACTTTGTGTTTCTATTTTGGGCCAAAAACTGTTAGTAGAACAGAAAGAACGACTCCCGCTTTATTAAATTCAGCCCAAATAGCCCAAGTGATTAGATTTCTTTCGCTTCCTAAATTCAGATTAAAAGTCATAGTAACCCATTTACAAATCACTCATAAAACTTAATTAATTACATACAAACAAGCAACCTTTTTTTCTTTCTAACCTTTTTGCGTTTTACATTTGTAAGTGAAAATTTGTAATGCATTAATGTAAACACATTTAAAATTCAATGCGCCTCAAAATCTAATGAAAATGGCGGCAGCCTAAAAAGCGAAGAAATTGGGGGGAAATGTTAAGAAGAAGGGATGAACGCGGAGCGGCGATGGAAAGAGTCCTTAAACTGACCTCCAAACTTTCAAAGATGTTAGCACTTCAATTGAATTCAGTTTGTAGGCGAAAGCAGTGAAATATTAAAGAGTTAAAAGAGTGAAACGTGAGTTCGCAAGAGGTAGCTACAACAAAATGTTGGTCTTTGCACCAAATAACAGCGTATACAGTTACTAAAGCTACCAAAGCTGACTACATTTAAAAAAAAAACTCAATAGCATGCGATAATAGCGAGACGGCCTCTGGCTCGTTTATACGAATGGAAGTAGATTTGAAGAATAGCTGCCAACTGCCGGTAACCGGGGCTGTAGAGCGACGACCGCGCATAATTAAAAACAATCAAATCAAATTCAAGCCAACGCACAACACGTCGACTCGCACACATTCACTTTGCTTTAAACAAATTCAATTTGCACAAATACACAAATGTACTATCGATGCGCTCTCGCAATTGTGTGAGTAATTACAAATGAATAAATGTCACAGGTTGACGGAATGGGGGGGGGGGGGTTTATTTCGTGGAGGACGTGAGCGCTTGTGAGTGATGTTGTGTTTTTCTGTTGTTGTTTTTTGGGTTTTTTTTTATTGTTACTACAAATAGTTTACACAACGATGAACATTTCAAGCGAACAGAGCGCCGTTTGTGCCAACGACAGCAACATTTAAAGGACTCACAATAAACTCATGCGCATATACTACTTAATACTGTATGTATGTATGTATGTATGTACATATATCTTTGTATGATTTTATATGAATTTACTACTCTGAAAGCCTTTTAGATATTTATTAATAAAACTGCATTGTGGCATCGATTTGACAGGCAGGATTCCCTCAATAATGTTAAATGGCATTTTTATAGCTTGTCTGAAAGAGATTTGCATTCAACGTGACGGGTGGCGGGTGGCCAAAGCCGAAGTAAGCACAAACGCCAATGCCTAGGTCTATGTCTATGTCCCTGTCCATGTCCCTGTCCATGTCTATGTATGTATATGTGAGTGCGTATGTTTGTGTGCAGAAATCTGCAGTTGATTTCCTTTGCATTGTTGCATTCAAAAATTCAATTAGTATGATTGATTTAATTGTTGGATTGAAAATTCTATGGCAGCTGTATGGCCATGACTTGTTTATTTACTTATATATTATTGGTAAAATTTTGAGTAGAAAGCAGAAGGAAGCTTAGGAAGCGCAATGTCAAAGAAAGCGATTAAAACAAATCGTATTTAGTAAAATTTAGAAGGCTATTGTGAAGCTAAAAATAAAATATATTATTTTATTTCGTAGATATGTACATATATACGAGTATGTAGATATAGATAAACATTTGAAGATATTTTTTATGTACGCTTTCCCTCTTAAATTACTTTGTCATGTAAATTCAAGGAGTAAATAAATTTGAAAATATGGATGTTGTAACTGGAGTAAACCAAAATACAAGGTGGCGCAAAAGTAAACTTCCGATGTTTTTTGGCTGTAATTTAAAGAAAAAATGAAAAAAATTAATTTAAAGAAAATATTCCGCGTTCTGTAGCGTAACATTATTTATTAGGGGCCATTAGGGGCCAATCGCAAAATTTATAGCATTTTCTGATAGGAGGATTACTTTTGCGCCACCTTGTATATATTGCAACTTTCTAAAAACGCTCTTTAATTCCAAAAAGAAATGCGTTGGTTTCTCAATGTTCGACTCGCAAATGTAGATATCGTTAAATCCTAATAAGTGTCCATTCAATCTACGCTGTCCTCTCATAATACTTGTGAGAAATCTCAACTTTTCATTTGCATAGTTAATGGAAAGCTTTCAAGCTTATGATTTAGCGAGCTTTCATATTTTAATATAAACCACGTAGATATCTTAAAAGCAATAACAAAGTAAATTTTCAAATCTAAAACCCAATAAAATACTATTTCTTTTCGAATTTTTTAATTTATTGCATTAAATATTTATACGTATTTGCAAATCACTTGAAATATGCTTACTAAAAAAATGAGCTTTCATTTTTGAGTTTATATTGCAACAGCTTTCACATCATTTCAACTGTGCTTACTGTACTGAAGTAATCTACACTCTCAAACTCTCCGAATTCCCCAATAAGCTTTAAAAACACTTTAGTTTGTCTACTTAATATCCTCGGTTTTTCGAAATTCGGATTTTAAGCAAACACCCAATATGAATGGTCTTCGGATCGAGTATTACGTTTAAATATTCTTTATTTTGGAGTAAATTCCAAAAAAAAACACTTTAGACCGTTGATTGTATTTTATTATTTAAAGTTTCGCATGAATGAAGAGCAAATTAATTAATACGCCAGGCACGAACACACTCATTCGCCCATCTCTAATCAATGGCGGGCTTTATTAATTCACATTATTCTGCCATTTCATAGCGATCGTTAATTTATATTGCAAACAATTGCTGTCTTTCAACGTTTTCGATGATTTATGAGATTAAACGAAATAAATTAATAAACATACGCACACATGCATAAATAGGTTTGTAAGTAAATATGTACACACGAATACTTTAGTATTTGCAATTTAAACATTTTATGGCTGACAGTTGATTGATCGCAAATCAAAATATCGCCCAACAACGCAAATACGCTGCTGTTTAATATAATAGCTATACTGACTATAAAAACTTCTAACTATCATAAAAGAAATATGCAACATTTCTCACTTACCGAGAATTTGTGGCGTTTTAAGACATTCACGAAGAAAAGTTTCGACCATTTTAGAAAATGTTGCGCGGTAATGAAAGGGCGCAATTAAGTTGTGTTCTACTTGAGTAATTTTTTACATCAAACACTTTTTGCATAAACATGAGCATTTTTGCTTTTTCAGTTTAGTAGACTATAGTCGAATAGCTGGCGCGTCTATTAGTTCCTTGTAGTTTATTAGCAGCAATGGGCGCACATACTTCTCTTCCCCTCCTCTTTTGTCTCTTTGTGAATGTTGAACAAGTTTCTCAACTGGTTGTTGGCGGCTTAGCGTTGAACTGCTTTGCTCTTATTTCAATGTAATTTACGCGAAATTAGCTAATTTAATCTGCGCTTTCAGCATCGTTTTTGCTACTTACAGCAACAATTCGAATGTGTGTTTGTGGGTGTGTGTAGGTAGTGATTTAAAAGTTTTTGAAATTTCGTCGCCATCCGCTAAAGACAACTGAGCGCATTTTCTTAACTATGTTTAATTGTAACTCGAGGTCTTTCCACTATCACTCTTCGCACCACTGACACTTCTTTCCCTAAAAATATTTATTATTTTTACTTTAATTCTAATTGTTTTACTCGTAATGTGCTGGCGTTGATACGCGCGTCGCTTTTGAAAGCCGTTGTGAGACTGAAAATCGACTCTGTTGATGAGTTCGCTCTTAGCTGGTGGCAGTGGGTGGGTTGGCGCAGGCGGCAGGTGTGTGTACTGTAAGGTAGGTGAGATGCTGCATCGTGTTAGTGTGTTAGTGTGTGTGTGTGTGTGTGTAAGTAAGTGCTTGCCTTTGGAAGATTTCTTCTAAGTTTGAACTAGAGAATTAAAATAATGATTATGTTATGTGTACATATGTAATTGTTCCTATATTTTTTTAAAAATAATTTTTGGTAGTGCGGAAAGTGACAGTAGTGGTCAGTAGTGTGCATTTTCATACACAAAAACTGATGAATGCGTATACAGTTTTCTGAAGTACATCATAGTATAATTGCATATAAATTTAAAACAATAAAAAAAAATTTCAATCAATGAATGTTAACGCTTTGCTTGAAGGATTGATATTCTAAGTTACCGAAAATTGCATGAGAACATATCCTTCCCATAAGTTTAATTGCAGCAAAGACGAGTTGTAAGATTACGTTTTTCAGATGAAACGATATTATTTGCTACCACAATTCGCATGAGAACAAATGATTCCCACAAATCAAAAAGATATTGTTCGATGAATGTCCCAAAGTGAATGAGAATATTGAGTTTTTAGAAGAAATTACATTTTTTTGCTAAATAAATCGTCTGGGAACCAATCACTCCTAAAAATGAAAAATGTCTCAAAGCGAGTAATAAGCTAGCGTTTTTTAGAAGAAATAAAATTCATCTGCTACCAAAATTCGCATGGGAACAAATCATTCCCAAAAATCAAAATCATATTGTTCGATGAATTTCCCAAAGTGAGTGATTAGATTGAATTTTTAGAAGAAATTAATTTTTTTTGCTAAATAAATCGTTTGGGAACAAATCATTCCTAAAAATCAAAAATGTCCCAAATCAAGTGAGAAGCTATTGTTTTTTGAAAGAAATAGAATTCTTCTGCTACCAAAATTCGCATGGGAACAAATCATTCCCAAAAATCAAAAACAGGTGGGCTATCAGTAATTGTATGTGGGAATAATATCTACAATGAAAGCTCAAACTCATCTTATATTCGAGTTTTTAATTTCGCATAAAATTCAATATTTACCCGTGACTTCCTTTGTCTTCAACTGCAGCAATTCAGTTTAGGGGTTTGCCTAACAAATATTTATTTATGTTCCAAAAAATTTATTCCGCTTGTTGCAGCGCATGAAAAGCTTTATTGGAATTTGAATCCGAATAAAACACGCAAACATTCTCAACAATTGTTGCTAAATTCATTTTTAAGAAATAAGAAATCAAATAATTTTCATGCCATTATTTGATTTCCATATTGTCTTAGTCTTATGAATAATCCATAATAAATTAATATTCGTTACACGTTACTCGCTGGTGTAGCTATCGCATGTTGCAGCATTTTTAATATATTACAATGTAAATATTTAGATTTAGCGCTGTAATTCACTTCCACTTCTACACAAAGCAAATGCCAACAGCTCAAGACAACAGGTCCGACCAAGTAACTAAAAAGAGCTGAACAATTGAGCAAAATAAATAAACGCATATGGATAAATATAGAAGTGGAAATCTTTGTGTTTATATACATACATATGTATGTCGAAGTGTGCGCGTGAGTACACAAACAATTTTGTTAAATATTAGAAAGAAAAAAAAGCGCGAAAATAAGAACACTCAGTCGAATGTTAAAGATAACCGCGTTCGCTCATCCGCCCAAACGCCTGGCCACCGGCCTCACTTGCCTGTTTATCGTTCGCTTTTTGGTATTTACATGAAAATTTCGAAAGTTTATAACACATCCGCGGATTGGCTGGAAATTGTTCATACGTCTGGTTGGCCCCGAAATCTGCGCTGCCTGTTATTTTTTTATTATCTTTTGTTTGAATTAGCAAGCGCTCACTTTTTACGACGATACTATTTGAATTGTTTATTTGCATGGGGATTTATTGCAGCAGCATTGCTTTCAAATTTATTTTACAGTATTTTGGTTTTTTTTTTTTTTGGAAATGTTATAAAATCAAACGAACTCATTTTAGTCTTCGCTTAATTGCTTTTTAAATAAAAAACGCAGTGCTCGTAATCATTTAGATTCCAACAAATTTTTACTTTTAAAGTAGTCAATGTTAAGAAAAAAAAAAAACTGATTTGAGATCTTAAAAATAACTTTGAGCAGATACTCGCATATTTTACAATTCGCTAGCCCAAGGACACCTAAGCAGTTGCTTAAATGCAAAATTAAGCAGCAACTAAGGGTTGTGAGCAAATCCACATAAAAAAACGGATTTTTACTTTCAAGAAGCTCTCAACTCGTAAGCACCTTGAACTACTTAGTAATGGGCGTTGATCGCGCAACTTACAGCGATTGTGAGTCAAGTAACATGTGCTACGATCGCAATAAATATGGGTCGAAATGTGATTTAATTGCTGGCTAAACACAGTTGGCATTCTCTCCCTGAGCTTAGTTCATACATATGCATGTATGTGTCTTAGTTTTTTGCCGTGCTAAAGTTCGATATATCGATAATAATTCCTTTTCATTTCTCGAGCAAAGAGTAACTCTGCATTTTAGTACTCGTTATTAATATTATTACGATTCTTTGTATATTTATTATTATCGTTATCGATATCAGAAGGAGTGACGTAATGGTTTTGTGTACATCCATATTGGTAAAGTAATGTTGTTGTTGTTGTAGCAGCATAAAACATGATGAAGTGATCGTTCCGTTATCGCAAACCCGAATGTCGTGGAATTACTGTCATCGGTATGTTGCAATCGACATCGTTCTAATGATATTTATAGTAATCGATTATTATCGCTATCGAAGAAGTAATCGGTATTATTATCGCAATCGTTGTAGTGATCGATATTGTCAGCACTTTCGATATTTTAAGAGGCATTTTTATCGATTGTCTCATTTAAAATTTTTCCATTATTTATGCTTTTCTTCTTCATTTTCACCTTCGGCTTTGCACATCAAATCAGTTGTCATAAAATTTTGACAAACTCTTATTGCAAATAAATAATCGTCGGTAATTCTTCAGCACTCTTCTTGTTGCTTATCTTCGTATTAACTAGACACTTTGAGCTTTTGCATTAAGTCGCCAGTTCGTTTTGTTGAATATTCGGCGAATGTTTGCTGTCAGACATAATCCTCTTTATGAGAGCCACAAAATGTGCAACATCAACACACCGGCTGCATCGTCTATAGATTTCTTATTGCCGCAGCGTTTGGCCGCAATTGACTCCTTTTTGCACTTTTCCACTTTCGTTCTCTATTCATTTTCGCCAATTTTTTATTTTTTTTTGATATACTTTCCAAATTCGTTTGCAATGTTTTCTCCACCGTCATCCTGCTCAACACGAATAATTGGCCACTCAAACCGTCGGCGGCATCAAATAAATGTCGAAAATGGCAGCTCGCCTGCCATTAAACTTCAAAAACTTTCGAATTTATTTGCACTTTTGCACCTTTTTTGCCCTTTCCATGGCTTTTTGCTAGCTGCAGCCTGCAAACGAAATAAAACTTTGCCACTATTGGTATTGATTCGTTGGAGAGTGATAAAAAATGGTGAGATTGGGAGTGTATTAAAGCTACTAAAGTGCAATGGATTGGAAAGGGCAATACAAATAAAAAATAATAATAATAAATCCAGTAATCCTTGTATTTTTCCTGAGAGCGGAGCACAGTTTTGAGTTTGGTTTCTATTTTTTTTGGTTGAATATTGCCTATACAAAAATACAAATTCGTACATACATACATGCATGTACGACTCAATGGACGGTTTCACATTTCGCCAATATTGCTTGTTTTGATCAAGCCTCTCAACACTTAATTAACCATTCAATTTGCTAAGAATGATTATATTTAGTCGATTTTGTTATCGCGCAATTGATTTGTTACTCAATTATTGGCCTCGCGGCTACGGTTACTTAAGCGCTAACTTAAATGTTGGAAACCAGCTGGGTCAATTCTAATTTGTCGTACATTTCATTTTATATACCCAATATTATTTTCAGTTGTTGTCACACGCGCTTCCACTTGTTTGCTAGCAGCGACATTTTTGCTTGCATACTTCCTGGCGACTATCCATTTCATTCGTTTTCTGCTCACACAAAACTCATAATCGATGATTGCTGGCGTTTCTAGGAGCAAATTGTGTAAACTTTGAGGAACGAGATTATCGCTGAAGGATTCTAGTTTTATTTTCTGTTAATGTGGTGTTGTTATTGCACAACTCAGACAGATTGTACAAGAAAGCGCCTAAAGATAGACTGCAAATTGATGCGGATTTGCTAAGAGTAAGTAGTTTGGAAGTGGTTAGGAAGATTTCCAAACAAAACAAAACAAAATATCACAGCGCCATTGCTTGGTAGGATAAATACATTTTCATGAACATACTCGTATATGAAAAAAAGGGTAAGTCAGAGGTTATTAATGAAATCATTTGATCTGTGTTGGTCTCAACAAACCATTAGTGCACATGTTTTTGAAACGTTCCCGAAAGGGAAATTTATAAATTCGAAAATTATACCAAATTATCCCTGAAATAGTCGTACCGACCTCAAACTAGTTTCAAAATACTCAGGCACTAGTCTCAAGGGGTCCGCAACTATACAGAAAATGTTCCTTAAATAGTCCGATGTGACCTTAAAAGTACCGAAATTAATCGAAACAAGTACCGAAAATTTTCTGGAAAGATGATGAAATGAGCTCAAACTACCGCCGAAAAGGAACTGAAATGATCTTGCGCTAGTCACAATATTTTCCTCTCTTTCGGCTCACCAACACCGAAATCACTTCCTTTGGCTTACCACGTATTCAATGCGTTGGTGCTGGCTCGTGCAATTTAGTCGTTTTGAGTGATTATTTAGAACAAAAAGCAGCTATTTTTCCTCTGAGCTTGATTTTTTCACAATAAGTACCGCTTGAAAGTGTCCCTGTTTCAAGGACTCACGAACTTATGTGTGCTTATTGCCGATGCAGTTAAATTGAAATTAGTGTACAATATGCCCCGAAAAGTTTATATGTATTTAAAGCTCACTTTACACTTTCATCTGTCAAATACATATGTTTGTACATATATTTGTATTTAAGTATCATATTGCTAAACAAAATATAAAAAAAGGTTTATACCAATTTGCGGGTTTAACGATTCGTCCACTTTCATATCACTCACGCGCTTTCTATTTCTCTTTAAGTACCACTTTAGCGAACTTTTTCAATAATTTGCGAACAAGACCTTCTTTGCTCTGGTCTTTGTATTTGTTGTTGTATATGTAACAATCCCATTTCCCACTTACTCCTTTGACTTTGGTGAAGAGCTTAAGCTTCTGCAATTTCTCTTTGGTTGCATTAGAATGCCATGGTAACACCAGTCGGTGGTCGGTGGTCGGTGGTGGTAAATTGTGCCACATAACTACAACATTTAGAGCTTCAGTGGCTTGGACAAGCTCTGGTGTAAGCAACGTATGCAAAACAGAGAACAATTTCTATTGAAAGAACAACTTAAATTAGGACAATTTGCCATTAAGACTATTCTGAACGCAGTTTGCTATTCATTTTTGGGTAATATCAGTACTTTTTTATTCTTTATTATAAAAGGAACACATTTTTAAGAACTTTTTTTTAGCATACTGACTTATTACAATTATACCAACAAGTTTTGGCAAGTGCATATGCACGTAGGAGTATGTGCTGGTCATTTCGTTTCGTTGCAAAGCCTTTCAACCTTTTGCAGCAATACTTAGCGACTGGCTTTGCGCTCTTCCAAAAATAAATTACACCCTCATATTCTGCCGTTCAACAATTTTTGGAGGCATAGCACGAGTGCGTAGCAACTTTTCTTTGCCTTTTTGTCACCGAAACTTTTAAATATTTTTACAGTTTCCTTTTGATGTATGCAAAGCCAATGCTGAAGAGTTAACAATTTTTATTTCGCTTTAATTGCTAACTAGATGACCAACTTTGAAATATTTATTTATGCAGAAATGAAAGCCTTTCAATCGCTTTCAAGTTTCTATGAGCAGGAGCACACAAATATACATACAAACATATGTACCTGGGTGCATTGAAATGCACATTGCCTGAGCTGAGAAAACTAAACACGCTTTACGTGCAGTAAGTGAAGAAAGTTCCACAAAGAATTCTTAGAAGTTACTTAGAAGACTTGTGTAACATATTTGAGTCACATTTTCAAACATTGTCCTCAATGTGTGCAAGTATTTTAAATGTTACAAATAGTGAGGTAGTGATTTTTACAAAAAGTTGTTGCCGTCGTGTATAAATAAGACGTAATCATCAGTAAACAAAAAAAAAGAAAGAAACCTTTTAACTGTATACTCGTAGCAAAGAATGAGTTCACTATTTGAGTTAGTGAATTATGAGCCTTGGCACAGTTTTCGCATTATTATTTTTAATTTTACAACGAAGGCTAGGCGTTGTTGATTGAAACACTGCAAGTAGCCTTTATGGAAAACCATAAGAGTTTACGCAAAAAACTTAATCAATTTGCGAGCATTGAGGAGTTTTAGATTCGTGACGACGCACTATTTCTTGCATCAAGCTGACTCTTTGGCAGAGCTAGAAACATTGTGCTCATCTCTTTGGTTGACTTCAGCGCCACAGTGCCGCATACCCCAAAGAGGCTCTCGCGCCTGTCACTAAACTGCCTTTTTTGGTTCTATGACTGAGACTGGATCTCTATGTCGTTATAAGGGTTGTACAGCTCATCGTTCCAGCTTCTGCGGTAATTGCAATCGCAAAGGATCATATATCTTTCGGATAATCTTTCTCCCGAACACTCCAGTCCATTCCATAGGACTCACATAATGAGAGATTTATAAGGCGTGGTTTTTGTCTATCGAGAGAGATCCGGGTTCCAAATTGGGGCTACAGTCTCCAGTTTCTGCTGAAGAATCCCTTCGCTTCCTACTTCCCGAACGTATAACTTCCAGCGCTCTTTCACGTATTTCACAAACAGTAAGAGAGTCCGCAATCCATTAACTTTACCCAAATTTCTTTGTCAATTTAATCAAATCCTTCTAATTCCATTTGACTCATGCTTTTGCGCTTCATTGTGCCTAAACTGCATTCATTACTCTCATGAAGGCACATTTCATGCGTCACAGATGTTGTAAAACGCTTTTATTATTTGTTGTCCACATTGCCGAAAAATCAACTACGACAAAACTTGAATTCGCCCCATTACTTGGTCATTTCCGGGTGTCACGTATGTGTGGTTGCATTTTCACCCTGCCCTGCAAATAAATTTGTCGTCCATGAGGGCAAAGAGCATCCGAGTGCAGTGTTAAGCGAATAAGAAGTCAAGCTCATAAAGACAGAGGCGAGGGCGAGAGGAGGTGGAAGGGCGTGGGGTCGGAATTGTAAGCTCACAGCAACTTCCCGCAATAGACTACTCAGCTGTCTTGGCTTGGCTACTTATTTTTTTAAACGAGTTTTGCCGGGCTGGTTCAGAAGCTTTTAGATCGACTGGTACAAAGTTTTCGTTATTTTACATGAAATTTCTCTTAAAGTCAGAAGAATTTGGAGCGAGCTCTCAATCAAATCAGTCAACAACTTGAAAAGCTAAAAGTGCTTATTATACCTTGTGAACCTTTTCGAAATTCTTTCTTGTATATCTTCTGGTGAACTTCGTTCTCTGGAACCTCAGTTGAAGCCTCTGCTTTATTTTTTGCTTACCTTCTGTTGCGCTCTTATGCGTTATCCTTCCATGTGCGCCACTGCCTCGCTTCCGCCGTTGATTGCATCAATTTGTTGCTCAACAGCCTGCCACTTTTTAAGCCAACGAGTTGCTTTCCATTGCAACCGAAACGATGTGGCAACGCTTTGCTTGTGTAGAAGTAACGTTTCTTCATTTCCCAGCAGTTTGCACCACTGAGTGCTACTTAAATTACTTGAATACACAGTTTGTTTGGCTTGCCACATTTAAAAAGTAGCACATAAGAAGTGACAAGGAGTTGTGTGTAGTTGTCATACACTTTAAATTTCTCTCCGCCACTTCCATTCGTAGTTCTGGCTGGTGCGGTGTCTACGGCCAGCCAATTAAGCTCCAAGCGCGAGGCAGGAACAAATTTCAAGCGAACGACGTCGAACATGCGGGCATTGCCGCTGGCATTCAACGGTGGTTTGTGGTATGATTTAAGTTTTCATTTCGTGTGTTTTGCTTTTTTTCCTACACATCTGAGTTGTATAATTTTCATTGCAACAAGTTGGTTCCATTGGTTCACTAGTGATTTATGTAATCCTGTTAATAGCGCTGCGTTGGTTTGTTAGCATTTGTGTGTGGATGTGGCTGTGAAGGAGGAGGAGTGGTAAGGGGATATTTGTTAGCAACCGCAGCAACTTCAGCAAATTGAGTGACAAAAATTACAGAAGCACCGCAAATGACACATGTTGCAATTTGCCAGTGTCAGTGCCAGCGCTACGTGTGACGGCTGTAATAGAAAATAGATTTAGATATTTGTAGCAAATTGAAAACTAACAAGCAACTGAGAGGTGTGAAATTTATGCAATGGCAACTGCTTTAAGAGCGCTTATTGCGTATTTTGGAATGAACAAACGCATTTTTTGACTCGTTAAAAACGGAAGCGGTAAGCCACTTTCATATTATGTTAATATTACCTAAGGGATTTGTCCCTTAAGAAAGCAGAAAACCGGTAGCACCTGCATCAAGTCCCAGCTCATGTGGCCGTAGTGGAACGTCGAATGAGCTTGTAGAGCAGGGGAGACCTGTCCTCAGCTTTAGGAATTATAACAGGTCACATCTTCTATTTGAATGTCCCGCATTGTGGGAAACAAGAAGAAAATTCTATGGATCAGAGTTCTTTAGCGGTCTAAGCGATCTGGCCAGGGTAGAGATACGAAAGTTAATAAAATTCTTAGATTGCCGACGTTGGTTCGAAGAGGGGGTTTTCAATCCGCGTGGTATCCCATTGGGCCTAATTTTTAGATGCCTGATTTTTTTTTCGATGCGATGATATTTTATTGGTATAGGAGTTAGCTGGTTGATGTCGTAAAAACTCGGGCGCAGTGACGCCACAATCAGCAGATCCAAGAAATTAACTTGTCCGCCAAGGGTAATTGGTGTTTTGTGCACATCGCTGAGAACAAGGGCGGTTGGTATGGCAAAAATTCTAGGTAACCCTACAGAACGGCTTCTTGTACGTACAAGTGAACATTTATAAACATAGTATTTCAGGACAAAATCTGGATTAGTTCGCGACTATGTATGGACTCTTTCGATACTAGTTCAGCACAATTTCGGGACTAGTTCGGGATCACTTCGATTGTTTAAGGACATGTTAATGTCAACACGGTACTAGTTCGGGATAATTTCGGGACTAGTTCAAAACGGCTTCTTGTGCTTGCAAGTGAACATTTATAAACTAAGTATTTTAGGACAAATTCTGGATAAGTTCACGACTAGTTCTGGACTCTTTCGATTCTAGTTCAGGACAATTTCAGGACTAGTTCGGGATCACTGAGAGTAGTTTAAAGACATGGTAATGTCAACACGGTACTAGTTCGGGTTAATTTCGGGACTAGTTCAAAACGGCTTCTTGTGCGTGCAGGTGAACATTTATAAACATAGTATTTCAGGGCAAAATCTGGACTAGTTCACGACTAGTTATGGACTCTTCCGATACTAGTTCAGGACAATTTCGGGACTAGTTCGGGATCACTGAGAGTAGTTTAAGGACATGGTAATGTCAACACGGTACTAGTTCGGGTTAATTTCAGGACTAGTTCAGAGTCATTTCGGGATAGTTTCGGGATCAGTTAAGGATTATTTCAAAATTATTTCATGACCATTCTGAGACTAGCTTTCGATTCACAAACTCCCAATTAAAAAAAAAATTTAATTCGAGTTATTGTTTCTTGTTAACTTTTCATGCTTAACATGCACTTATAGTTTGTTAATAACTTCTCGATGCAACACTCATTCCCCTCGTGCTCCTCGGATGACCATCAACTGCATTTCTGCGCTCTGTGTCATATCTTAGCAAAAGCTGTGTCAGTTCATCATCTGCTTGCTGTACATTGTTCGGCCCATCACTAACGTCTTCAGCGTGGACAACCAACAATAGGCAACAACGGACAACAGCAGGCGCACAAAAAAAAGCATTTTCAGTGACGTCATCGCACGCTACAAGAATATACATATACATACATACATGTCCAACGGTCCAATGCGTTGAGCATTACTTTTCAAGTTCACTGAAAACAGCCTGGCGGCCAGCTGAGTCCGAGACGCGTGTGGCATTGTGCCGCAGTTGCTTGTTCGTCGGCTTGTACAACGTGCAATGTTGCATCATCAGCGCAGACATTCATTGCATGCCTTTGCGTTTGCCATTAAAGCTTTACAAAAAACAAGTTGCGCAAAAAAGAGGACTCACAAGAACACACACACAAAAGACAAAAGTTGAGCAGTTAGCACGCAAAAGATCTACTTTTCAGCTGCCTCGACTACTCAACGCCATTGCTCTACCTCATTGTTAGCTCGCTGTCTAGTGTTCTTCTTGTTCTTCGGTCTGGGTGTAGTTCTTCGCGTAGACTTGTGCAACTTGAACTTCAACGCCTACGCTCACCTGCATTTTATCCTTGCTTGGCATACCGTTGCAGCAGACATTTTATGTACATTGACATTGAACTGCCCTGCCACCAAACACACACACACACACACACACACACGCACGCACACAGATGCCGCCATTGACTCTCAAAACTATAATCGCCATTATGTTTGCTTGTTTATGCTATTTATGTTGTTGTTGCTTTGCATTTTACTGCTATCATGCTTGTTATTACACATTATTTTATTATTTGCCTTGTTGTTTTGCGTTATTTAACAACCTCTACCTTCCATATTGGGCCGCACACTTGCCGCTTTGTTTGTCTTTACGGCGTCTTATCACACAAATGCTCGTCTTCGTCTTCGCTGCTTTTATATACAACGAGCTTGTATTCTTATTGTTTCGCTGTCATCGCCGCCGCTGCTGCTGCTGCTGCTGCTGCTGCTGGCATATTGACAATGACATTCATGCTCCGCAGCACAAAGACCGATTCTGGTTGCACAACGCCCACACCACACGCAGAACTAGTCAAGCACGCTTCGCAAATCGACAGAATTGAAGCTCCTTCGCCCACTTCAACGCAAGCCACTGAGGCGCGCACAATACGTTTTTTTTTTTTTCAATTCGCTACATTTGCCACTCACGTTCAAACGACACTCGACTCGAGCCAAACCGGTTAACTGGCAATTGTGTGGGACACTTGCACAACCATTTACACACACACACACACACACACACACTTACCCAACTTTGGTGGACTTGTCTTGCTGCAGTGCTTGTTTCCTTAACGCTGTAATGATTTTATTGAATTTCTTTAAGTTACCTGTTTGTCTTCGTTGTGTTGCTGTCCCCTTGTTTTTGTCGTATTTATTAAATATTTACTTGATTTGTTCAGTGTTTGCGCTTAGATAAATGTCCTTTCAACGCATTTCAATTGTTTAACAATGCATCATTGCCAATTAATTAACTCATTTAATGGCCAAAGAGAATTGAACAGAATTGCTTAAATTTTAAACTTCCAAGTTTATGCGGCAGCGGTGGTTGTTGAGCGGGTGTAGCAAAAAGTTGACAAACAATGGTAGCGTGGCAGAAAACACGGCTCTACAAACAAATTTTCGTTCTTCGTCCAAAAGTTTATTTTATGATTTTCTGGTTAATTATGAACAAAAACGAAAAGAAAATACTTTTTTTTAAAGTTTGCTTCTAGATGGCAAGGAGAACGTTTTCATCAGGACATTTTGAGCTTCGAACAACGTTATCAAGGCCAATACAATGAAAACATGATAAATGCAAAAGCAAACTTTTTTTTCGTTTAATTACAAACTAAAGAATCGAAATTTAATACTTTTGAGTCTAGGTAAAATTTGTCCCGTGAAATATATTGAATAATTGAAAATGCAATTTTAATGCAGTTTACAATTTTTTAGAGACTTTCTCATTCACTTATCAGCAGCGTTGCTTGGGTCGACAGTGTTTAAACTCGTGTTTGTTCGCTTAGAAATATGCTAGGCTAAGCCTCCTCGACTACAAGCACAGATTAAGATGCGATCTTATGAAGAAGGTAAATTCCTGGTGAATTTTAGACCCCACCTGTCATATTACCCAGACAAATCTGGCCAGACGTTGATGTAAAACGCTCTAAAGTTCTCAATAGGTTTGATCGCTCGTCTCTCTAGACAAGTGGACACTACCTCAAGGGTACTCATGGAAAGAGACTGGGTTAGCCAACCAATGATTTTTGCCTCAGCTGTCAGAACGAGAAAGGGATGGAGTGTATTGAACAATATTTGTGAGACTCTCCCGGCCTAGGTAAGACCAAGCAGTTAACTCATCAAAAACTACTTCGTGGATTGAACTCGGCAAGCATTCCTAACTTTCTACTCTACTTTAAACGTACAGGATGGTTAAATTTCGAAGGGATGGGAAGGAATGCATGGCTTACGCCGGGCATATGTCACAGCGGGCTTTTCTATCTGCAGCCTAACCTAACCATACCTCTCTTAAGTCTCCTCGAATTACGTCTCTGAGCAGTAAGACTCAACAAATGTTTGCAAGCGCTTCTTGGCAGATATGCACTGCTTTAATCGACTTTGTTGACGCAACACGTTGGAGATGACGAACAGCTGCACGGCCCAATATTAGTACTCGCCGGGTTCGATGGTTTTATGCGTGGAGCGAAAGTCCTTTATCCTCTGTACTTATGGTATAAGCTAACCGAGAATTGTCGAGACTAGAGCAGCTGTCCTCGACTGGAGGAATCATTTTCGGTATTCATAAAACAAGTTTGTCGATACATCGAATTTATGTTTATATAAAAAACAGTTTTTATTTTTAACAGCGAGAGCCACTATAACTCACTGCTGCAAACTATTTCACACAAAAATACATTTTTTTCCTCTTCACTTTTAACATTTCTCCAATCAGTTCAGTTATGCCTTGTGGAATACCAAGCAGTATTGGGACGCCAAACAAATCTGCAGTGCATTCAGTAAACAAACTCAATGCTCTTCACAGCCGCCGGTCAATTGCGCTGAACGTGTCGCTTTCCGCTTTCTTTTCTCCCACCAACTCTTGGACCCTCAACTTAGGTAAAGCGCTGCTGTTTGGTTTTAGCTAAAACAAAAAAGAAATTTTTTTTTTCGTCGTTGATCCACCCAGCTCTCCTCTGTCCAATCCGCTCTAACGGCTGCGTGATTGTCGCGTTTCAGCTTCAGCTAGCCGACAGTTATGTGATTGGCCGTCGCTTTGTGCTCGCCTGCCGGCGTTCGCCTGTGTATGTGTAATGCGCTGGCCACGCAACGGCAAACAGCTGCCAGCTGTGGACTTACGACTTCCGCTCACAGTAGTGTTAGTATGCGTGTGTAATTGTGGCTGCTTCGGCTTGTAAATACGTTGGCCGCGTGCAGTTGCTTCATTTGCGACAGCTTCCGTTTCCGGCGAATCTTATCTGCTCCTATTTGCGCAACATTTTCTGCATTTTATTGCAATTTATTTACAGTGTTCTTCTTTTTTCACTAACTGCAATCGGCCTTTGTTTGCTTTGGAACACTTCTTGCTATCTTTGCCATAAAAGTCGCGCCTCGCGCCTCCTTTGCTCTGCTTCAGCTGGCCAACGCTCTGCCTGTGCTTAGCCGCCGGTAGTGAAAGGGATGTAGTTTTTTTTTTTTTGGATTTTTTAATTTTGCAAACCTTTCGCTTTCCATTGCTTTCGCTGATAATTTTTAGAAGAAGTCACATTGACCGTTGGCAGGGCACTGAAATGGAAGAAAGTTAAACATTGTGACGATGACACTTAATTTGCTGTAAATAGCGGAAAAAGTCATTTGCCTATGCAAACATTAAACGAAGGAAAATATTATGAAGCTTTAGTTAATTTAGGGCAGCAGTGATGAAATAAAAAGGAATTTCTAAAAAGCGAATGAAAATGCAGATCAACGAATATGAAGTTAATAAATTAATAAAGAGCATCATAGTTTCAATAAAAGATCGAGACTGTCTGCCAAACAACTCCTTCTTATATTTGAATTCTGCCTTCATAAATAAATCCTTTTTTGAGCCACTAGTCGCTTGATTTTTTGTTCAATGTGGTCTTTGAAAAAAATATTTAAAAAAAAAAATTACTGCTGATTACTCGAATTAGATTAATTCAGTGCGGTTTTTGGCTCATTTCTCTTTCTCAGTGAGTTTTGGCGATTTTTTATGGGACATTTTTAACTTTATAGCTTAGTATACAGCTCTCATGAAAATCGAAATGTTCAAAGAAAATGACACTCTCGAAATGACAAAGATATTTTCTTCCACTCAAATTTCTTAAACCAAGCAAAAAGAATATCTTAAACTTTTTTCTTGCAAAACATTAGTAATTAAATCAAAGCAAAATTAATTGCCAAAATTTGTCAATACGTCGGTGGCTGCCTACAATTGTGATGACCACTAAACGAGTATCTTCAGCATACAAAACTCATTTGAAAAAATTAACCAAATTTCATTAATACTTTTCGCACCAAATCAATTTTATTTTTTATTTTACTTTAAAATTAAAACCTTTTTCGTTGTTTATTTATGTAGATGCTATTTCTTTTTAATGTAAGTTTATTACGAACTATTTTTTATAGTCTCAAATAAAGCTTTGAAACGAATAGCCCTTTTTCAATTAATTGCATTGCTGGAAAACTTGAAAGTGAAATCTGCGCACATTGTATTTGAGAATAAATAAAACAGCAGGAGCCATTCGAAATTAAGTAAACATTCAAAAAAGGTTGGCTGGCCAAAGTTTCTAATAGTTCGGTGCGCAAATGTTGATCGCAGTTTTTGATAAATTTGGCAGATTGCTGAACTATTGTATTCGAATTCCCGTAAACAATCCGTTTAGTGGCGAAAGCTAGACAAACAAATATTTAGACAATTTTTTTTTCCTCAATTAGTTTGCCATTAATTTTCGTACTTCTTATTGAATGAATTAAAGTATGCGGCATTTCTTTCCAATTCATTGAGTTTAGAGATCACAGATTGAGGTTGCGGGTGTTGTTTATTACTTGTTGCTAATAGAAATTTGTATATTCATAATAATTTTAAAAATTTGCAATACAAATTTTAGTTATAAAAATGTTTTATTAAATTCACTGCAAAGTTCATAGCGTGCGTTTATAAATTTTTATAAGCGCATTAACTGCAATTTACTTCATAAATAATATAAACTAAATTAAAAACTATCAAATATGGTGACCTTATCATAATGTTGTTCAGTATAAGCTTTTAGACAGGCGGAACTCAACCCTCGAACCCCATTCTTCAACGCCTTTGAGCCTACAAATCGCAAATATATGTAAATATATCAGACTCGCAGCGTATCTTGGCTTTTCCACCGAGCGAACATCTTTGACTACAACCAAAAGCTTTTAAATAAAACTTTCTTTGCATTAGCTAGAAGCTTTCGTTTAAGCGCATTAAAGATATCAAAATTATCTAGATAATCGCATAGCGTAAGCGCTGAGCTTTCAGTTTCAAATTGAGACCACAAACCAGCTGTGACCCGCAAGCTTATACAGGGTGCCATGGGTGACAATATTTTATTTATTGCAAACTTTATGTTGCTGGGTACGGCTGTGTGGTGGGTATTGTTCAGCGGGCATCGGGTTGATGTACATAGGTTTGTATGAGGAAAATACCTCAATAAAAAAAAAAAAATTTTTCGAATAAAGATATTTTGAATGAAAAAGTGCAAACTCTGCAAAAGTTTGTTAGTCACAGTCCATCTGATATCTAAAGCTGTAAAACGAGTCAATATTTATACCCCTCACTCAATAAAATGTTGTTGAAATTCGGTGAGCTAAAATCGACTGTGCCGAGAAGTCAAGCAGCAGCGTCGGCTGGGTTTCTGCTTTTATTTTTAAAACGATAACCTTAACCTTTTAAGCTCTCTACTTATTTTAATTTGTGTGTGTGTGTGTGTACGAAAAGATGCTTTAATTCTAAAATCACTTACATTGAATTTTTTTTTTTTGCTGCGAAATTTTGCCTGCTGATAAGAGAATATGAAAAAAGCAAACGGAGACACTTTCATTTTCGTTAATACCCATATTTTCTTAGTAATTTTTATTTATACATAGTATTTATATTTAAAAAAAAATTTTTTTAATTAAAAATAATACAGTTTATTCACTATTTGCTATACAAAGTAGATTTGTTTTTATGAGCAACGGCTTCCGCAAAATCATTGATAAACCTCGTTGACCTGCAGCAATAAATAGTAAAATCCACCAACAACACATCTTTCAAAACGTTTTAAATATGATTGAGAGCGAGGTTGTACCGAAATCTAGACCAGATTAGGCAATTGGTATTGCATTTTGAAACTACATAAATCGTTGTCTAATATTCAAATCAAATGTTACTGCGTAGGGCGAGGCGCCGTTAAAAGTTTTCAAAGAGCAAAAAACTGGATACCCAATTCTTTGAAAGACCGTTTAGTCTGCATTATTGTTTATAAATCTTTGTTTTTTTTTTGTTTTTGTGCTAACTTCCTACCTCATTGGTCAACCCAAGTTCCAATAGCAAACGGCAATTGCTGCTGTGAAAGCTTCGGTGGTGCTTTTCCCACACCCAACATTCCAGCGCAGCCGCATTGGACGCCCTGAAGTAGACAACGACAGCCAATAGCAAGCAATACTAAAAATATGCAATGCCGCCTGGCGCCTGGTACCTAGTTTTCTCATCACTTGGCACATTGATAGGGTAATTTGAATATTTGTCACCTTTCGTTAGGCCAAAACGGACACAATTCAATGACAAATGACAGTGAATGAAAGGCGATTCCAATTTGATCGTAGAAAAAGTAAGGAGCCAGCGGAGAGGTTAGGTTTATAATACAAATTTCATCCGTAGTTGATAGATAGATAAACTTGCAAATATTATTTAGGAACAACATTATAAAACCTTATTTAAAATGAAAAACTTAGAAAAAACATTTTTCCTGCTCTACAATCATTCGTTAAAATCAGGACTTTCTCATAAAAACTAAATTTTTGTTCTTGAGTTTTCATTTGAATCATTCTTAAATGACTTATGCATTTTGGAACATTTTTTATTTTGTCTAGAAAAACTTGTTGATGTTTAATTTTCTGTATCTCTAACTTATCACCTCGTCTGGCATCCCATTAATTATGCCATTTGAAATCTTAATTGCACTTCAAGTCGCTTTCAACTTGAGGTCATAAATTCTAATAAAGTGCCAATAAACATTTGCGAATTTGCGAATTTCGACGCCAGCCAAATAATTCGAGCAAATTAGAATTTGACACAGATTTCAGTGAACTTTTAAAATCGAAATATGATGCCATTGAATTAAATTTCGCACATGCCACTCCATGATGTAATGCTGACTAAGGCGACAAAGAAGCGCAAAATACCAACACAATAAAAAAACTGCAGTGAGGCTGTTGAAAGTATGAACGCATCGCCAATACCGGGAAAGATATCGCAAAAACGAGCAGTGTGCTGCAACAACAATAGTAGGCGACCCAAATAATTGTTCTAGATAGCCGCAAAGTACAGTCATCAGAGTATGAAGAAAAAATTGTCCAAACAATGAGTGCGCTGAGGATTTCAAAAATTAAAAAAAGCTATTGCGACAATGAATGTTCGACCGACGGGGTGGCGCTCCAATAGATGACACGTCCCAGCTGTCGGCTGATTCATTGACTTGAGTGAGCGCGCACAGCTGTGGCATTTAGCTGGAAAAGCCATAACACTCGGCAAATGTGTGGGCGTATCAACGTTGAATGCAAATAATTGCGAAATTTTCGGATTAAATATTTATGGATGCGCAGTGTCGCATCTTTTCTCAAACACAATCGGTTTTTGAATCGATAATTAAAAAAAAAAACTTCGAATGATGTCAATCAAAGACACATTATTGCTGCGGAAGGAAGATCGTACAAAGAAGGCAAATGATGAGCTGTTTGAAAGTGGCAAAGAGCAATCAGCATTCAATGCTTCCGAGTTATAAATGGCGCCATCAAGGCCAACATTGTTAAAACATGAAAATACTTATGGAGTATTAAAAGTGCTATCGATACACTTTGTTGGTGGGCTTTACAAATACTGTTCCACTTTTCAGCTTATGCGCTTTTTCTTCTGCATTCCCTTTCAGTGCTACAACGCTTAAAGAGTCTTCAGCCTCGGCATTGTCTTTCCTTCAGCAAAACTATTTGAACCAAAGTATTTCATTTTTTTCGTCCCTTTTCAAATCTTTGCATTTTCACGTTGGTATTTGTTTTTCTTCTGTGTTTTATTTATTTTTAGATATAATTCTATAAAGACAAAAAAAAAAAATGTTGGTTGGGGTACGTCGGTCCCACACTAAGCACCAGAGTCGAGCAGTACTTAGTCAATATACTCACATGTTTGCATGCGTTTAAAGCTAAGCTGTCAACACTTGTGCGCACAAGCCCGAACAGAGCTAAACAGTATGAAAATAAAACACTTCAGTGGAGCAGCAGGCAATGAGCGGAGCAGAGTTGCATCTGCAGTCGCAATTGGAGTGTACTGCCGTCGCCCACTTGAGCGCCAACATTGCGCTGTGGCAACTCCCTTTCAGCTTGTTGCACTTCAAACACTATTAGATATCATTTTCATGCTGCATGTGACCTCTTCCACTTCCACATCCACTCTCGGCGCAATTCCACTCCTTGGTGGCACTCTTCAGAATGCGCGCCACTTTGTAGCAAACAAAACCACTTTTGCTGTGCCCTTCTCTTCCCGTTAAAGTTTGCCTAGTCGCCGCGACTCTTTTCTGTGGCAACGCACCTGACGCAAGTACCGCCACACGCAAGAATTTCGTTCCCAACAAATCTGCTTTTCACTGGTTTCTGAGCTGAGTTCACCGAGTTACCTTTTGTCGTGTTTGTTTACATTTTGTCAAGCTTTTAGCCTTCAATCGACTTGCCGCCGTTTTCGTCACTCGCTCGTTACGGCTGATGCCGTGCGGTTGATTTGTATTTATTTAATTTTCTTTTTTTTCTGTTTGTTACTTCCAGCGAAAGTGTTACTGCCACGCCCCCCTCCGCAAACAATGAGTGCGCGCGTACCGATGCGACCAGATCGATTCTCACATTTCACTTAACGATTTTTCTTAAAAGGCAGTTGTGTTTGCCTACACAGAGTTATTTTCGTGTCACAGTTTCGAACTACGCGCCGCCGCACAATTTGATTTTGACGCTTGAACCACTCATTACAACAAAACGCAAACAAGTCAAAATAGTCGGAGTAGCGAGAAAAGTACTTACGAAAATTGTTAAACTCAATAAAAATGTCACACGCCACCCTCTGGCCACTTCTCTCTCGCACTCTCTGCCAAGAATCGCCAACCTTACATTTCATTTCGACCTTTTGCTTTGCCCCCTTTAGCCTCACTCCCTTGCGGGCATTCCTAGTCGACAGACAGCAGTTAGCAGTCAGCTTGACTTCTACTTGCGGTACCGGTTTTGTGTCTTCAACGCTTAGTTTGCGCCTATTTTGTTTGTTTTTTTTGCTTTTCTGTTTATTCTCTTATCATTCACCACCGTCCATCTGCTTGGAGTGGCTCTGGCGCGTCGCTTCTTGCCATCGCCCCCTAAAGTTGCATGACAACACTCCATTGCACTGTACCAGTCGTGGCGAATTTGTAGTGGAGCAGAAAGCTAAAATCAAAACAAAAAGGTTAAAATCATCGCATTTCATTTGTGTGCAATACGGATTCCCGCTCTTTGTTGTTGGCGGTGCTGTTGTGTTGCTTTTGTTGCTTATATGCCTACCGGCATGCCAGTCCGACAGGCTTGAAGCGTTGACTGCTGGCGCTGTGGACGAGTAACCACAAAACGCAGACAAACGTTGCTGCTTCTTCCATACAATTTTTGCTGTTTTTGTTGGTTTTTTATCATTTGGTTTTGACGCTAACTAAACTTTGGCCCTTAACATAGCCCTGTTGTTAAGTTGTTCAGTCACAAATAAACCCGAACTGAGCATACAACCAAAGAGAGTTTTAACGTGAGAGCAAGACAGTCAAATAGAGAGAGAGAGAGAGAGTACAAATTCGACAACGCGTGGGTGGCTGATTTATTTGCCCTCACTATTTGCAAGCCCAATAGGAATAGGTTGCATGGCGAGTATTTTAAACAATTTGCTAAGCCTCGCAGAATTTGAGTTGCTAAAAAATTGGCTCTAGCGGGGCCGCCAATAAGGTTACGAGTCAAGCCATTCTTCGGTGACTTGACTGAAGTAAACTCGACGGATTGCATTTGAAAGGAACCACCAACTTTCCGCTTATATATTGTGATCTCATTTTGGGTTTAATTGCGAGTTCAAGTCTTAAAAACCTAATTGGCATAAATAAACTTGCCACATCAACTAATAATTAAGGCCATCTTAGGAGGTTTCGTTTGCCTAATAAAAGCCCTTGGTTTTCAAGTGCGTTTAATGTGTAATAATATAATGGATGATAGAAACTAGTTTTGGTCATATTCACTTTCATTGCAAAGCTCGAAAATTACGAGAAATAAATTTTCGCTTCGTTTTAAATCTTGTTGCCTTATACTGCCTCGCATTTCCATGAAGTAATTTATCACTAAATAATACCTAGGCGTTCTGGGTGCATGTTGTTAGATGAGCTCTTAGAAGTTTGGCTTAGTCCTAAGCAAGTACGATTGCTGGACCCAGCATTGAAGTAAGTTGGGCGGCAGTGGGTATGTAAGTATCGAGGAAAATTTTAGAGTTTCACCAAGTGTTTCCTAGCAAATTTCGTTCAAGTTCATAAGCGATCTTTAACTTTTGAACTTGCGCACATCTCGAGTATACAAATAATGGGTTTTATGTACACCGGCGCTCAGTTCTTATCGATCGCCGTCGGTGTAAGTCCGAAAATGTATTGAGAAATGCGTCGCGTCGTCTTAAAAAATATTTCTGTCCAACAGAAATTCTCTTTCACGGTGGAACAAGAAAAGATTTTCAAATCAGTTAAATTGAAATTCATCGTTTTGAAACCATAGCCAATGCTAATTTTTTATGATTATCGACTTTACTCAAGATCATTTAGAAAAAAAAACGCCTGGTTGCCATAAACTCTATGCCGCCAGTTCCGATACAATTTTCATCGTATCATTCAGTATCGCTATCAGCTGTTGCTTTTTGCTCTCTTATTGCTTTGTTTTTGTTTTTTTTGTTTGTTTTAGAGTTGTTGTTGTGCCGGCGTTTAGTACACAATTGTTGCTGTTAACCGCTATTGTGGTCGATATCGCCCGCGACGTCGTCGTCAGCGCCGCTTTTTTATGGTTTTTTATTTTTAGAGTTTTTGTATTCTTGAAGTCATATCTACTGCTGTTGTTGTTGTTGTCGCTGTGCTAGCTTTTGCCGTGATAGCGTTAACTGCTGACTTGAGTTGACTTTTCGTTTCGTTTTCGTCGCGCCAAGCCGCAGCGACGCGCGTCACTGTGTGTCGGTCTGCGGTGTTACCCGCTTGTTGTTACTGCCGTTGCTGGTATTATTGTTGTTCCTGTTGCTGTTGTTGTTTTATGCTTATAGCTCTGTTATTGCTATTGCTGTGGCCGCCTGGCAATGCACGTTATTTGCCTGCCTCACTACAATCAGTCTGTGGATGGACGTCGTTGTTGTCGTCTGACAATTTTTTGGGTTTGTTAGAAAAAGCTCCTCACGGCAATCGCACACTAGCACACTCGCGCACTCGCCAACATATCGCTTTACCAATACTCGTAGTATGTGCATACATATGTATGTACGTATGCGTAGAAACAAACACGCGCGCTTTGCTATGCTCTTTTCGGGCTGTTCTGTTCGCTTGCGGGTAATATGAAATTCGTACTCTGCCGGTTAGGCGCGTTCAGTTTAGTGTGTGTGTGCGTGTATTGGACGTATTCCTGCGGTTAGGTTAAATTGTAGCGAACATGCTATACATGAAGTGTCGAGAACAACGAGAACAAGCACAACAAGCAGCCGAAGCATAGCAAGCTGAAGAAGAACTAGAAGACGAACAAGAAGTTCTAAATATTATCTCTCGTGATTTGCACAATAACGCGCCGGGCCGACCGACCGACGACCGACCGACCGACCGCCCGCCGTGCACTTCGGTTGTCATTCGCCACCGCCGCACCTCCAACGCCAGCGCCGGTGATTGCGTCAACGCCAACAGCGCCCCATCGCAACCAACTTCGAGTCCGACGAAGACGAAAAGGAAGTCTTGAGCTCCATTCAGTTGTGCGCCGTCGTGCGGTACGGACGTCGTTTACGGTTTGCTGTTGGTGGTTAGTTAGTTGGCAATTCGGTCACACACAAGTCTCCACACTTGCGAGGATTGTGTGGATTATTAGCAAAATTTTTGAGTTACATGTTTTTTTTTGTGTTTTTTTGAAAAGAAAACGGTCATTGCCATTGTTGTTGCTATGTCCTGCAAAAGTCAGCGTGCACGTCGCAAGAATTATTTTCGTTAATCCGCGTAGCTTTGCGCTTTGCCGCCTGGATTAAGACTTAAGGCTAGGACACGCCGTCGCGTCAGGATACGAGCGCGTGCGTTTGTGTACTTTTGGATTTGATACGCGAACGGGATGCGCGAATTGGATGTACAATGCGAGCACTGTGCGTGCGTGTGTGTGTGTGTGTGGGTGGAGGGTGTGGAAAAGCTGATTGGCTGACTTGTTGGTTGAAGGCGGATTTCTAATGAACGTTTTTTAAAAACAGCGAGTGCATGTGAAGCGTTGAAGAATTCTAGTGGAGCAGTGATTTCAAAAGTGAAATGTATCAAATTTATTTAAAAGAAAAAGCGATCCAAAACTCATATTTAAACAACTGGAATTATTTTTTCTGTTACGGCCGAAATTTTGTATTGAACTGATTGTGGCATTTTTATCAAATATTTTTAAAGAGTTTGACGAAAACAATTTAAAATAAAATATGGTTTCATTTTTATAAATTTTATATGAAAATTATTTGACGAAAGCAAATGAAATAAAAGTTAAAGTTCCATTTAAATGACTGCCGAAACCGGTGATATGAATTGAAAGTCGAATTTGAAAAAACTGTTTTGGTTCAGGGATGTAAAAAAACTATTTTGAAAAAAAATTGTTCCAAATAATTTTATTTGCATAAAATTTTAAAGTTTTTAATTCAAAGTAATTTTCTCCGTTTGAATTTCTATACAAATAATATTGTTGTCAAGGGCGGATTTTTTTTTTATTATTGTCAATTAAACAAATTTGTAGCACAATATTTTGAAATATCTTAATTTTAACATATGGAAGGAAGCAAGGATTACGCTTAAGAAATCAAGTATTAATATTTTTTATTTAGTTTTCAAATTACAAAATTGATTCAAAAAAAAAAAGAAAAAAATCAGAAGCGAAATGTTTTATGGAATATTTAAAGATTTTTGTGCGCGAAATGAAAAACATACCAATTCTTGAAAAATGGAATAAATTCTTAAAAACCAAGTAAAGCATAATTTCCCTGCATTGAAGGTACAAAAAAATGTTTTAAATTTTTGATGAATTTGGGAGAAAGGTTGAAATAAGTATTTTACAGAAAATTTAAAATTTTTGTTGCAAAAAAAAATCACTTTTTAAATAAATTCAATTAAATTGTTGTTTGCTCCGACACCAAAAAAATATTAAAACAAATTTAGTGATTCAATTAAATGCCAATGTACTTTTTAAAGTGTCCTATAAAAATAAAAAAAATAAATGTACACATTTTATCAAGCCACTTTATAGAGTAAAAAAAATGCGCATCTTCGTTTTAAAATTTTCCTTTTAATAAGTTCAATAGTGATTAAAATTGAAATTTTCTACCGTATTTTAATTGAATTTTACCTTTTCCCTTGCTTAAATATTTACAAATATTTATTTCGCTATCTGCCTCCTTTTGCTTTCTGCACACCTTCGCTGCCAAGCGCTCCGATTTCAGCCAATTCGCCAAGTAAATCACGTGTGCCCGCACAATTCGTGGCATTGCATTTTGCCATTTTGTTTATTTCTTTTCTTGTTTTTTTTTCGTTTTTACATTTCCTACATTTGCCTACCTTCTTTTGTCATGTTTCCGCTGCTGAAAGCCCGCACATTCTCAACATATCCACCCCTCGCACCCGCGCCGCCACAACCCGTTGCACCGCAACTTACAAACTCGAATGGCCGTAAAAAAAAAGAAAGGAAAATTAATAAAATAAATACAAAATCGAAAAAAACGCGTTCGCGCTAAACGAAACGATCTGTCTGAAACGCTGAAAAGCGCTAATGCAATGAGAAATCATATTTCAAAACAGAGAGGAACATAATTAAAACGAAAATCGAAACAACACTAAAAAATGACTAAACTGCTGTGCATTTTATTTATGTTTGCAGTGCTTCACAAGTGCCATACAGAAAACCAAATTGAATAACATAATTTGTAAAAGCAAACACACAAATCGTTTGCGATTACAGAATTTTCGTTTTTATTTTCTTGCAGTTAGTATGAACAAATCTAAAAGCTGAAGCAAAATAATTGACTAGTAAAAGTGTTTACCACGTCGCGCCAACTTTTGTTTATTGAAATTTTAAGTTTGCATAAATTTTTGAAAATTTTCAAAATTGCATTTGGCGTTGACATTAAATTTGCCCCAAGTGGAAATATTCAAGCGCACACGAACTATCAACCGCAGAGAGACGACGGCGAACGGCAAAATGGGGTCTCAGGCACCCCAAAACGGTGCGTCCGCAACGAGGCGAACGCTGTGGAATGCCACAAAGAGTTTGAAGGTGTTGGCAGTGCTGCTGATATTACATGCGACATGTGGCACCCAACACACCGCAACGGCAAAGGTGAGTGATCGTGTTAAGGCGAACATTTGCAATTTCAAGGTTAACTTAAGCGAATGATAGGCTCTCCAAGGATTACTTTTACACTTCTTTTTTTTTGTGTTATATTTCGATGTATATGAAATTCAAATTTTGAGTCCATTTATTTAATATCTAGACAAATCGTTGCACACGTCTAAGCATAAATAAAGTGTTCACTAAGCTTCAATACGTTTTGATTGCTCATATGAATATTTTAAGGTAGAGTTTCGCTGCAAGTGAGTAGAAAAGCCTGAGTCATAGCTCTGCAGAGCTCAGCGAGAACCGTGAGTTATTTTTCGTTCAAATAAAAATCACAATCGGCAAGCGAAAACTAAACTAATAGCGAACAATTCACATACGACTTTGCGATGGAGTAATGAGTTATTTGAAGAATTTAGCTTATAAAATATAAAAGCAAAAGATGTCTACGGCATCGGTCGGCAGATCGCGCGATTATTTTTGAAGAGATCGTTGCAAAATTGAGTAACTACCGAAAGGATTGTGTAAAATTGTTTATTAATATTTAAAAAAGTGCTACGTTAAGGGCGCCAACAGAGAATTTTCGCAGAAAAAACTTGCCTGGCTGCTTAGTACTTCACGAAAAAAAATAGTCCAAATAGACAGAACATTCTTCTGCCAATAGCAATCATTATTAAACATTGTTTCATGGGGGCCTTCTTCGGAAATGCATCAAATTGAATTATGAATATGTCCTAATATGGTCAGTAATATGGTAGATGAGATGATAACTGAAAAATACGCGAATCCTTGATGAGTTGATGGTGTGAATGTCAGTTTTCATCTTCTTTATTAAAAACGCTTTGATTTGATGGATTTCCGAAGAGGGCTGGGTTCACACGCTGCAAGGGTGCGCGCTCTCTGATATTTACAAAGACCTCTCGGGATGATGAAAAAGAAGATAAATAATAATTTTGCTACTTTCTTTTTGGTTTTTGAAGCTTCCGGTAAGGTAGTAATTTGATGCCCTTAGAAGTGATATTCCGTCATCTCTTGTTAACTTTTGGTTTGCAGACAATCCGCTTTCGAAGCTATATCAGCTTCAGGTTCATCGAGACTATTTTGTATCTGGACTCAAAATGGCAGAGGATATCGGAGAAGCGTTCCAAACTTCATTACTTCTGCTACTGCCTATTTGGCAAACGCCGATCCCAAGCACTCGGTAGGAACTGCTCTGTAGATGATGTCAGTTCCATGAAAGTCGTAAATTTTGTGTGATTAATTCGTTGTGTCAACGGATTTAAGTAGACATAAGTGGACAAATAGTCCTCTGCGAAAGCACAAGAAGCTTTGATCTACGTGAGTGCTATTACGAGCAATCGTCTGCCCTTTACAAACGGAAGCGCTGTGCAGTTTTATATTTTTTGCACTGTTCGTAAAATGAAAAGGAAGACCTTTCGCTTCCGAGAGTCTTCTTGTAATAATTGTATTTAGTTTCTTTTAAAAGATGGTCCAGAAGCAAAACAAAACTGTGCCCATTTCTAATTCTTTCACACGAGTTCGTGAAGTGCGCGAACTAAGCCGTTCCCTTTTCTTGTCTTGAAGTGAAAGGCTGTGCACTCGCACGAATTTATAGAAAGCTGTAAAGCTTAATCTATTTTGTTCGAAATTTTTAATGCAGCTTTCAAGTGAATTATGGACCAGAAATGATTCAACTCTTCAGCTGCCTTGCTTTTGCAATCACCATCTACACCGCGTTTGTAGCTTTCTGATCTGTTTTTTTTTTAATTTCAGCAGCGAAAAAAAAATACTTTCAGGCAGGAAACATAAAAAGCTTAGCATAAAAATGATTTAAAAATTATAAAATTCCACGCCCTAGTCTCCCATCTTTATACACTTTAAAATGTGTATTTTATTTTTTCTAACTTGTTGTTACCAGCCAACTAAAATAAACACAATGTGTGTGTGTGTGTGTGTGTGTAAAAACGTTTATTGGATATAAAATAATCATATACTTAACACCTCCACGTTTTTGCATGAATTCGCTTTTATTGCGAGAACTTCAAAGCAAACACAATTACAAAAACAAGTAGGTAGTAGCAAAAGCTTTTATGCGCACACTAATGTTCGATTATTTAAACAAATATTGTGAAAATTACAAATTAAAAAAAAAAAAAAAACGTAATGAAAATATTTTTTTATTTGTCTTATATAAACAAATTAAAATATTTAAAGCAGAAATTACAGAAATCTTCGAAAAATAATTACATTTCTCTGATTTCACAATCATCATTAGAATGTAAAATAATTGAATTTAATATTAGAACTTTCAAGGGCATCTTGTTCCACTTTTCGAACGCCTCGACACCGGATCTTCTAATCGCAAAAAGTCTTGACATCCTAAAATAACAAGAAGCAAACAAATCAGAAGCTGATTGTAGAGCTTTGGCAACAACAATAAATCAGAATAAATGAGTTCAATACTAAGAGTTCAAGCTGAGAAAAAAATATATAATAGGCCAGGTTATCAGTGCGGCCGAAGTCAAGGCAGAACAAGGCAGCAGAAGACAGCGACGACTGACAACGAAAAGCTTGAAAACATGTCAAACAATTTCTACTCTGCTCACATACAAACGCACATTTAAACAACCACACACACACACAAGCGCGCGCCGATCTCTTCAGGATCGCCCAAAAATAGCAAATTTACGCGGCGAAAGGCGGTTGCGTTGCTTGGAAGACGCAGCGCTGCCAGCTGCCAGCGGTCGACTGCGGAGTGCGTCCGGTCGCTGCTGCAACAGATAACACACACACACACACAACTACAGGCACGTTTGTATGGAAAGTGTGTCGCTTGCCGTGGCGTGTTATCAGCGCGCCAATGACAGCGCCACAAAAATGAAAATGAGCCAATATTTTTTTTTTTTTTAATTTCGTACAGAATTTGATGTTTGAAAATACAAGACATTTCGCTTATTAAATGGCAGCCATTGCGTTAGTAACACATTTATTTATATTTTTAGTTTTAGTGTTTTAGTTGGCGTCACAAATGCAAAGGAAACTTAAGATTCTGCTGACTGTTCGACAAAGTCGCTGGAGGTTATCTGGCGGCGGTGAGGAGCTTCAATTTGGCGCCATTTCAAGGCAGAAAGCTCTCCAAGAATTTTTTTATGCAATTTGTATTTGTGCCTAAAATGAATTTCGCAAAACAAATTTTTTTTTATTCCATTCCTAATGAATTATAATATTTTTTTCACGCCTTTTTCCAACAAAGTCATCTACATATTTACATTTGTAACTCTTAAAGATTACCACAGTTGTGTGTGCTCTCGTTTTCATTGCGTGTCAAAAGAATTTATCAAATCGGAAGTTGCGTAAAGAGGTCAGCATCTTCGTGCGCTAATCAGCGTTGCTCCCCTTTTTATTTGTTTTTAATTGCATTTTTATTATTTTAATTATTTTCTGGTGTAATTTTTGTCTTGTCGTGCATGTGCAGTGGGCCTGTTTCATAAGCAAATCTTATCACTGCCTTGTGGCGAGTGGCTGCAAATCAGTTCGGGCAAGTGCTTTTGTTCATTTTTTCTACGAAAATTTAAATTGGATTGATTTTTTATTTGTATGCTTAAGTTTGTTTTGGTTCTTTTTTTTTTAAATTTGTTTATCAACGTATAGGAAGTTGCATTTCGAAAGACAAAATTTTAAAAAAATGTATCAAAAAAAAAAAATTGTTCGGAAATTTTTTTGCATTGCGAAAGTTGCATTTCGAAAGACAAAATTTTAAAATTTTTTATCAAAAAAAAAAATTTAAGATTATATTTTTAGGCAGGTTACCAAATTTTATTTTTTAGCAATTTCGTTTTTCTTGCAATCGAATTTTCAGTGAGCTTATAAAATGAAAACTAATTATGTTGCGAGTTGTGGAATTATTTGTAAATTTAACAGCTAACTAAAATTCGAAAACTCGAAGGTTTAGTTGCAATCAAATGTCAACGATTCTTCTTTATGCTGGCTGTGGCACGACGATTCTCTTCTCGAGACCTGCCCTCCAATGATGACAAATTTTGCAGTGCCGCTTTATCAAATCAGCCAATTTCACACTCAAAACTCTATTCAAAATGAACGCATTGCCTTGCTTTGAAATACTTTCGCCCAACATTCCGCCATCCAACCATTGCCCCATCCATTCATTCATATTTGTTCTTAGCGTTGCAGTCATTGATAGCAACACTTCTACTTGGCTCGCTTGCCTGCCACACTTGAAATATTTCTTGTAAAAGTTCTATTGGGAATTTGGTTTTTGTTCACACTAACAAGTGCCTCGTAAAATCGGGCAACAAGCAGCCATTGAACGTGCCACATCGGCTGTGCGTATAAGTGCACCATATGCAACGCATAACTGGCGGCTGACACTCAAGTTGCCAGAAGAAGATGAACCAGCTATGAGGCAAGGAAGCTTTAAATAGAAGTGGAAAAAACAAAAAAAAAATTGCGTGAGATAAATTTCCAAGCAGCAGGCAAACGATACACACACACACACACATACATACCTACATTCATGCATGTACATACATATGTATGTATTTATGTATTCCACATGTCTATGAGAAGTAATGTCTTTGCCAGCTTGCTTGTCTCGCACAATTTCGCGAAAATAATTTTACTGCGCCAAATGTAAATAAGTCGCGCACATTTGCCAAGCCAAGCGCCGCCACAGATCCCCTCAAACAAAAGAAAAAAGAAAAAACAACAACCTGGAGCACATCGCTGTTGACCTACTCACTAATGGCGACAGGCAGCGGGTGGCTGTTAATTATTGTTTATGTCCGAAAATTGCTAAATAAAAAAAAAAAACAAAAAATTAAACAAAACTGAAGATTCTTAAAACAATGAAGCTAAAAAGAGGCAGCAGGCAGACGGAATGCGGCAACGCAGCCAATTCCATGCCACACATTGCTTCCACATGTTCGAAACGTGCAACTTTTTATGCTTCACGTATGGCATAAACAGATGCAAACACTCACACACACACACACTCACATGCAGATTGTACAAGTGTGTATGTATGTGCATGTGCGCAAGTAAAAAAAAAATGATTGCTGCATTAACTTTGTGACTCCCTTCAATAAAACATTTTTAATTGTTACTGCTTTCATAAATATCAATAAATTGTTTTTTTGGCGTCAATGCATATAAACAGAAGATGGTTGGCGTAAGTTTTCAAACCTTTTTATAAATATTTATGCAGCGAAAAAAATAGCTCGAAAAATGTACTCCACTTTTTAAAAGTTTAACATCCAAAAGTGTTGACAATTTATTTGTATTTATTTCAATTTTTATTATTTTCATTTAAAATAAAGTTCGTTCTTAAGCAGAAACCGTATAAATCCAAGTTTTAAACTTCATAAAAAATTTAGAAAATCTTAATCAAATTTCATTAAAAATTCGAACTTAAAATATTAAAAATTTTTTTCAGTATGCAGTTTGTTAAACCTTTCTATTTACCAGCGATTTTTGGCTTTTGTTTTACTAGTGCCCTACCTCAATTTCTTAAATATAATAAATGCTCGATTATTTGATTTTTTTATAGAAGAATTTGCGTAAGAGCGCCAGTAAAAAAGTGGTTAAAATTCAGTTTCAAGTCTTGAGGATATTTTCTTGAATAACTATAAATTTTGTATAAATATTGTGTTTAGAAATCGACATCCACTTAACTTTTTTTGAAGTGCTTAGCCATTTAGGCTTAGAGTAAAAGAATATTTTGTATTTTAATTGAAAAAAATAAAAATAATGAATTACAAGTGTCCATAAGTGGTGCTTTAGAGTTTGCTGCCTCCATCGAATTTACAAATTGTAGAATTATTTCTGAAATATTGAAATTTCTGTTAAAACTCTGTACATAAATTTAACAATCACCCTTTTGATTGGCTGGCGAATTTGAAATGCAGCAGTTTTTTATGTTTTTTTTTTTTTGCCAACAAATATATCGCCAAATGCCCTCAAATATTTTCAATTGCTTTTGCATATTACGCAATATTTGCCAAGCGTTTTAACAGCTGCTAGGTAGCGATCGCGGCGTTTTGGAAGCTTGTGAAACGTTTATCGAAAATATAGCAGAATCTTTGTTGGTTGTTATAGATTTTTCTGATATTTTGCTGGTGACTATTTGTTTTTTTTTTAAATCTTTTTTTTGTGCGTGCTGTGTTGATGCAAATTGATAGAATACACGAGCAGCGAGAGCAAAATGCTGGCAAAAGTGTTGACGAAGAGCGTCGTCGAGTTCGAGGTGCGCGGGTGGGACTGTAAACACAGCGATTGTAGGCACACAAATGTAGTATTCCTATCTAGATATTTAGTATGTACGCGCATGTCTTTGCAAATAGTGAATGAGGTCAAATGAACGTTCGGGAAGGCTCTCGTTTAGCAGTGCAGGAAAGTAAAATAGAGTGCAACGAGCGGGCGAGCGAGCGAGCGAGCGAGCGTTTGAAAGGCTTTTCACATCGTTGTATGGTGAATGAATAGTTTGTAATAATTATCGGTGAAAGAGTAAAAAAAATGTTATCTTAAAAAACTGGAGAACAGAGAAAGGCAATAAGTGTGATCTAGATCTTTTGCAAGACAATTAGAGTTCTGAAATAGTGCGCGGCAAAGATCTCAGCAAGCAAAGAACTTCTGAAAAATATTCGTTGTCTTTGTAGGAAATTATTTCCGAGTGCTTCTGCATTATATTTTAGAATAAAATTTCCTTGGCAGCAGTCGGTTGTTACTAGCTAGACTATTAAAAATCGCGCTTCTCTTTATGCTCTGAATACTTCTACTCCTCAATTGGGATATACTTTCTTTATCAAAAATATTTTTTGTCCTAATTTTCTGCTTACTTACATCTGCCATTACAAGCCACAACAAAAAAAAAAAAAATTCATATTCCCACGCTAACACATTTCTGAGCGCTACAGATGCTTTCCAACTATTCCTTATCTCACGTTTACTTAGTTCATGAGTTTTCTCAAATGTACTGAGCAACCAGAATCGATCAGGTTTCATGCTGAGTTCATTCATCAGAGTCATATTTTGTATTGCGTATGAGGGTAAGCGCATACTCTTTTAAGCTTTGAATACAACGACTTCGCTGCAATTTTATCAGCATTTAATAAAGGGTGAACCATTAAGCTGGTTAGCATATAATCACTGAAACGTTTTTACGAAGCGGGACTGAATGAAAAATATTTTCGTTTTAGACTCTCCAACTTCCAATGCTTTCAGCTTGCGATTAGGATTGGAAGGAGAAAAAATATGTATCGCTTAAAAGATTTGTCATAATGCCTTAGGATTATTCTAATTCTCCACATCACTTCTGAGGCACCCTGTTAATAGTTAAAGGCTTTACAGACTCAAATGACTCCTACAAAGTATTTTTGCATTAGTGCGAGCACTCACTGTCGTCGCCTGCTTTGGCTTATCTACATAAATGCATTCAGTGTCATTTTTCATTCTGTTGCCGCGAAGATTCGCTCTGCCGTGTCTACTTGATTTTTTCTTTGTGATTTCTTATTTCTGCGTATGCATTTTTTTCAACCATTAAACCGGCAGTTAATGTGAGAAACATGTAAAGAAATCAGTGAAAGATCTAACAGTTGGGAAATAAAGCAGAGTAGAAAAAGTCTGGTTGGATTTCTCTACTAAGTCGAGATAAGGACTTTACACGTGTTGTTCGAGAAATTTAATGCCAACAGATTTGTTTTTTTTTTATAAATAAACACTTCTTTAGGATAAATATCGGCATGCATACACATCAAATGAATTCCATTTGTTGAGAGTGCAAAAGTGAGTTTTAGCGCTCTCTACGCTTAGTGAGCTAAATCGTGTTGGACTCTCCTCCTCATAGCGACAAATGTAAATTAAAAAAAAGCGCTCTCTGACCAATAAGCGCACGGATTTTCTCTTCTTGTATTCATACTTGTTTAATAAACCCTCAGCAATTTGTAATATTCAACAGGTTAATGAAATTTTATTAAACAAACCGTTGAAATAAGTTTTGACTGAGTTTGAAGCGAATCTTTGAAATTCGAAAAATTATTGAAAATCTAAAGTTTTGAAGTCTGCTGCATTAAAATAAATTTAAACCCAAAATTTGATTGCTAAAATTCGCCACTCAGCAGTAAACGGCATTTTCGTAAACTCCCAAATGCACACTTATCTAAATTTTTTTAATGTTAGATAGCGCGAGAAGAAGAAGAAGAAGAAGAAGAGAAAAATGCACAACAAGATCTGTGCAAATATTTGTTCAACTCATATTACTGCCGCAACAAATGACGAGCGTGTGACATACATTTGTACACAAATTCGCAGTTAAATGACGCCCACATACAAATAAAAAATATCTGTAGTTACATAGCAAACACAAAGGAGAATGCATGTTAATGCAACAAAAAGAGAGCTGCAGCTTTATTCGCCACTCAATGCAAATAGAACAAACAGGGAAATGGCGTTTGGGGGTTTTTTCGAAAATTTTTAACAGCTGGTGTTTGAAATAGCACAGCACAACAATAAGTCTGTTCGTGTAAAATTTCGCAACGTAGTTTCTCAGAATTGTTTAGTATACTCTCTCAAAGAGAGATGTTTTAAATTTTTTACGCGAGCGCAAAATTTGCAGAAACTTGCAAGTTTTACGAACAGCTGATTGCATTCTTGTCCGCATCCAAATAAGCAAAATTGAAAGCATTGCATTAGCGTTTTTCTGAAACATTGCACTAACGAAACTTAACAAAAAGAACTTTTACTTGCTTCTTGCATGTTTAATACATATTTTATAATTTTCGCCTTTAAAACTCTTAAACAAAAATTTCGTATTTATCTAAATTGCAATCAGCTGCTTTTGATCAGCTGTTTTCTTGTTTGCAAATTTGTGCTGGGTAAAATTTGTCCAGCAAGATTTTGCAACTTGTCCTCAAAATGAAATGTCATTTTGCGCTCTCAATTTCTCCTTCCTTGCAAATTTTTTGGTCATCGCGAACGCGATTTGATAAAAATCGTGATATTTTGTAACAATTCGTAACAATTATCAGCACCGCGAACACTCTTAATGCTAATTACAAATAAAATTGAAATTGAGACAAAAAAAAAATTGGAAAAAGTAGCAGTTACTCAGCACTTTGCCATTTCATTTGGCATAACATGTGCACTTACTACCTGCAAATGCAACTGTTCATGTGACCCAATAATTCGCCTTTTCTCGCTTAGCCATTTGTTTTGTTTGAATTTCATGCATTTGTCATAATTTATGGCATTGCACTTTGTCGTCAACCCCCCCTCGCGACGGCCGGCCTCTGCGCTGCGCCAGCGCTTTGTCGCGCTCCTAACCCCCACCCTCCCGCTGCACGCATTCTGTCGGCGGCGGCTCATTTGTGTATCATTTGCAATGTAATTTTTACCGATATTGCTTTTATTGTTGTGGCTTAAATGCACTCTCCATACAAATTCTATACTTTTTTTTTGTTTTAATTGTAATTGATTGTTTATTTTTGTTGTAACTCAAATGTACACTCTGTTTAGTTTAATGCGCCAGACTGTTAACAAAAATATGAAGCTGCGTTTATTTGTTTTAATACGAAAAGCAATTAAACAACAAAGCGCGAAAATGTGTGAGTTTTTTTTTTGCTCTAAATTTATAGAAAAAACGAACGTGGAAGCTATCGTTTTGCCATTTACTTGTTCCAATTATTTGCCTGTAATAATAAATAAAAAAACACACACACACGCACACGAGTGAAGTGACACAAAACAGCCTCTGCTCCTTTGCAATTTCCACTCTAAATATTTTTTTATGTTGACACACTTGCATAAGACGCGTAACTTGTTCCAAGTGGCTCTCAATAAGCTGTCAATAATTCTGCGAAAAAATGTCGATGTATGTCCGTCTCAACTTTGGCAGTCAGTCCGCCAGTCGGCCGGTCAGTCTCTGAGTGAGGCTGTCACTTAAGCGCTGCCTTCTGAGTAAATATTTACATTGTACGATTGTGTTGTTAACGCAATTTCAAACACTTCGAACACTAAGTGCACGACTTTTTTGCAAATAAATTTTTGTATGTACACATGAACGAAAAGAATACTTAAATTTCTATAAATTAATTTAAAAAAAAAAGGGTTTACAGTTCATAGTAAAATAACCAAAGGCTGCCTATTTCGAACCCAAATAAAAAGAAATCAGCTGCTCTTCAGCTATTACTTCGTTCTTCAGGCCTAGGCTTGAACTACAACTTAGAGAGAATTTCGTTGGATAGAGCAATGCCGCAGGATAATATTCGCCAGAATATTTCGCTCAGTATCAAAATGAAATTCGCATCGGTGCTCACTTATATTATTACATACATACCTACAGAAAAGAAAACATGAGACAGCGAAGTAAAGAGATCAACGGAAAAACAAAGGCAAAGAGAGAGATGACGAGAGAAATAATGTAAGCAGAGAGAGTGAGTGAAGAGATAAAGTAAGTTGAAAAGAGATAAATGAACAGGGACGAAGCGGACTACCCAACTCTTTTGAACAAATGTGTAAAAATGCATTTAAATAATAATTTTTAGTTACAAATTTCATTTGAAATTTACTCAAAAAGATAAGAATTCGTCATGAATCAAAGTAAATGCATTGAGACTGGAAATACGTGGTTAGTTTTGCAAGCAAATAAATTCATATACGAGTATATACAATTATTTTTCTACCTCCATATTACCATCGCATGCATTTAATAAAAATATAAAAAATAGCACGAAAACCGCCAAAACAAGTTTGTTTCGCCTAAAGTGAGTCTCATGAAATATTTGCTTGAGACAAGTGGACGCCACGCTGCAGCCGAACATTGAGCCCCGTCGACCAATTAACCAAAGAAGATGCTCCACTGCAGGCCGCTGCGCGCGATTCGCAGCCGGTTTTTGTCAAAAGTGGTCATTTCGGTCTGCTATTTACATATAAACGCCAATAGCCGCTCGAATATTTCGCTGTCTTTTGGCTATTTCGTGTAACTTTTACGGCTCGTCGGCGATTCGCTTTCAAACTGCCAAAACAGCAGTGGAAACTATTTACGATAAACAATTTAAAAAAAAAACGCCAGCAATAATTTAGTTGTAGTTTGCAGCGAAACACTCGCTGGCCTAGTCGTGGTGGACCAATCGAACGATGGACAGCTGGGAATATTTGTGCGCCCGTTGGCGGTCAGTTGACATGTAAATCAGTCGGCCAAAGCTCGTTCTACGGTTTTCAATTGAAAGTGCGCTTTGATTTTTCCCTCTTTTTTAATTGATATGTTGTTTTTCTCTGCTTTGTTTCATTCTTTAAAAAGGTAACTCGATATTGGAATGCGCTTAGCTGCTGAATTGCCTTTTAGCTGTCTTTTTTGAATTATTGTGTAATAAAATATTTAATGATGTGTCAATACTTTGTTGTTGATTTAACGCTTCATTAAGGTATTAACCTTGATTGTTTTTTTTTTGGTGTGTTTTTTTTTCGAACACCTTCGGCTGCCATTGAGGCGTGTAGCATGAGGATTTTCTTTTGTTTTCGTTTATTTAGCTACACACATACACATACATATGTACATACATGCGTATTTAATTATGACATATTGGACGTAACATCTGGAAATTTTGAATTTCGCATTATGCGTTGGTCGTTGCGTATACGCACTGTCTGCAAGGCGGCTAAATTTCGTTTTCAATTTAAAAAACGACACGCAGCCATGTAGAACTTGATTGACAGACGCGTCAGTGTGAAGGTAAATATTTACTTGTTTAAAATATATTATACTTTTTATTATACATTAGTTTTTTAGTAAAAAAAAGTGACTAAAATTTTCAGTGTGATAAAATATTTTAATCATTATTAAAAAAATTGTTAAAAAAAAAATGTAATTACTAACACTGCGTTACAAACACCGCGTTACACACATTCTGTCCTATAAACCAAATATACTTTTTCGGAAAGGGGAGACATTTTTTTTATGTATAAAGTATTTTTTCTATATATTCTTCATATACTTTTATGACGTGTTCATGAAAATCGCCGATACACGTGTATTTTTATTTTTTCTTCCCTTTCCGAAAAAGTATATTTGGTTCATAGGACAGAACTAAAGCTCGTTTTTGTAACGCAGTGTAATAAACGTTTTGTTTAGAAACACTTTTTTTACATCGTAATAATTTCCCGAAACTTACAAAATTCTTCGGCAATTTATGCGAAATAATTTTTTGAATTTTTTAGAAAGAAGCTTCCAGACTGAATTAGTGACAACCTTTTTTTTTTTTTGCTTACAACTTTAAGTTCACTTAGTCATTTCTTGTTTTGCGCGTCTCATTATTTGCGCGAAACATTAACTTTTTGCCGCTAAAATTATGAAAAGAATTTTGCCCGCAAAGCGTTTGCTTAATAAGCTTTTTTAAGAGGCTGTCTAACTTTTTTTGTGTACGAAATCACGCAAAAAACGCAGCAAAATTTTATTGCTTCTAATATTTCTTGTCCACTTCGCTTTGACTCTTTGCATCGAGAGTGGCGAGTTGCGGCATTTAATTGCTTATTTTAATATTCATATTCATTACTTTGGACTTTGTTTAATGATAGCGCGGAGAACTTAATGGCCCACCATTAAATGTTTGTTGTGCCAATTCGACTTAGTATGTTAGACTACACACGTATGTATGTATGTACATAAAAATGTATGACTATAACTTAACAGAAAAATATATTTGTACAAATAAAATTCATACAAATGAGCAATTCATTGTCGTCACGTTGATAGATGAATTTCCTTGTATTTGTATGAGCGCCAAGTGCCAAGTAGTCGTCCAATGCTTGTAATTGCCACTTTTGACACGCTGACATTTGCCACATGAAACGCAGCAACGAGCGTTTGATGCGCTTGCGAGCACTTCAATTCGCTAAACGCTAATTCATCGACCAAGCGACGCACAGCAATCGAGCAAGTAAAGGAAGGAGTCTTGCAACATAAATATTACAATCACAATAAAAGTGGCTGCGCCTGCGCGTTGCTGACAGTCTGGCGTCTGTCTGCAGTCAAGTCTGTTTGGTGCAAGTATTTGACGGACCGAGCAACGCCGCGACCTCAGATCAACTTCAACTTCGATACCGCTGTTGATTGATTGTTTAATGTAAACAAATGTTGGTTTGTTGTTGCAAGTGTTTCATGTGCGCCAAATGTGCTGGGATCACAGTCTATGGCAACAGACACACTGTGACTCAACGCGTCTGGATTAAGTCAATTGGATGTGCGACACATGGCCGCCACCAATTGAGGCTGTCAACTTGGCAATGAAGTGGCGCAACTGCTGTGTAATCGAGGAGTTGGAAATTTGTGGTTCGTTGGTAAGGAAAATAAAAAATGGCGTTTCTCGCGATTTAGAATGATTTTCTAGCAATTTTTTTTTTCCAACTAATTTACGCTACTCAAACTTTTTACTAATTAACCCACTGCGTATGCTTTCAACATCCTCTCCGTTCATGCCACTTGTCGTGCACATGACAAACCTTTCAAAAATGTCTATCCACTGCTTGCCACAAATTTGCGTACGCCACCCATTGGCACTTTGTGCCCACTTGCCAGCACTCGCTTGTCGTCAGCGTCGGTCGTATTTTTAGCCACCAGCCGGTGAGCCAATTGTTTGCTATTCATTACGATTGCATTCTATGCGGCAAACAATGCGTTAACTTGGCGCAAATCCAAAGTGGCAACAAGCGAGCTGTTACAAAACATGTTAATAATGGAAATAGCAAAAACGAAAATACAAAAAAACGAAAAATTAAAATTGAATGCAAAGCAAGTGTAAACAAAATCAAAGCGACAGCCAACAAACAACAAATCATCGCTTTGTTGTTACCCGCAAATGCAACACATTCGCCGCTGCCGCCGTGTGGCAAGGCGAGGCATTTGGCAAAAACGCGAGCCGTTTCACGATCACTCGATCACAGAAAAGTATTTGCTCTCGAATTAGTTTTATTGTTTTAAATTTTCTTTGATTTTTTTTTTTTTAATTTCCTTTGCTTAGTTTTTGAAAAGAAACATCTGCCGAGTGAACTATTGAAAGTGTACAGAAAAACCGTGAGCATTTGAATATCAAACAAACAAATGCCAAATGTGATATTTGAAACTTTTCTCAAAACATTTATCTTTTTGCTAAGCTTTCGTCTTGAGAGCATACAACTTTGCGCTTTTATTGTTTTGTTTTGAGTACTCGAATTTTTTGCATATTTTAATAATCACGAAAAGTTTTTGATATACAAAAAATATCACATCGGAGCTTTAAAGCTTCCGGAGCTTAAATATTTTACCAATTTTTCATTAAATTGAAACTTCATTTTCTATTTAGAAGCTTAACTAAGTTTGTATTTGAAACACCATCAACCACCAATATTTTTTAGAACCCATTTAGCTTTCATTTAAAAATTTTAAGACCTCACCGAAGCCCTTAACGATAATCTGCGTACATATTTTATGTAATCAGATTCATTCAATACAAATACTAAAGAATTAAAGCATCTGTGGCCTTTTAAACACTAATTTTAATTGTTATAATTAATATTTCAAGCTTTTACTGATTTTACTGAGCTTTCACTTATTGTATTGCCCTTTATGCGTGTAAAACTTTGATCATAACACCTTAACCCTTAAGATTTCTGAGATTTTATTAAGCTTTTATTTATAAAAGCTTTGAGCTTTTGACGTTTGCGTTGAGTTTTTTTCAAAAACCCTTAATTTGAAAGCGAAACTAGCAATATCTGTAGTAATATATGTATATAAATGTAGTATGTATGTATTACATTGCAATTCTTTAAAACTTTCAGAAATTTGCATGAGCTTTCATGTATTATACCGAACTTTGCTTGGTCTTAAGTGATAAACAAAGTTTTTTAAAGCACTAACTAGATTTTAGAGTATAGCAAAATGCAAAGTTCAAGTGCTGACATGTGCTTATTCACTCTTACCCCTCGGCAATGCAGAATTAAATACTGAAGAAAGCCCAAAAGTACGATAATCTGGTGAATGGCATGAATAAAAACTTTAAAAACTTGATGAAGTAACAATTAAAAAGAGAATCAAGTACTCGTATGTATGTTTGTATGTACATCTGTAGATTAAAAGCATCGGTAGTGAAGCAGCATCCGACACTTGAATAATTTGTAGACCAGACGCCGGCACATCCATTGATCGCTGCGACCTTGACAAATCAAGATAAACCAAAATAAGGCAAAAACTACAAACAAAAAACATCACAAAACGTAACTGAAAAATAAACAAGATGTCAAAATAATTTGGTTATTTTTGGGAAGCTGTAGATTTTCGATGTGTGTAGAAAATCGTCTTTGTTATTGCCTTCTAAATACTGCTAAACCTAGTTAAACTGATAATTGGGTTGCGGCTCTAACGTAAGCCTCTCTCCTCTGTGGACTTACCTGTGACAGGCACAGTCGCATAGTCGCCCGCCGAGACGAACAGATACGCAAGCTGACGATTTAAATGTTAATGCCACAAAATTCTCTGTTGACTACAAAACGTCGAAATCACTGCTCACTTGTTGTCTTTTTTTAAGTTTAAAAGAAGAAAATGTGTGTAACCGCCGCCACAGCCACAGCCCCAACCGCAACCGCAATTCAGCTGTGCCGCTCGGCAGTGAAAAAATGTCATTTACTTGTGCAGAAGAACGTTTCGAATTACGGTAATTGAAAGTGCCAACGACTCACTCCGAAATAGAACTGAAACAAAAAAAAAAACAGCACACAAACAATTAAATTCAATAAATATTGCAAACATTTGCAACAATTGCGAAATTCGATGATGATGATGATGATGTTAATGAACTATACACAATTTGCCTAAAACTCATGTTGACTTAATCAATTAGCATTGTAAAAATAGAGAGCTTTTAAATTGTTTTCCTGAACTTGTAACCATATCTTATTGATTTTGTTTCCATTGCTGCCACTACAAATTTTGCACTTGACACATAAGTGTAATCAAATTCTCTAATGCTTCCTTGCCCGCTCAACTAACTTATGGTGAAGTGTATTTTTACAAATTCATTTGATATCCAACTCGTTTATGCATTCATTAGTCACTCAATTTGCTAGCAAATCTGCTGTTGCCGCTGCCAAGAGTTTATCGAATTATTGTTATGAGCCGCCACAGTGGCCAGCACGAAGAGCTCGAATTTCTTTTGCTTATAAATCGATATATCTGATTCACATTTTTATTGCCGAATGGCATAAATAATTCACACTGAACATGTAGATTTAAAGAGGAGATTGGGAGCGGAGGTGTTAAAAAGAGCTGAGAATTTTGGCACCCTGCAGTAGAATTGGACGAATGAAGTACATAGAGAAATAGTAAGTTTTTGTGGAAAATGTAGTAAAAGTTAGGAGGGAAGTTGGCGATAGTTTTGTTACTTAACCTTTTCTGCGGCTGAGCTTTTGAGAGCTCTGAAGTGATAGATTTTGCTTTGACTAAGTAGATCAGTGTTAAATGAAACAAATGCTTCACAAATGGTTTTTTTATCTAAAAAGTTTGTACCAATATTAATTAAAAAGCAATTTAACGCTGAAAATTTGAAACTTACCAGATGCTTTAGGAAAGCTTAAAAGCTCTTCTTCCGTTTTGAAAACTTGAACAGTTACATAAATATCGTGACAAAAAAAATATGTATAAGCTTAGGTGAAAGCTACCTTGAGCTTTTACGCAACTTTCGCTTAAACTAAAGTCTGAAGATAATGAACTTTTGCTGAAAGGTTAACAAGTTATAAACAAAATTAACATAGAAGAGCTTTGAGACATGAGGCTTTCTGCGTTAATTGACTACACCGAAAATATGCTTTGAGTTGAGTAAAGACAACGAGCTTTCAAATATGTTTATTCATCTTTTGGTTCTTAGGTTTTTAAAAATATGAAAGCTCCAATGAAAGTTCTAACAGCCAGCAATTGAAGCTTTATATTAAATATCTGCATACAAAATATATTTCCGCTACTGTTACTAAATATTCATCGAATTTTTGCTTCAGCAAAGCCAAAAATGGTATTTTATACTTTCACAGTGTCTAATATTTGCTTGCTTTAAGAAACTCTAATATTTCTTTTAAACCCACTGTAGCGCTTACTATACATTTGTACGCATTAGCATTGTTAATTGCGTTTAATTAATTAATGTAAATTCAGTTTTACGCCGGAAGATGGGCGCGGACAGTTTCAAACACAGAAAAAACTAGTTTAATTAATTGTTGGACTCTCATAAAACAGAATGTATGACAACAATTCATTGTTTGACTATAAAAACAGAGAATTTATAAACAAACGCTATTTAATGACTCCAATTAGTTGTTTTAAAATTTAGCTAATTTTAATATTTTTATTTTTTTATTTAAAATTTGTTTTTTTTTTTGGTTGTTTGCTTTGAATGAGCGACAGAGTTATTTATTAAAACATTTCAACGGATTAATGACTGCGCGAATAGTTGCCAGACATTTTTTATGTTATCGAATCGGTTAACTTGGCATTAATTGAGATCGATGCGCGGAGGTTTTAAGAAAAAAAGAAGAAAAACAGCCAACAGACGCCTGAACACCTTTCAACTTTTCTTTTGCCATACTAACCCAACAATTTATGCTTTATATCAATATTTTTCTTCGACTTGACAACCCTTTTTTTAAACCATTTGCCTTCCTTGCACTTCCCGCTTGCCTCAGTGCGTGCTCATATATCTTCCAGCGATCTTAAGCGCCTTTTATGTATGTATGTATGTATGTATATCTTCTCCAAATGTTTTCTTCGACAAACCGCAAGTTAAACTTTTAAGTAAAATTTTGAATGACGGAAACTTGAGAAGAGGTGAGGGCATACATTTTTTATGTCAGCTAATCCCATTTAAGGAGAGAAACGTTGAACTAAATTTAAAGAAATGCCTACAAACAATTTAAATTTGAAGATCATATTTGGACTAGTGAAGCCTCTGCTCGTCACGCCGCTCCAACAATGGCTCATATTTGAAAAAATTTATTAAAATATAATGACATTGTATTATTTATTTAAAATATGGCAAATCACGGCGGATTATAAAATTTACGCAAAGAAACGAAAATTGAGGAATCAAAATTGAAGAAATAGTATCATAAATTTCAATAAGAATGGCAAGAAACTATTAACAGTGAAATGTGCGTGGGTTTCCGGTGGGAATCAGTAAAAACAAAATATTTTACTATTTAAAACTAGATGACCATTCGAGCTTTTTCTGCCAGCATTTTTGTTTTTTGTTTTATCATTAAATTTCATAGGCCGACCATCAAGCAAACCTCTCTGTTGTAAAGCCGAGGCAAGCAACGAGCCCAGACTGCAAGCAAAGAAGTCAAAGCGTTTTTTATTTGTTACAAGTTGGCTTCTTTCCAGCTCTTAGCAACGCGAATGTTTGCTTTTTCCTTAATTTTTTTTTGCTTTAGCTCTTCTCTTCTACAAATAGCGTTCATCATTAGTTTAGTATTGAGATGACAAGCATTTGGTTTTTTTTTTATTGTTGCCACTTAAATGGTTGTAAACTAATTTGTATGCTAATCTTTTAATAAGCTTTACGAAGTGACAATGCGGCTTAAAATTCCAAAAAATAATTGACTTTTAATTTAACTATGATTTATTGAATGGTGAAAAATGATTGGCTGCTGTTTTTGACTTAAAGCTCTTTAATATTAAAAATTGAGGTCACGTGAGCTAAGAAGCCTATCCAGAGGAATAAGCTAGTCAGAAACAATACTAGTTTATAACAAGAATTTCTTGATTGAAGTCGAACTAGTCCGTTATAGACTGCCAAATACAAAACGATTTATGCATATCTTATTTTATTTGATAATATTGATTTGTATATATAAATTACTTTTATACATCAAGCCTTGTGGACTTGTATTTAGTGCCTTTAATGAGGAATTTTTGTAGCTACGAAACTAAAACGAACGAATCGTGGATGGAATGTGTGTTTCTGCCCCTCTTACCCTGATATGCTGAATAAGCGAAACTGAAATCCAATTCCCAAGACTGAAGCTTTACTCGATTTGTGTCTTTTCAGTGGTTCTTATTGTTTCGAAAATGTATTTTTTTCCATAAAAAATTTAGTAAAATGTTAAATTGAAAACATTCCAAACAGTTTTAGTTAGTGCTATAGCTCTTTCCTTCATAATGAACCATCCTTAACTTAGTTACGAGTATTTTCAAATTTTGAGATCGAACTGAAAGCTAAGTTTCATCTCTTGTCTTTCGATTCAAAAATTTGTGGAGCACAGAATCAAGTCAACATTTATTTCCTTTTACACATTTTACCATTAAATTTCGTTTTAATCAGCTTCGTCCGCTGCTAACTCTGCCACAGCTGCTTTCAATTAAAATTAATGAAGTGTGTACAAACATTTTCATAAGTCACAGCAGTAACAAAGAAATCCAAAAAAAAAAACAAACAACAACTAATAAAATAATAAATAAACCATTAAAATGTAAAGTGAAGTTATAAAAACTAAGCTGCGACACACATGTTGCAGATGCAATAAAACGCGTGTCACGACAGCCCTGCCACAATTGCTCCAGATGAATGCGTGGCCAAACAAAATTTGTGCTAATAAAATTTTAAATTTTTTTTTAATTTCAATTCACTTAACAGGCATTTCGTTTTTCATTGTAAAAAAACAGCAGCGAATCATTTAAAGAAGTGTCAGAGCGCATGCGCGCAGCGTCGCTTCGGTGATTGATGAATTTCTGGCGCTGTGTTAACATCAATACACACACACACACACACATAAGTGCAGTAATAAAATGTAATGTAGCAACTGTCATTTCGTCTTGTAATTGTCGCTCGAGACGCACTTAAAGTGCTGTTCAGATGCTGGCAAAAAAAAATTCTTAAATGAAAGACAATTGCTTTTGATTTATGCAGACAGTCGCTATGTATGAGTGTATGTAGATATGTATGTATGTATGTGTGCATTTGGAAGCGCGTCAATTGGTGGCACACATTTTATGGGTAATGCAACACTCTTCTTTTCTTGCACAAAAATTGCGTTGAATTGCAGTCACATTTACAAAATTTTGATAAATTAGCTGTCAATTTCTCGAGGGCAGAAGTCAAAACTGTAGGCAGAAAATTTCAATTAAAAATTCCACTAAAGTTTGGCCATTTATTACTTAAATATTTATTGATATTTAAACCAATTTTTTGCTTCGTTTCTTCGTCGCCTTGATTTACAAAATTTTATTTTCTTTATATTAATATTTCGTTCGCATTTCGCATCGCATTAGATAATGTTTGGAATTTCGACTTCCTTGTTTTTATCTTTGTTAGCGCAATAAAACGCTAAGTCGCTGCTGATAAGCGCCGTTGAACGACCTTCGCGACTTTTTTACAAACACGCAGACAGACAAACACACATTTTTTTTCGCAAATTCGCTACTCAAACATATTTTTTATGTAACACTCGCTTAATAGTATTTATTTAAGTGGTTCGGTGTGTACACAACATTCTCAGATACTTACTTACATACAGCTGCGAACGAAAAAATAGCAACATATCGTTTTGAAATGTTTCGAAAATTTATTTTTCATATAATTTTTATTATAAAATGCAATAAAATTTAATACAATCGCACAGAAACTGAGGAGTTTAAATAAAAAAAATTTATTAAATTTTAATTTGCTGAAAAATAATAACTGAAGCAAATTAAGCTAAATTGAACTAAAGCCATTCAGTTGAAGATATGAGTGGTTCAATCAAGCAAAGCAGTAATAGAAATAAAAATCAGAACTTTTAAAATAAATAAGAAAATGAAAAAGAAAATCAAAAAAGTTGAGTTGAATTAAAAATTTAGACATTTGTCGGATGAAATTCGGAAACAAGGGTCTGCAGAGGTGGCAATTGTGTATTTAAACGAAGAACTCGCTGTGTTTTTAATGGAATGGTTTTCAAGTGATAATATTTATTTTGAAAGATGAGTAACTCAATACTTAAGCCTTGGCGTCGCAACTAAAAAGATAGTCATATGATGGATTTACCTTGCGAGGTTTCACTATTACAACTTAGCAAGCTCAGCATACCTTTCGTATTTTCTGTACTCCCAAAAAAAAAAACAAAAAAATAAAAAAATGTGTATTCGTCCATTCTAAATATTAGCCTGTGCTCTTCAGGAAATTTGACTTTTCGCTAAATGTGAGAAAATATCGACGTTGTATAATTTATAGACACAGCGGTTTTGTCAATCCTGCTTTATTAACTCAGTAGTTTAATAAATACTACTCACAATCAATATTAAGTCCAGTAAATTTCGTAAATTAATTCAAAACGCCAAAAAGAGCAAACAAACAGCTACCCCAATCACTTTTGATTTGCTGATAAATTCTTTAAAAATAAACGTGATAAATATCAATTAGTTATAAACACAAACATATCTCTTTTTTTTTTGTGTACAACAAAGAGTATTGAGCGCCGAACAGACTCCGCCGAAAAAAACAGGGACAGGCGATAATGACTGCAAAGTCCGATTGTATACAAACATTTTAATGCGTGAATTTACATAACTACGTGTAAAATGCCGAAATGGAAGAAAACGAAAAAAATAGCTGAATCTGTTGAGGCTGAGATGTGAATAGTCGCTTTGAGGCAACAGACCAAAGAGCACTGATAAATGACGACACAGAGGGAAAAAAGAATGAAGTAGAGTCAAGTTTTGAGTCTAAAGCGAATGGCTAATTGCAGGTACTAGTTTAAATTAATTGCTCTCTAGCCGACTGAATCTTTCAAACGGGGTAACTCTAGAACGCATGATAATCGAATTTCTGCATTTACTGCCAACTTTTTATTAAAAGGAAAGCTTTGCCATCACGAAATCGTTGTGAATGAAGTTCAAAAAGGATTTTATACATTGATCGAAAATTATATCAACTACTATTTATTCACGTTAAAACTCACCATACTTGAACTCACCACACCTGAACTCACCACACATGAATTGACCACACCTAAACTCACCACACCTACAATCACCATACCGAAACTCACCACTTTTTTTTACTTACATTTTCTGCCATTCACTGAACTCGACAGCACCGTTTTATGCAGACCTAACGAGCAGGAAATCGGAATTAAGGGCCCAAAACATGGCTAGTGAATTTAGTGAATTCAAATCAAATTTATTTTAGATATGTTATCGCTGAGACTTATCAGCTTTATAAACTACTCTCGCATGTATGTATGTATAACATAAATGTTCTCATACAAATTACAAAATTACCAATCAAAACTAATTCCTTAACGCCCTAAACGAACTAAACCGTTTGGGTATCACTTCGGCTTGTCACTTAAGTAAATAAAGCGCGCATAAAATGTACAAAATTTGCAAAAATTAAAATATGCGTTGAACGGTTTACAAATATTTAAATGCTGATAGTGCAAATTGCTACAAATAAAAACACTTTGCTTGTGCTCCATTTGGCGCCAAAACGAAGAAATGTGTAGCAAAACTATGCACAGCCGGCAGATAAGATATGAGAATATCTGATTATGTATGGATGTATTCGTTTAGAGTTGCTCATGCACAAAAATAAACAAACATTCCTTTACATACCTACACATATCTTTTTGTATTCTTAGAAAAAACCCGATAAGCTGCAAAGGCTGTGGAGCGATAAGTTCCAGTCGTACGTTTGGTTGGCTGTGCCTGAACAAATGAATAGAAGTAATTGGAGCAAGAAGCGGGCAGCAACAAAATTCAAAATCGCTATTGACTAGAGAACTTACGATTTAACTTACTCCTCAATTAAGCAAAGTCTTAGGAAAGCATTTAAAACCAAAAAAAAACCCCCCAACTCTCGCCACCCTGTTGCACTCATTCGAAAATCAATTAAATCAATTTAAATATTTGTAATTTATTTACTGCCACATTGCGCGGCATTCACAAATATTTATTACACAAACACTTAACAGCCCAATTAATTGAGGCATTCGACTTTATTGTTACATATTAAATTCTTATTAAAAATCAATAAAATCGTGCTCAGCAAATCGCTGAGAAAGGCATAAAACAGAAGTCATCGGATGCACATTATTTATAGCCGCGCCATCCCTGACCCCATTGAGCATTGCACTGATAATGCACGCACACAAATGCATTTAAATACATGCATACATACATTTGTATGTAAGTGCATGAGTATGTGTCAGTACGTGCAACGTTTGTTGGTTAGCATCTCGAGTGCCAGGCGAGGTCAGGCGCTGATTGTTCAATTCAGCAGCTCGGCGCAAGAAGAGATGCCACCAGCGTGGAAAAGCATTTGCAACAAAGTAAAAGAAATGTACGAGAGTGTGTGTGTGTGTGCGTGTGTGTCTATGCCGTTAGTTTACAAAAAACCGATAAAGTATTTAGTTCCTTTCTTAATTGGGCGTTGGCAGAAACACCGCAAATCTAAAATCCAGTCACTGGCACGCCAACGAGAAAAGAGGGAACGGGAAGGGGAAGGGAAGCGTTGTGCGCTTGTGAATGATTTGTTCAGTGATAGAAACTCGGAAAGCATCGCTTTTCAATTGACTCGTGCACTACATAAATGGAAGGCAATAATTGGGCGTGACACATAAGATTTGTGATTTCTTAAAGCTGTGCGCACTTTAACGCAGTTGAACGAAATAAAAACTGAGTGTGCAATACTTAGAAGAAGTTTCATCGATAAAAATGTAATTGCGAGCGAATGTAGAAAGACAAAAACAATTTTATAAAAAAATTAACTAAAACTATTTTAAATTTTTTCTCTGCCGTATAGGTGCCAAATTTTTGGTATTAAAAAAAGATAAAGCAAAATATGAACTTCAGAACAAAAAGTAAGAGAAATTGAACTACTGTAGTCACATTACCAGATCTGATATGTCTGCTAAATTTTTCTCTCAGCAAATTTGAGTTTTTTTTTGGTTATGTGCTTTAAAAGAAATTTAACATTTTTAATCAACGTTTCAAGATAACGAAATTTTGGAATTTACCAAAGGCAAGCCTAAGGCTCATGGTGATTTTTTTACGTCATTTTCAAAAAAAAGAAATATTATATTTAACTAAAATTTTATCGCTATATTGCCACCCAAGTTTTTCTCGTTATTTCTAACATCTTTTTTTGAAAAACCATATGTCGAAAATAATTTATTTTATAAGAGTTTTCAAAGGATAAAAAACGTTCAAAATATTTTAAAATTTATCAAAAATTAAAGTTTCTAAATTTTTCAAAAATTGTAGGATTTTTAATATTTTCCAAAATTCGTAAATTTGTTTAAATAAAGTTTTGTTTTTGATAAATTTATGTATTTCCAAAGGCATAGAAATTAATATGAAAATGAATGGAAAACCACGATTAAAAAAAAACTAAAAAATTTTGTATGCGATTTGAAAATTTCTGTATTTTGTTATGTTTCCCGATTCTCGAACGTCTCTAGTATATGTATACCACAAAAATGTAAAACATTTTAATAAAAAATACAAAAGCAAAAAAATTACAAACAAAAATTTATATGAAAAATATAAAACAAAAAAATAATTGTATCATATCTTTCTCAGATTTTTTATGATTTGTTTTTATTTAGTGATTATTTGAAATTCCGTGTGTCAACTCTCAAATTTCAATTTTTTCTAAAAGTTACATTAAAACAAAAATTGTAAAGTTATTGAAATAAATTCTTAAATATGTTCAATAGTAGTTTAAATATAAAAAAAAAATTGTCAGAGTCATAGGAAGCACAAAATAACACAAATTGAATAATCAGCAGAAGTGTTAATACCTGCAACAAAAATAATGGAAAAACCTCAATAAATTTAATTACATTTTTTTAAGCGTTTTAGTTATGATATTCAAACACATTTAGTTTATTTATTTTAATAAAAGCCATTAACATTTGCACTTGAAAAGTTGCCACTCGCCATTCCGATGCTCTCCTTCATTTAGAGCAGTGAGCTGTCAGTGGACAATAAGTCCACCACAACAAAAACAATTTCTGTAAATAAAAGGATACGAAAATTAATATATATACATATTTGCTTTTGTATATATGTGTGTGTGTGTGCAGGTTGAATAGTTCACAAATTTTTTAATTGAATTTGTGCGCCACAATTTGCAAACAGCCAGCCAGCCAAGTCCGAGCTTTGCCAGCGTAAATTTTCAATAACCCGATTCACATACCATACATATGTACGTGTTACCACATCGTCACACACATACAGCTCTGTATGCCAGTATAGGTATCTAGTTAGAAAACAACAGCAGCAGGATTCCTTACGTTGGGGAAACCCTTTCGCTGTTGCCTGAAATCTGAGCTCAATTAAAAACTTCCAACTCCCAAACATATAAAATAATATGTATGTATGTATGTACGAGTGTGTGGATAAAAATGTTTGTGCAGGTGATGTTGTTTTTGTTGTTGTTGTTTGGGGAATGTGTGTTGGTGTGTGCTATTTTAAATTCATTTACCACCAAGCAACCCACCAAGCACTTTCACTTCGACTAAGTTGTTGTTGGTCTATTTTTTTCTTAAAATTTTATATTTTTTATTTGAGGTAGAATAAAAGCTTTGTGGGTTTCTATGAATTTCCAATTACCCCTTTGCCTCGCATGCTATTCATTTCAACTGCGTTGTCTTGGCAATAAACGAGTGGGAGCAAGTGGCATGCAACATTTCATTTACTTCGCCGCAAAGGTCATGCAAAAGGCGATTTTGGCTCAGCGGTTTGAGTGCAAAAGTCGTTGGCCACCTATTTTTTTGCTTTCCAGCTTCGGCCGGTTGAGGTTCTTGAGCAGCTCACAGTTTAACTGAAATACTTGCAGCTTCGCTGTTGCAGCGAAAAAGCATTAAGTTACCACATTTTCTTGGGATACTCGCTAATGATGGGGTTAATTATTTGCATTCCGATAGCAAAAGTGAAGCAAAGAAGAGAAAAGGCAGGGGGGGGGGGGGGGTGCGGGGTGTTTAGGATAGGAAAGCTTAGTTGAGTTGAATAAGTGGATTTGAGGCTATTTGTAGTTTTGCTTAACACTCAGACTTAAAGTTCACAACAGCAGCTTGTAGGTGTACAAATCGGGAAGCTATTTAAGTCTACTCAACTCATCACGAACTATCTTGCTTCACTCACACACACACAGGCGTACATATGTAAGTAATAGTGAAAATAGAAAAAGAAAAGCACCTTCAAAAATTCAGTCACTCTAGCATCTACTGGCACTTTACATCTAAACAAATGCTTACGAATATATCCGCCGACTTGTGGCAACAACGTTTTGTTGTCGCGTGCGTGCCTGGCATCAAAATGTTGCTATTAGTCGGCAGGCACTGGGGCTTTTCCATGCCAAGCTCTTTAAATATGCACAAATCGCTGCAAACTAGCTGCGCTGGGAACACTCGGCACATACTTGCGAAAACTGCATTCAAGTTTATACCGGGTGTACCAAGTGTGTGCTGTTTCATTTGAAAGAAGGAAGGGAACCGCAATTTTCAAATGATTGTTTCTCTTCAACTTTGCTTTCGACGCCGACGTTAAGACTGTTTTCACTTTGAAAAATAAATTGCGCGATTTTGGTGCACCCTGTCGATATTTAAGATACCCAGCATTGGAGTTGGTTTCCTTTATGAGAATATCTTTTTGTTAAGCGCTATCTTTCCCATTAACCAGAAGGTAGTGCAAAACCTAACCACTGTGTTTCTCTATTAATTTTCTTACTTCAGCAATTTCCAAATTTCAAATTTTTTTTTAGAATTTGCTGCAAATATGTTTGCTACTTTTTCTTTCACGCAATTCTCTTGCCTTCTTTGCTAAGCATCTTTGTTTTTTTTTTTGTTTTTTACTAACTCTCATCTGGTTAATGTCTCATTTAAACTCGAACGCCTGCAATTTTATCAACAACTATCTTTTCACTTGTGTTGCACCTCCGCATCCGCTGCTTTCGCCTCAGTTTTTGACCTCCATCTACATAAAATGAGTTTCTCTCACTTTGTGAGTTCCCAATTAACCCACCTTTCGCATTCAACTTGGAGTATCTGGCGTTTACAGCCAGCCCAGCGCTATCCTGCTTCTTCCATTCACAAAAGTGTCTCAACTCGCTCGCCACAGCTTCCAATCAAAACTGCGCCCGCACATGAACAGCTCCAATAAATATCATTAGTGGCATTAGCATCAATATTATCAGCTTCATCATCATTTGGAGTGTCATTGTCGTCACTTCGTTTATACTCTTTCTATTTCTTTCTCTACCCTTCCACCACCTTCCATGCGGTACTTCATCTTCATTGTTAGTCAGCGCAGCGTGTTCGCAGTAAATAAATTGCCTATTAGCAAAATTGCGTGCCCACTTAACAGAGTCAATCTCTGCTTCCTGTCAACGCTTGCTCTTTGGCCTGTAGCTTGGTGGTTTTTTCTTTTCTTTTTTTTCTTGTCGCAAACAATTCTTGGTAGCAGCTGGTATGTAGTTATGACTCCTACACTTTGACGAATTTGTTTAAATAGTTGAAAAAAAAATGCAAAAAATCATATCTTCATTAATGGCTTTTAAAGTTTTATTTGAGCTTAAAAACACAACACCATCTTTCTTATTCAAATAACGCATTTGAATCGTTGCCATCGCCTGCCACGTGGCAATTTCTTGAAGAAAAAAATCTCATTTGCCTTTAAAGAATTCTTGGTGTAATACAATTTATTGGAATTCTTTCAAAATTTATTGCAATTATATTCATCTAACCGTACATCAGCACATTTCCACTTAAATTCCTTAGCAGCTCGTGGCTTACACTTCTATTTTAGTCTCTCGCTGTTGACTTTTACGCATGCGCAACACGTTTCATTCGCTTGTTGTTGTCGCACATATTAATTAACATAAATTAGTTGGCGTTAACGTGAATGATGAATGTAAATATTGAACGTTTGGAAATTACAAACAGTAAAATTAAAAATTAAAAGGAAAAATAAATAAAAACGTACAACAGTTAAATTAACAAAGCGATGAGACTGCTGACACTATGACACCCATTTGGTTGTAATAAATCAACAATCATCAGCGTTTAAAACTGTAAAAATAAAATTGAAAAAGTCGCAAAGAAAAAAAGTAGCTCGAAAAGACAGGGAAAAATCATGAAGTGTTCGTTTTATAACTTTTACTTTTAAAGAACTGCATCCTATCCACTTGCAAACTTAGCTAAGGTTAAGGGTAGTTCGATGTACACAAAGTCGTCCGACGACTGAAGATGGAAAGCGGAGATTTACAGAAACGTTGATCTAGAGCAGCAAACAAAGATACCCGGACTCGGGAGCTGGATCAGACCGTATGAAAAAGAGGAAGCCCTCCTCCACAATTGGAGTATCAATCGGAATCGGGGAGACATTTTTCTTATTGGCGCCAAATACCAAGCAAAAGAAAAAAGAAATGCCTTGCACATTTTGCTGAATTGGACAGACACCGTAAAGGCGGCTAAAGTATCATATGAATTTTAAGAATGATAGTCTAAAGAATATTACATTAATCTGGTAGTCTTAAAGATTCAATGAAAACAATTTGTCGCGGACCAATGCCATTCCTTGTTCCTCTGAAGAATGCCTTAAGGCACGGCACGGCTAACTAATTTTGATTCAAATTACGAAAAACCCCATTGAAAGATAAACAAAAAAAGTGTGTACAAATATTGCCGGCTCCAAGTTGTCCCACACAATCATTTTGGAGAATGTCAATAACATAAATCGCTATAGAAACAAAAAGAAAATTAATTGTTTTTTAAATGATGCACGAAATCGAAAATTTAATACTCAGCAAGCCAAATTTTGACTCTTCAACAGTAAGCTGAGGCAAAATACACTTGGAGAACATGCAATAATGAAGAGCAAAAAATTGGCAGTGAAGCGAATTAATTTTTTAAAAAGGGTTGTTACTGCAAAACCTATAGGCAACTGAGATTATTTTTCATTTCCCCGAAACATTTATAAATTAATACTAAAAAAAACCAAGCAAGTAAGAAATGAAAACTAATCTCAGTCTATTAGTCACTATAGACTGAGATTATTTTTCATTTCCCCGAAATATTTCTAAATTATTACCAAAAAAAAAAAATAGTTTTCAAGAAGGCAGTGACTCAGTCTATTTATTTTTCATTTCCGCGAACATTTCTAAATTATTACCAAAAAAAAACTTACACAGTTTTCAAGAAGGCAGTGACTCATAGACACGTTCTAACTGCACTTATTATCCCCAACACTGTAGAAAGTATGAGCAGGCGCAAATAATTCGCAGTCTCATAATTTATTTTAATACGATTATTCTATTTTTGTTCATTTTGTAATACAATTTTGCACGAACAGCGCGAATGGCATACAAATCCAAAAAGTGCTAAATATTTTGCTGACCAAGCCACATCAGACACCACAACGACACAGTGACAACGACAGCGTATGGCGACAACTACAATAGCAGAACTTAAAATATAAAAAAAACAATAACAACAAACATTAAAATTTTAAGCAACAACAACAAGCTCATTGCTGACATGTGCCGGAGTTCGAGTGCTGATGATGTTGGCGACGATGATGTCATTGCCAATGAAGAGCGACCGCGAGTATCGGCAAGCGATCGAATCGGAAGATTGATGAGCCGAACGCTGGCGCATGCCAACAACAAGCCAACAAGCCTTTCAAGTGAATGCTTGGCGAGAAGGGACGAACCGATAATCCAATGCATATAAAGAGCAAAAAAAAAAACAAAATTAACAGACATTCGACAGACGGTTGGGGACAAATTGGCGAGGAGCGCGCGGAGTATTAAGTGCGCCATGGGTGCGCGCTGATTAAAGCCGACGATTAGCTTTATAGAATAGCCTGGCTTTGGGCAGTGATCGTCTCTCGGTACGGGCGGGCTGAGTTTGTGTTTAGAACTTGAACGAATTTTGAATTACTGCCCCGAGGTGACGGTAGAAAATTGAGCTAAAGTTTTGCAAATAAACGTTGAGAACGAAAATTTCGCATCCATATGAAATTTGTTTGCTTAAACTTCCTCTTTTATGGTTTATCGCACAATCGGGGCCCATTTCAAGTTAATCGTCGTGAATGCGCCCCGTTTTTTTTTTGTGGCGCTGCAACGCTGAAGTATGTAAATAAGTGGTGGTCTGCGTTCAGTGCTGACACTGATTGACTGGCTCTTGACTGCAACTAATGGCGGCCAGAACAATGCAAGTGAAGTTGAGTGTTGACGCTGACTAACTGGCTATTTGTGCGCATGCGCAACGACGTTTTTGGCTTAACACAGCAGAGAAATAAACAAAAAAAAATGGAAATGAAAAACTTAAGTTATTTACATGCGAAAGTGAAACAAACAAATAGTACAAAAAATATTGCATTTTAAACTGAAATAAAACTAAGACCTTGCAAGTTTATTAGGATTAATTTAATTTTTAATTTTTTTTTATTATATTTTATTAACTTTTTATTTTTTTTTATTACATTTTAAATGTTCGTCAATCGTCTGTGTGGTTGAATTTTTACTTTTCTTAGTTTTTATAATCATTTACATTTTCGACGAAAGCGAGGCTTTCACGTTATCTGGTTGAATATTTATAATCTTTCTAGTTTCCAACACAATCAGTTAAGAAAATATGTTTAAATTTTTTAAAAATAATAAAAAATACTAGAATTATAAAAAAAAATTGTATTATAATTTTTTTTATAATTTTTATTATAATTTTTTTTGCTTTATATATAATAAAAAATACTAGAACTAAAAAAAAAAATTATTATAATTTTTTTTATAATTTTTATTATAATTTTTTTTGCTTTATATATTTTTCTATTTCATGAAGGGATAAGTAACTTCATTGCACAATTTTATTTGCTAAATTATTATGCCAAGCTAAAAATCACGTACTTTCCTCAGTCTTTTTTGCTTTTGTTATTGCCATTAGCCCTTGCAGAGACTTCACTTTAGTCATACACACACATGTAAAGGCATACTAATATATGTATGTACATATGTATATGTTGATTACTAAAACCCAAGGCAGAATTCAAAAAAAATGTAAGTCGCGCATGCGTTTCAATTTTTTTTGCAGAGCTTTATCTGATCGCTTTTAAGTTTATCATAGAAAAACTGGAGTTAAGCAGAAAAAGTGCTTCAAATAAATGTGAACGGCTTTACTAGAATTTACCGTTATTGGCAATATTTGCATAAAATTTATTTTTATCTTTTCACCTTCGAGCGAAATTAATACACTTTTTTTTTTCTTCTTAAATTTATTCAAGCGAAATTTGCCTCAATCATTTACGTTGATAACACTTATAATCGCAGTGATTTATTTTGATTGTTTGCCGCAAAGTTGCCAGCAGTTGTTGGCCAAATAAATAACTACCTTTTGGCGCCCTGATCGCCCATTGACTGCTGCTCAATTGACGATTAACTTTGCAGTCACCGAAAAATTCGCAGCTTTTCTTTGCCTGCTGCCCTCAAATTCCGCCGCACTCAACCACTTTCGCTGCAATGCCGCAGCTGTGAGCACCATTCCGTCGGGGCTTCAGCCGTCAATTGGACAACCAATTTGCCTGTCAAAATGTTGGTCAGAAAGGGTCGTTGTTTTTGTGCAAGCGGCGACGCGGGCCACCCAAAACGGTTGCATAGCAAGATGAATTGTTTGGGCTCGTCAGCTGATTCCTTAAAATGTCTGCTCATTTGTTGTTATTGTTGTTGCTGTTGCGCGCGTGTGTGTTTCGCTTCTGGCTATTTTGCATTCAGTTCGTGAATAACTCCATTACACAGCCACGCTTCGATATCAAATTGTTGCCATCAAACTGTGGCACGACGTTGAGCATTGAACTTTGTAGATACTCGCACACACACACATACACATAAACACCCGCAGCAATGTCTGTTTGTTGCATTTGTTGTTGCCCGCTTTAGTACTTAACAGCCGCTGGCTCATTTGCCGACGATCTGTGGCAGTGGCAGTGTCGGTGGCAAATAGCAGCGATACAAATCTCAAACGTGCCGCTATGCTCATTAGTGTTGCAAATTTAAATGCAACCACACAAACACAAATATGTAACTGTACATACGAGTATGTGTGTAAGAACACAAATAGGCAACTGTGGCATGCGGCGTGTGGCATTCAGCTGTCTCCTTATTCAATTGCCCTATGTTCGATATGTGTGATATGTTTGTACTGGGGATGACAATTTTAGGCATTTTGTTGATCCGGGATTTTCGAGATCTGAAAACAAAAAATCCGGGAAAATTCAGGGATCTCGAATTTCACGAAGTTTTTAATTTGCTAAAAAATAAAATACGTCGGTAATCGTTGTACATATTATAGAAGTATACAAAATAACATTAGTATAACAAAGAAGAACGATTTGTTGTAAATCATGTATTTATTGATAATATAAAAAAAAGGAAATAAACGTAAAATTTGACACACATAAAAAAATAATTTATACTTCAGAAGAAGCACTGCTGCGCCTCAACACTTGTTGGTTGGATTGTCGACAGAAAGTTAAATGCTCTCTGTAGGACATAACCTTTATCGCCTCATTACAAAAACTATCAATTTCTTTTATTAAAACTTCTGATAAATTGTATGCCTTTCGATTATTGGACAATTGCGAGATATTCGTTAAAACTTGATGCAATTCATCTTTGAGATTTTCTGCCTTATCCACTTCAGGCACCTCGTTGTAAGTTCTATTAGAATCGCTTTCATAGTAAGGCTCTTTTTCTACTCGAGTGTGATATTCTCCAGCTCATTTATAATGGCAAGGACAAAACAAAGCCTTAAGGGACATAACAAGCTGTGTTTTTTTTCGATTGTGAACTCTCCAAAGGCCTTGTTTTGCCCTTGAAAGGGGAATTTTTAAGAATGATACAAATTAAAAAAGAAATAAATGGCTATTAAACTGTTTTCTACAATTCCGGGATTTGAATAGACTTATCCCGGGCTATTCGGGAACTAAAATAGGTCGCGATTTAGGTATACCGGGATCGACAAGCCTAGTATGTACATATGTAAGCGTATCACAATACGAGCTGTGGCGCTCATGCCGACTTTGTTGCTATCAAATCGCCCTGCCCTAGTGTTACAAATTCAGCACATTAGGCAAGCACGTTCTCGTATTGCTGGCTTCCACGGCAGCACCAATCAGAGTTATAAAACGTGAAGAGATGTACTCACATCAAAACTGGTGAATGGTGAATGCAAATATATGAAAATATAGCGAAACTATGGATTTAATGAAGCAATTGTCCAAAAAAAAACTTGTATTTCTTCATATCGAAGATTCGCCTGTGAATAAAAACTTACAAATACTTAAATTTGTCCAATATTTGCATTTGCTGAACTTCGCAAGTTTGCAAATAACTTCTTCAAGCATTTTTAGTGCTTTGCAGTTGACTGATTCTACCGCTTCTTTAACGAAAAACAGATCAATAAATACAAATATTTGTGAATTTATTTAATTAACACCTTACAAAATGTACTAGTATATATGTACATATGTATGTAGACATAAGTTTATCATCTGCTAAGAAATTACTTACAAATGCCGGATAAGGCAATGCGTACTTTTTTCTTTATTTGCAATTTTTATTGTTGACATTTGTTTGTCATCTATAGCCAAATCCACTCAGCATAGCGGAGAACATTTTTTTACTACCTGCAGAGTTCAGCGCTGATCACAAAAATCACAACATTTGTATAAAAATAGCCAAGACATTCTTAGGGAGAGATGTGATTGTGATTTGGATTCATTGTACTTTAATGCAATACGTTTTGCAAAGATAATATGATACGAAACTTCTCTCTTTTGCTTGCTGCGAGAGCCCATGATCTCACATTTTGGGCTGGCAACAAAGCCGAATCATGGGCTGCTGAACAGCTGAAACGCAAAATGGTGAGCTGCCAGAGGCAAATGCGTGGAAATAGCTATTATTTTTATTTGGATTAAAAAAGCGAGTAAATGTTATTTTCTAATAAAATGTGTCTTGAAATCTCTAAATTAAGAGTTAAATTTAATATAAAAGTTTTGGCGAACTATGAAGGTTTTGATTTTTATTTCAAAGCGAACTGGGTATATATTGCATTTTAATAAACATAAATAAACATGTATGTTTATAAGAAAACATATATAAAAGCAGTTTTTCCAATATGGGAATTTCTGTGATATTTTAATTGTTTTCATTGTTTTAATTTTATATATATGATCTTCTGGCATTAAGGTAAATAACATCTCTTATTTACTCTTATTTTTATTGCATTTTCATATATTCTGTTAGCAAACCTCAACGGTGGCGAAGAAACTGCAGAATCTCCAAAAAATGCAATAAAAACCCCCAGATACCATTTCTACAGAGTGGCTCTTTTGGAAAATGTTATAAAAAATGCGCCTTTTGACAGCGCTCTCTCGAAACAAAGAGTTTCGTATCGTATTATCTTTGACGTTTTGTGTACACACTGGTTTCTTAGGACATATGCACTTACTTAGAGGTCAAAAGTATATTGAGGTGCCTATTTTTATTAATACTCGTACTTGTATGCAAGTGCCGATAATCGGGTGTGCTTGACTCAACAATTTTTCGTTTCTCTTAAGAATAACTATACAGTACAAGAAAATTTAAGATTTCAAATGTCAGATTCAAATGTCATTTTCACTCATTTCATTTTTGAAAAGAAATCTTATTCAATATAAATAATTATATTGGAATGCAAAAAATCCACATATTTGAAAAAAATTTTATTAAGTTGGTAAAAAACAACAACAACCTAAAATCAGCTTCAATCAGCTTAAGAAGAAGTATTTCTTATTTTGGAGAATAGCACTTCCCAATCATCAGACCAGGACTCGAATTCTCCACCTTGTTTTTTCGGGGCAGTTGAGTAGTTGGTCATTAATCAAATCAGCTTTCGATGCCCAATGCAGGCTGTTACTGTTTGTTTCTTAATAACAAAAAAAAACAAATTTTTAATTAGTAGAAAATGTACTAACACTCCAATTTTTCAAGCTGCAGCAACTTCTGTATGCGATCAAATCTAAAAATAATTATTCACCCTTATCGTGAATTTCGCACGAAAAAAAATGTACCCGAAATTTTTTCATTCGTCCGGATTGAATCCGCCTATTGTGAATTCCAATTTCGCTTCGAAAATTCGAACATGGAAATTACAACTCTGAAATGTGTATACTTCAAGTGTAAAATTATCAAATAATTCAAATTCAATAGTAATTTGACAAAATGTATAAATTTTACAGATCTTTAAAATACGAGTATAACAGCCAATTATTAATCGTTCAAGTATTTATTAGATCTGTGCTAACCTCTTCAATACCATCAGCACAAACGATTTTTCGCTGAAGGAGGATACTAAAAATCTGTAGGTAACAGTTTTGAAATTTGGCTGACGCAATTGTCTTTTAGTCAGATTATGCTGGAAGACATAACGCTTTTGGTCAGTGCGAGTCTATTTTGCATAACAAAATTTTATTTATGCGCACATTTAAATATAAATTGTTTACCCCTTTCCATTCGGACTAATTTTTAATTGCAGGCCCCAAACTATGCAGCTTCATCCTTAGCTGTTTTCATAACTCAGCTACATTTTCCTTGTTTTCTTTGGCAAATCCTCTTGCAATATTCGACCTTTCCAGCATTCTACCTAATATTATCGCTCTTTGAACTTTGTTTACTTTTTTGTTGCTGGAATAGGCGATCTTATGTAAAAAAATTTAAATGAAATTACTTACATAGTGAACAAATTCAACTAATCCGTCAACTATTTCCGCCCGAAATAAGTGTTGCCGATAAGGGGAAACAATCTTCGAAAGTGGAAAATTTCCGCCCGAAATTTATAATAGGCGAACAGTGAAAAGTGAAATATTTCGGGCGAAAAGGAAATTCACAATCAGAGTGATTATATTACGATCCCTTGACTCCAAAATCTTTTATTTACACTTTTTCAAGGATTAAAAACAAAATTTTAGAATTTTTTTTCCAATTTTTTTTACAAATCACGTACAGTGGAGACCACCAAGGATGACCCGAAAATTCTGACTTCAGTGCGATTTTTTGCCTTTTGTCCAGTGTTATCTTCGACTTGCCTTTCAAGCAATGACTTTACCCTTTGCACGTGCGAGACATACCGATTTGCAATTTGATTTTCAAAATCTTTCATTTCATATACATATAAACACTTCATGTCTGTAGCTATTGCAGTTTAGTCATGCTAAGTGATCATGTTAGTTGTGTTAGCAGTGATTCAGTTTGAGAAGATAATCTGTTGGTCTAAAACCACCGATTCTCTTGGAGAAACGTTTATAAAGTCGCCTGTGATTAAGAATAAATCCCAATCGCAATAGCTGAATTCGAGCTTTCAAAAACCAATGATTTCTATCAGTAAACCGCAAAGCTTTGTAACACTCTTTGACTGGTAACAAAGCACCAAAGAGTTCACTAAACGCGTCAAGACTCTAATGAACTCATAGCAAAACGCTTTTACACTCGTATCTAATTCTAAGTCTAACTTGAGTTCAAGGCATTTCTGAATCATAGCTATAACTGATTTACATTTGTTGAAGGTATACATACACAAACATACAAACATACAAACAAACATAAGTTACCATTGCATTTTCAATAAGACATCTCACATCCATCCACACCTCACCTGCTGTCTCATTTTTATGCAGAAATCCACAATTTAGCTGCTGGCTTCTGGTGAACGCTTTGAAATGTCAGCGATTGTAAATTAATCATCAAACTTTAATGCATTCACGTGCGGACACAACGCTGACGAATATGCTATTTTTTTTTTAACTAATTTGCAATCGATGTGAGCGTGTGTGTACAAAGGCAAATTCATAAATTGTTAACTTGCCAATGGAAGAAAAAATATAAAAAACAAACAGAAATATCCATCAAAAGTCAACAACGCCTACAGGCAAAATGATGGAAATATTAGCAGAGGCACCAACACAACCACACACACGAAGTCATGCAAGTAGCCAGCGGCATAAACTGTTCATGATGTCACAGCAATAACAACAAAAGCGGTAAAAGAAAAAAGGTAAAGCAAATTGTGGAAGAAGTGCCAAAGTGAAAAATTACAATGTGAACATTTTGCTTTACCAAGAAATCAAACATCAGGCAAAATTTTCATGAACGACGACATTGACAGGCATTACCTAAATGTCAGCTGTCAGCGCTGGCGGCGCATTGCATTTGAAAGCCAGTAACAACTCTATCTATTAGAAGACTTTTCGTTGAAATGTTAATTAGGAAATTTGCGATTTTACTGAAAACGAATAAATGCAAAGAACTAAGACGTTTCCTTTGCGTTAGTTTTCACGAAGCTACTATTTGGTTCAGCTGCTTAGATCACTCGAAAATTCGTATTATAATTTCGGGTAAGAGTAGCAAAAAAGACATACCAACTGCCATGCTTGTCTAAATTTCCACAGCGCCATTTTCATTTGAATGTCTGTAAAATCAGCGACGGAATCTTTTTCCAAATGCTTCATCACGATTGTGCCTGTTGCTTTACTAAAAATAGCTGCCTTACTAAAACCAAAAACTTATCAGTTTAATTAAAATAAAAACCAAAATAGCAAGCCACCAGCTGCAGCTTATTTAGGCTTATCTTATTCTTTTCACTTTTTATGGGCTGTCCATAATAATAATAATAATCCCAACGGTTTTTACACTTCATTCCCGCCCAACCGACGCGAGGAGCGCATCCGCATGACGCACGGATATTCTATTTTTTTTTCTGTTTTTTGTTGAAAGAATTTATAAAAAATACTAATATAAATATATAATAAAATCGTTGCAATAGTTCTAAAGGGAAAATTGATCAACAAAACAAGTATAATAAATCTTGTGTCGATTAGATCTCTCGAAAGTCGTCAAAGCCTTCTCATTGTTTATCGACATCGTTTATGTTTCTGCATCATTCTTATAGAAAGTGTCGCATGTTGAGAGTTTTTTACCCCAAAATGTCTCTTCGTCGATTGGCTCCCGAGTCTAAAGTATCAGTTCTTAAGTAAATTCGACAAGTCAATATGGACGAAAGGCTTTCTGAAATCTAAAAAGTTTTTGGTTTTTTTCGGCTTTAAAAGATATTTTTTACGGCTACCAGAAGATCAACGGAGTTTTATAATTTCAACTTTCTGAATTTATGAGACTGTTCTTAAATAAGCCTATCTGTGCCACAACACATGGCGAAAGCATTAGTCCCGTTGTTAATGAGGAGTTGCATGATCAATCATCGCAGAATTGTGCATGATCGATTAGTGAACGGGGGATAGAAAAATACAAGCGCAGTCTAACAAAATAGAGTGCGATGCAGACAGTCAATGTTGACACCAAAAAAAAAATATCGACTACGATTAAAATATCGTTATCAGTTACTTGGCGATGAGCACATTTAAACGATATCCACATCGATAAAAATATCGATAAAAATTTCGATAAAAAATATCGAAACAAATATATCGCATATGAAAGCTATGCAGCTGATAACTGAATGTTATCGCCACCGATAACACCACCGATAACATCCACATCGATAAAAATATCGAAAAAATGTATCGCATGTAAAAGCTATGCAGCTGATAACTGAAATGATATCGCTACCGATAACACCACCGATAGCAACAACATAGCAATATCGATAACACTATTGATACTGACAACAAAATAATGAAAAATTCCAAATTAGATTATCAGCATTGCGAAAAGCAAACATATTCGTAATTATTTGCATAATTTGAATGAGTAACTTTAATTTACATACATGTTATCTGCAGCAATCCCAACAACAACACCTAATTAGACTTCACTTCACTTAGTCTACGTCACATATAAAATGCAGATGATTTCTTCAACTCTCCCATTGTACACAAACCAAAGACAATTGTTTCGCCGAGCACAAGATTTTGCCTGCAAAAGCCGCAGTATTCTGTGTTAAGTATAAGCGCAGCGCTGCTGGGCCCTCAAGCGCACCAACCCACACACAAACACACACGCGCGCGCGTACTTACTTGTCTTGACACGCCCACTTGACTTGTGTCAGCTACGTACGCGTATATATGTACATATATGTGTGCTATATATATTATTATCGCTAATGAATAGCTGCTGCAATTATGACTGCCATTCTGTGGAATAGAAACAGAAACTAACTGGCGGCAAGCAAGCAAGTAAAACACTTAAAACTTGCCACAGCAGCAGTAGCAACAACACAGCAACTGAATAGCTGCATTGTCTTACAAAATAAGTCGAGAGAATAGCGGATTAATTGTTAAGTGGCGCGAGGGCACTGCACCAGCTTTGTGCCTCACGCCTCCGCCGCTCGGAGGCGCAACAAGGCTGCGATTTTAAAGTGCTGCTTGCTGCAGCTTCACTGCACATGCGTTGCAAAATAAAGCGAAATGGAGAGAAAGAAATCATTTCTTGTATAATGCAAAAGGACTCGCCGATTATTAAAGGCACTCTTTTCACTTTGACTATTCATATCTCCAGCTTTATATGCAGCTATTTGCAAGGCTTTTGTTTCTTTTACTTTATTATACGAAAACATTTTTGTTTGTTTTGCTTTGCTAAATTTTATGCGCAATATAATTTGATCGCACATAATTTATGTACCAGCAGCAAATACATTTATTCAACAAAGTGTGTGTATGTGTGTGTGCGTGTGTAGTAAACGGTGTAGCCGCAACAATGGCAAAGAATGTGGCAGCAACAGCGATGTCTCATAAATTTCGATTAGCATTTAATGCCCGAAAATTAGCTGCGTGATTTGCATGCAAAAGTGACCAATAAAATGACCAACGATATGTGTGGAAATGATAATTATAATAATAACATTTGGTAATGCGATATGATGTTGAACGAACGAAGCTACTTTCGCTGGCTACACAAATATTACATAATTAGGAAGAAAACAAATTATGGCACGCAAACAAATGAGAATACATCATTAGTGCGCATTTCATCGCATTTAAATAGCCTCGATTATTTGTGGAAAAATTGCGCATCAACATCTTGCCTCCTTCCCCTCTAACATTGGCTTCTACTTATTTAGTAAGATAGGAGGATTTTGAACTAAGTCATTTTTTTAACCGCCCACTGACCTTAGAAAAGAATTCTGTCAGAGAGCTTCCTGAGTGTGGAGACCTTTGAGAGGAAAATATCTTTAAAAGACAATTAAACAAAAAAAAAATAAAATCACTGTGAACGAATATTGAATATTCTGCATAGGAAACAAAACATAATTTTCCCAACCAAACCAAAACTAAACTCAAATAGCAATACAATACACTCGCACTGCTTGCCTGCAAAGATAATTTACTCAATTGCTTGAGAGTTCCATGTTCCATTAGTGCTTGCAATTGTAAGTCGCCATCGAAACCTGCCCTCAAAGTGGTGCAAAGTGTCAGCGAAAGCGCTCTGGGTCAATGCAATAACTGCGTGAGAAAGATTTCAAATGAATAAAGACGTTGCTGTGCATTTGAAAATGAAACAAGGGCATTCATCGAAGTGATAAATGAGTTCAAAGGCGACGACAAAAACAAAGTGTTGCACCATAGACGAAAAACAAATGTTAGTAAAAGCGGGGCATGCGGCGGTAAACTCCAACCGCTTGATTTCTACTGCAAAATGTTGCGTTGTCTTCAAGGAAATTAATTTGGAGCGCCCTCACATGGTTGCCAATCGATTGTTGTATTCGATTGCTGCACTTACAGGGGCTAAGAAAATTACATGCAATGGCACTCACATCGATTCTAACGTCAGCAATGTTGAATTTTTCGGTAATTGAGAACACCATTTTTTCGCGATATAATAGCCAGCGTCTACTGCCATGTCTATTTTGTGTCTCTACGTGAAAATTTAACATAATTAAAAAAAAAGGTGAGGTTAGGTGAGACGAGGTGAGGTGGAGAGAGTTTACGTGAATTTTGGTCTTAAGAGTAGAGATAAAGCGAACTTAGGTGTGGTGACTTTAGTTTTGTTGACTTTAGATGTGTTGACTTTAGATGTGGCGAGTAGAGAGGTAGCAAACTTAGGTGTGGGGACTTTGGGTGTATTGACTTTAGGAGTGTTGACTATAGGTGTGTTGAATTTAGGAGTGGTGACTTAAGGTGTAGTGACTTTAGGTGTGGTGGGTTTATGCGTGGTGAGTTTAAGTATGGTGAGTTTGGGTGTGGTAAAAAAAAGCTTTGGTAGGCTTACAAGTGGCGCGATTAGGTGATGTACGGTTAGAAGTGGTGAACTTAAGTATGGTAACTTAAGGTGTGGTAAGCTTAGGTGAGTTTATTTGTGGTGGGTTAAGTTGTGATGAATATACATATGTAGGTTCAGTCGCTTTAAGTATGTTTGGATTAAGTGTCGTTAATTTATGAGTGGTAAGTTCAGGAAAGGTGAGAATAAGAAGTAGGACTGTACCATCCCTACTCCTCAAATGTAGCTGCCACAAGACTTACACAGTTGCAGTTAGCCAACATCAACTTTCAGAATATATGTATTAATTTTTATAAATATACAAATATATGTACATATCAACACCAGCACATAAACAACTTAACAACAACATTGAAAAGGCCGAGTAATGAGTCATTGAAAATGTAAAAAGGTCATTTTTCACATAATTCTCGTTGCATAAAAGTGTGAGATTGTGCAAAAATCCATTTGGATACATTTAGGTTAGGTTAGGTTAGGTCAGGTGGTAGCCCCAAGAATTGGGCTCACTTAGACTAGATTTAAAGTCCATTGTGGTACCACTGGTATGGATACATTTAACTCCGTCGGAACTAATTACACATACATATGCTGTTAACTAGTTATGTGCAATTATGCACGTGCCAGCTATTTCGATCGCGCCGAAAGTCGAGCTCTCAAGGTCAAGTTAGAATTCGCCAGTGAAACGAATAAAAGATGTATGTATGTATGTAGAAACATAGAAATGCATTTGGTTGTTGTTGTTGTGCTGTTGTTTTTTTTTTATGCCCGACAACACTGCGAATTTTCGAACTTGTTCGCAGGCGAACTGGCATCAGCGCTGCCTACGTCGCCGATTTGAGAAATGTGTACAATTCAAAAATGGCATGCGAAGAAACACATCTTTCGACTTATGTTTGTGTGAATATGTGCATGTGTGTCACCCTGCATGTGTGTATGTAAGCGAGTATATATGTATGTACATCTAATCGCTGTACTACTCGGTGGGCTGCCATATTGGCGTTGAACGCATCGCCTGCTGTTGCTGATGCAGGCCGCTGGAACGCTTGAAAAGCTCGTCGTTTAAGCGCAAATTGCATATTTCCTGAACATAAAAATGCAACAGCAACAACAACAACAACAGTAGGCAACAGCACGGCGAATGGCGTAGCATAAAATTGTGAAACGTGCAAATAATCAGAAAATCTCGAAATGCATTTAATCAAAGGAAAAAAAATCATAAAAATTGTGAAAGCTTACTGCAACTGCCCACGCCCACACATCAGCCAACGCCCACACCCACACACACACGTTCGTGCAATGATTCAATTACACGCAGTTAATGAGTTGCAACTAAAATAGCAAATGGAATGAAGACTCGCAAATTTGCTGATTTATTTCTAGTTTTTAAATTTTTAATTTTTATTTTATTTTTCTGAATGCAAAATGTGATAAAATTGTGTATAAGAAAAAACGCTTTTCGTGCGGAGATTACCGCAAATGATGAGTGACAGCTGCCAAGGACAGCAGCGCGGCGGCGAACGAGGAGGGTGGCAAGGCAGCTAGCTCCTCATGCAACACTTCAAAGCGCATTTGCAGGTGTGTGTGTGTGGTTGTGCAATGCTTAAAAACGCTCGCTGATTGCTGCTATTGTCTTATTGTCGACTGTTGCTCTTTGTTGTTGTCGCTGCTGCCACCGTCCGCCAGCCGCTGCATCCTGAATTGCTTTGCACTTGCGCCAGAAACACAAATACCGACTGCTCGCCACACGCAAAGGAGATAAGTGGCGAGTGGCGACTAGCGAGTGTGAGTGTGCATTTGTCTATGCGCCGTGATTTTCCTCCGCCTAGCACAACAAATTACGCCTACACTTGAGCCACAAACCGCCAATTTCGAACTGTGTCAAATGCTGGCTGGCCGTCAAGTGCACCCACACACACCGGGCAATCAAACACACGCTGATGCTGAGGTAAATGCAATACAATTTTTAAAAATCAAAAAAAAAAAATAAAAAATGTCCGAGTCACCGAGCAGCGGGTGCTCATCTTTAACTCAGTTGTCTTCGATTATTTCTATTTATTCTTATTTATTTTTATGCAAAGCGAATGCAATCAGCATTAAGTTTGTCTCCGTAACGTCTGGGCGCGTCTGTGGTCAGTTTGTAGGTAGTTTGTATAAATTATTTTTACAACTCGTCAGGCGGCCGCTAAGGCGTCTCAAGGTGAGGCCAATGTGGGCGATTTGCTGAAAATATGCAATGAAAATTGTAAACATTAAACTAAATATTTGTAAGCGCGCTAAAGTAATTTAGAGATTATTGAAAAATGTGTAGAGTTAAACACAAAAAATGTGAGGAAAAATGCGAAAAATAATTTAAAAAAAATGTATTTAGTTTTGTTGCAGATACTTTATTTAAGTGTCGATAGATCAGACCCTGCTCAAGTTCCACGAGAGTAGTTTTCCACACACTAAAGAGTTCTACAGCCAGTAAACGCTAAAAGATGACATCGAAACTCTCCAAAAAGTGGAGTCAAGAGCTTCTTAAGTTTCCGCTTAATAAACAGTCCAGCATTGAACAGAGCTCCTTTTTAAGAAACTCAAAACGCTCACAACCTTCCCGGTGATGGGTTGAACTCAAGCTTTGCAAGGTTAGAAAGTGACCCACTTCGCTGCGGTTCAGAGCTTTTAAGCTGCCTACGTCGCATGAATACTTTTAATCAAATCAGTGTTGGCCCTTAGCCCGTTTCCAATTGTTGTTCTTGTTTATATCGCGCTCAAATTTTTCCACGCAACATTGCAGAAAATCCCTTTTGTCGATTTTTATTTCATCTTTGTTCAAATTGCATCCGCCTGCCAACTATTTTAAATTCCACGACCCTGATTTCAAACAAAGCCACGCAGTTAATGTCTTCTTCACTGAGCTCCACTGACGTGCGAGTATATTCAAGTGTTTGTGCCTGCAATTGAAGTAAATGAGATCTCCAGCTGATCTTGGAATTTTAAATCAACGCAAATTGCGAATGAACACTACAAAATATAAATATGGGCAAATAAGTTTGATGTGGACAGTAAGCCAGCTTTGTGCATACAAACAAACATATGTACATCTATATATATGTATACAAGTATATATAAATATTTGTGTGCTTTAGATATTCAGACGTTACAGTCGTGCACGCTCGCAGTTCACTTGCCTTCCATTGCCTTCTGTTTGCGCCAGCTGCCTTCTCTGTTTTTAGAAACCACTTTTTTTTTGCTATTATTTCTTCATTTTTGCACTGCATAACAAAATTCAGCCGCCTGACACACTAAATCCAGTGAAATGCAATAATGAAGGCAGCGCTGCGTTTCATTTGGCGTTCGGACGGACGAACGCGCGAGCATCTCGTCAATTGCTGTTGCAAGCCACACAGGCAACATACAAACGCACACATACACACACAAACATATAAATATTCGAATGAAATACAAGTGCCAGCATCCGCGCAAGCAAACATACCAACAACTGTGCATTTCCTTGCTGCCATCATAATCTCGATTATTTACGAATCTGCTGCTGAAGCGGCTTATTCGCCGCGCCTCTACACACACACACACACACACACACACACACACTGATCAAGAAATGTGTACGTCTTCAGCGCTGGTGGTGGGTGTGTTTGCTCCTGCCGCGAGATATTTATATCGCGTCTCTCTGCAGCGCCACGCTTTTATTCTATCGGCGCTGCACGAACTCTGCTCCATCAGCTGTTGAACGCTTGGCATACTCTGCTACCTAAATAGCTAAATCGCCTTTGCTAAAAGCAACACAAAAAAAAAACACAGATAAACAAATTAAATAATCGCCTGCCTTAAATCTCGCATAGCACAAAAACTAATCGCTTAATTGTCGCTTCGTTGTTGGGTCGATCAGTTGGCCAGTTGCGAGAAGAGCGACGCAGTTGGTGGGGACACTTATTTTGTCATCGCGCTCAATTTCCGGTGCCTGCCACATTGCTTACGCGCTTCAAGCTTCAAGCACTAACTAAGTACCAAAAGTCAATTAGTTTACGACTTTTCTGTCTTTTCCTGCGAACATTTGCCAGCCACAGCAGGTGTGTGTAGCCGCAACTCTTCGTGTTTCAGCGCTAATAAACAAATGTCTCAGCAATGGTTTCTAATAAAAAATTTAAAACTGAATAAAAAAGTATGGCAACATTTCCAATTTTTTGTTTTTTTTTTTGTTTTAATATTTCCCACATTGCGAATTCCCATTTTCTAGTATAAACAAGACGATTTTTATTGTGCTTTGTGGTATCTGTGTGTCTGTCTAGCGTTGACTGCTTTCTTGTTGTTAATTAAACATTAAACATCTTCAATTACAAGCGTTCGCAAGCATAAACATTTCTTGGAATTCCAACACTCAAATGTGTCATTTACACTGCTTCGAAATTGCAAAAATATTTCTTTTATCTTCAGCGTGTGCAATAATCTGCTTCGCCTCAGCGCGCTCCATTAACCCAAATATGTCGAGCTCGCCGAGAAAATCGGGGTTTCGCGTTAAAATTTTTTCGTTACTGCTCATGTTGATGCATTTGAAGCAGATAAAATAAAAATTTTTTTTAATACTTTTTTCTTTATAAAAAATATTATATTTATAGGTTGAGTAGTACCACAGCGGCCCAATGCTAATTTAATTCTTTCTTTTTTCTCATTTCAGGTAATTTTCAAAGCTTTGGTTATTCTTCGTTTGGTAATCTTCTGGTTTGGTAAAATGGATTGAAGGTGAGAAGTAAAGGGTGTTTTTTTTTAAACGTGTGGTTTTCAATGAGGCAAAACTTTTTTTGGAGTTGTTTTTTTTTTTGACATTTCAAGACGCCTTGAAAATGAATATTCGGCGCGTAATTGCTGACATGCGGCCCCAATTGCTGCAAAAAGTGGTCGAAAATTGAGCCTCTCGGCTGAAATTTATTCGAGCCAGCCGCGGCGGCGGTCACTTGGCCGAGATCATTTTTAAAACATAATTGCAAACCCTTATCTTTATAATAAAGCTAAATTCTTGGCCATAGCATTAAATTATATGCGTGTAATTTAAGGCTTAAAGGGTACAAATTAAATAAGTGTCGCTTACCACACACACACACACACACGAGACCTTCAATGAAGAATTACGCCTTTTTTTTGGGTTTGACGAGATGAAGTTTTTAAGTTAAGGGCTCGCCGAAAATTATCATTGTTGTTAATTGTATTTTCATGGTTATAATTTTTGAGTCGGATAAGTAGCAGAAAAGCTGCGCGGCCCGCGTACTTTTTCCACCTCTGAACGCTCGTTAAAAAGGGTAAAACCGTGGTCTTAGATTTTTACTTCAAAAACCGTTTCTATTAGGAAATTTTCTAAATTTTTCGCTTCTAGTACTTGTTTCTGAGATATTTTAAAGTTATCCAAAAAGAAAATTTGCTGAGTTAGCCATAAGGGAAATCAACATTTGCGTGCTTTCAAAAAATTCTTAAAATCTAAAAAAGCCAATTAAATATTTTTAAAAAATTCTTGATAGCTTTTGGAACTATACTTTTTGATCCTAAGGTTGCTTAATATTTGAAAATAAATTTTTGGCCGCTGTGGTCGAGTGGTTAGCGTTGCGTGCTATAACTCGATATGCCGATAAGTTCGAGGTTCGAATCTCAGTCAGGGCAAGCAAAATATTAATCATAGACAACGTTTTTTTTCTAACAGCTGTCACCCCTCGGCAGGCAATGGCAAACTTCTGAGGGTATTTCTGTCATGAAATAGCTTCTCATAAAACTACAACAGCCGTTCGCAGTTGGTACAAAATTGTAGGTCCCTCCATTTGTGGTAGAATATAAAGACGCACACTACAAATGGTAGGAGAAGTTCGGCCAAACACTGAGCTACATAGTGTAAGCGCCAAAATTATTATTATATTATTATTTTAAAAAAAATTTAAATTTTCCCTGAATTTAAGAATCAAATTGGTTCGCTTACAGACTTTTCCAAAACTAGCTTCGGTAATAGTTATGATGGCAACACGGCTAGGCGATTCTTTAATGGCATTACTACCACAGCGCAGAGAGAAATAAATTGCTTTAACTTATCGGCAAGAAATCGATGATAGTAAATTTTATTTGTATACTTCGGAAAGTCTGGAGATACATATAATAAATTTTTAAGCGACTTTCACGGCAGTTTACTCGCCCAATTACGCGGACAAATATTTGTCAAACTGGCGAAGCAGCTCTTCACGAATAAGTTTAATTCTCAACTGCGAAATGTCGCTAATAATTCATACATTTCTGGTGCCTCAACTCCTTCGATTATGTCAAATCAATGAAATGAATTTCAAGACCAAACCTGCAATAATTCAAATTCTTCGCAAAACAAACTCACTGACTTTTACGTGCAAGGAAGTTTTGCTTCCAAAGAAACTCAACGCTCATGTCAGCGCTGATTTCTGCCAATTCGTGTCGAATACGAAAATATTGCACAGCCATCAAACAAATCGCTGACGAAAGTTTTTCCAACGATTTGCGACATAAAAAAGTGGCATGCCACTCTTATTTATCGTACAGCTGTGGCGCACATACGTCGCAGCAGGGCAGGGAGGAGAGCAGCCGATTGTCTATAGTTAGTCGCATTTGCAACATAAAAAAAGAGATTTCAACGGCACTTTTGCACTTTTGTAAAATCCACAGCGCTTCTGCGACTACTCAGCTTCAACGCCCGCCCGACGCGTCACCTCCTAATCCAGTCTGTGGCTTCATTTGGACATGCAACAAACACTTTGCAAGGGAAAAAGGGGAAAGGCTAAAACAATATAAATGCAACAGACAATAAAAATCCTGTTGACAACTGTCAAGTAACTGTTTATGCTTAAATAAACCTACCTCGGCATCGATTTGAATGTGCTTTCTTTTGTTTGTGTGTGTGTGTATTTTTTGCGGGCGACACGCTTCGACATCTGCTACTTAACGACTTTTTAAGTTGCAAGCGTGCGAAACAAGCATAAATGTCAGCGTTCGCCAGTCGATCGCTTTGATTGCCGCTACACACACACACATTCGATTTTGTTTTTTTGTTCTTTTTTCAACAAAAAGTTTTGCACGAATCGGCAAAAGTTGCCAGCTAGTAAAACTGGGACAACAAAGTCTTCGAGGCTTTTCAACTGCAGGCGAAACTACCAAAAATGGGTTTTCCTTTCCACACCCACCGCCCCCCCCCAACTACCAACTTTTTCTGCCTTGCAACGCGTCCCACGAACTAGTCATGTAGCGGCATCGAAAAAAGCCATCAACACGACTGTTGATCCTCAATTTTTGATGTCTTTGCAAAGTAGTATCCTTTGGCAGGACGCGCGCGCGTGACAGGCGTCGACAGCGAACGGGCCACGGCATCAAATCTCGGTTGTTCGACTTTGGCGCGCAGCTGCTCGGCTATGCAGCGCACGTTTTGGCAATTTCTCATAAGACAAAAGGCCATTATTAGCGCCTGCCAGTGCCAGTGCGAGAGAGTGTCGCGCGGCAAAAGAGTGCGCAAGGAGTTGGAGGAAAAAAATAACAATAAAAAAAGTGAAATAAAGTAGCAAAAATTACGAAAAGCAGCAAATGAGCAGACCTTACAAGTCGCCCACGCTCATAAATGTATAAATTTCTTCTATTTTTTGCCTCTTTATATACGCAAGTGTGTGTGTGTGTAATCTGCGGCGTCTTTCATTGTCATGCAGGCAACACATTTTTTTGCCGTCGTGAAGCCCTTTTCGAGTGTGCGAAAAAAAGACATGCCTCGAATGTTGGCACTTGCCTGTGTTTATGTGTGACTGTGTGTCTGTGCTTTTTTTTTTCTCGGCAAACGACCGCAAATCCCCACTTAATGGGCAAGAAATGAAGCACCGCTGAGTTGACTTCATTTTGGTCGACGCGTCACCGCCAACGCCGCACAACAGCCCTTCGAGCGACTTTGGTTTTTTTTTTTCACACACCATTTGCCTTCTGCCACCAACTCTTAGTCTCTGCCGCATAAGTATTTACTTTGAAAAGGCGCATGTTTGTAGTCTGCACTTTGCAACGCCTCAGCGCTGACGTTTTAAACTTCTGCATTCAAAGGGAGAAAAAAGAATTTGTGTAGCAAATATGCCTTCCAATTACTTTTGCGGCTATTCAACTAAATATGTGCCATATATGTAAGTAACTAATTTGAACTAAAATAACCTGGGCACTCCTGCTCGTAGAGGAGTCGTCAAGTGGGAGAATTTGTCTTCCCTACTTAGAACCTTCCACAAGTTGAACAATATTTCGGCTCTTTGAAATCCTTAATTACATTTACGCTTTGACGTACGAAGAACCAAACCAATAACTAAAAAAAAATGTGTTTATTTAAAAAAAAAAAAAAAATAAAAAAATATTTAAAAACAAATAAAAATTCTTCCAGTTCTCTTAGCGATATTCGTACTACGAAATTCCTTTGAATACCACCAAATATTTCTTAGTGGTTTTATTGCCTCCTGGCGTGCTTCTTTACTTTCAGTGGCACAAAAGTTCCTCTTGCGCTAAACACTCAATAAATGTTGCGCTAGTTGCCTTTGTTTTAAGTATTTTTAGTTTCCTAAACTGACACTTCTATTAGATTTTCGGAACCACATTTATTCATATTAATGATGCGCTCTCACTTGTTTAATTACACCTATTTGGATGTACAAGCACGCTTAATTGACATAAATTAATTAATTGCTTCAAATTTATAGAGAGGGATCTCTGAAGCATGACTAGATATTGAATGGGATTGCAGTTGGCGACCCGCAGTTGTTACTAAAAATATATTTTTTGATTTATTGGCAAATAAATAGTAGCAATTAATTTAGAAGCGAACAGACAATCAAATTTGAAGAAGTGTGTTTAAAACTGTGATAATCTCTTAAAAGAAATGGCGTGCCGATTTTAGAGAATAGGGAAGCTGAGTGATTTCGTTTGTGAGTAAGCGGTAATATTTAAGAAAATATATTTGTTTGGCATTACGACTCATGCCATCGAAGAAATGTATTCTCTCACAGGCGACAGACACCCACATAACCTACTTCATTCTACAGGAGTGCATAGGTTTCATATTCATATCTACCCCCGAATTCAGCGAACAGTCACAGTCTCTAATAGAGACAAAAGTCACAATTTTTTTATCAGTTGGCATTCATTAGTTTCAAAATAGAGGCTCTAGTCTCAAAATAAAGTCAATAAATTGTGAGCTGATGATGAGCAGGTCACAAAAAATTAAAATACAAGCAAAAGAAAATAAATGTAAAAGCGAGGAAAAGCAATAATCTTTAGCTCATTTTGAGCCTCGAAATCAGACTGAGTTACTCAAATCGAGTACTTGTGTCATACCTTGAACAGAGAGTAGTCTTGCTGACGAGAGCAGAAAACTATTTCTCAACTGCAAATTGATGATAAATAGAAAATTTCATAAACTGCTTGAGAATTGAACAAAGCGTCAAGACGCCGTAGACGAATGAAATCGCAAGCAAATAGCGAAAGTAGTTGTGAATCGGCTATGCATTTTTTCAACCCATTAAAATCTTTTAAATTTTGCAGCTCAGCCCTGGTTAACTTCTCAGGCCGCTTGTGCATTTGCCTTTCTGACCAGATTGGTGTTGATGAGGGAACTCCCAACAGTTTTTTTATTATTTGTATACTTCCTTGAGCTCTCACTAAAGACAATGTGTTTAAGACAATGCCTTTTATTGTCCTACACTTTTTTTAATTTTTTTTATTATTAAAATTATTGTTTTCCAAATTAAACATTTTTACTATCACAGCTGCTCCAAAATTGTTCAATGGAATTATTTCTATGCACAAAAAATGTTTGCCAAAATTTCAAAACCATATTGCGGTTGTATTATTTTGATGGACACAAAGATATTTACACAAATAAATTTTTTTTTGTGGGACAAAGCCACAATGCAATGGCATAAACTAGAAATGTCAGCGAGAAATGAAAATTCGTTAAAAAAAAAAATACTAGCCGTGGAGAAGCGCATTTGTCATAGAAAAATATAAAAGACGTTTATATGTATGTACATATGTAAGTTCTCGAAATCAGGGTCAGTTGAAATAAATGAAATTAAATGTAGATTAAATAAAAATAAGTGAGTTGTAGTTGGCGCGAATATATTTTTTTAACTTAATTAAGTGAAATAAAAAACCAAGAAAATGTGTAAAAATGCTACAAAGCTCCTTAAATAGTTGCAGTTCAATTGTTTGTACAAAATTGCAAATTCAAATATTATTTGAGTTGCCAAAGTAGCTGCAGCCAACATAAATTTCTGTATACTCACAACAATACCGAGTTAAGAAAAAAGGGCAAGCTTTCCTACGAAATGCTGGAATACTCAGCATATTCCCACACTTTCAACAAAAGTGCCTTCAAAATTTCCAAAAGGGACCTATTTAAATTTGATATTTTCCGCTTTCGGAAAGCTTCTTTCCTACGAAACCCGTTAACCAGAAATACAAAAGTAACTCTGCATTGCAAAAGGCGCTCACACTTTAAATCCTTTCCACTGAATTTAGTTGCTGGTGTTTCGCTTCATCAAATAGATTTCACTCAAAAAATGCAATTTAAGAACTCAGCTGCTTGTTATTGTTGTAATTGTAACCTTTAGCACATAGACCGATATCGGTTTTACGCAGTCGACGTCAATAATTGCTGCACAAATCGATTCCTGAGCTGCAGCTTGCTTTCAAATTCACTCCGCCGCCCTTCTCTTCTTATTAAATAATTTTCACCTTCAGACGCTTCAACACATCGCTTTCGAATTTCCTTTGTTTTCATCGTTCTTGCACCTTTAGCAGCAATATGGGCAACAACAAAAACATGTTAATGATAGGAAATGTAAAATGTTCATTGAGATTTATGAGCATCTAATTTGCAGCTTTGAATGAAGCAAAATTTTGTGTGGGAAGAAAAGAAAAAGAAAAGTTGTGTGCAAATGGGAAATTAATAGGGAAATTCGATTAAAATTACGCTGCTGGACTTTGTGGCTTGGCGGCAGCGACGCTTTGTGTAGGGTTGAATGCACTAATGTTTGGAAAAATTTGATTAAACTCATGAAACTTATGATGGAATTCAATTATTCAGCAATCCAAGGATTTAAACGCGCTGAGAAATTAATCGCTTGGGCAATAAAAAGTTGCGTAATTCATAACAGAAGAAAAGAAAATGTTACAGGAAGCAATTAAATTCTTAATCGTAAAATCGATTTACATTCGGTTGCAAAAAAAAAAAAAAACTACATACATACATACATTCAAACTAGTACACAACTAGTGGCAATGAAACCAATTGCTAAGTTAACTATTTAATGCAAGTAGAATGGCTCTATTTTTATTTTATTACAAGAGGCTTGAGTTAAATTGAGTAAATAAAAATTTTAAACTAGTTCTCAACTAGTTACTTTGAAAGCAGTTACTTCATGGACTTTTATTATTGCACTCAAATGTCAGTCCGTGTATTTTTGCAACGGAAACAAATGTACTTTCGAACTAGTCTATTATGAACAAGTCCATAAATAGTTACTTTTAAAGCAGTTGTTGGAACAGTTTTATCGGAAAAATTAAATTCTAGCCGGTAAAAATTTTTAATTTTTTTAGTTTATTTTGCATTTGTTGCAAATTGTTACAAACGCTTATTATTAAGTTGTCACATGCGCTGATTTAAGCGTAAGTTGCGTATACGCCAACCAAACCCTGCGCCAACGACACATTTCCATGTGCTATGCTTGTTTGCTGATATGTTGATTTGCAAACGCAAAAGCGTCTTGGCTCGCTGCAAATTAATTGCTGTCACATAAAACAAACACTTTGCACATTTTAATGCGTTGCATTCACCCATTTCCGTTAGTCTAATTGTGCATTTTTCTTCGACGAATCGTCGCTGCAGTCAATTCTATAAATAAATGCTTATGAATTGGCGGAGTAGCTGCAATGCGCTTAGCAAGCAAAGCATCAAAGCGAGGGAGCTATATTGTTTGGTTTGGTTTGTTTTTTTTTTTGTAATTTTTTATTTATTTTTTTTTCTTTGTTGCTCTTTTATGGCTAACAGACGTAATTTGCGACTAATAAAGTGGAAAATATTAACTGAAATGAAAAAGTTATTGCTTACATTTTATTTTTTTATTTTTATTTGTATAAATGGCGTGTGATCTCGCCAATTATTATTTTTTTTTTACTTTCGCTCTGTTTTGCTGAGTGACACGTGTAAATCGCTTTGCTTGCGTCATCACATGAGACATACAACAACAACAACATATGCGCTCTTTCGCTCCCGCTGTGCATAGAAATGATCGAATCGGATTGGAGTGATGATAAAGTCGTTAAAGTACCTTGTGTGTGTGTGTGTGTGTGTGTGTTTTTGTGTGAGAGTGTAGTGGTAGATGATAAAATTCTAATGTTAATGGGTTAATCAAACAAAAAATGCGCTAGTTTGTTTGTTAGTTTGTAAATGGGCGCGCTGCCGCAATTCTGAAAAAATATTTCAAAAATTAATATGAAAAATGTGTAGAAAAAAAGAAGAGAACTTACAAAATCATAAGCGTTTATATGCTTAGTGAGTGACCAACATTGTTGCAAGCTTATCAAATTGAATGCATTCGACCCAATTCAGGCGAGCAGCGCAATCAAAGTGCGGTTTTCCCAAACTTTTTTTTTTTTTTTCAATGAAATTTTCTTTACAATAAAATCGTGAGACGCTTAGTTTTTATCCCAAATTTTTTGGATGCCAACATCACCACCAAAGATTTTAGTTTACTCTAAAAATTCAAGCAGAAAAAAATTGAAATTTTAAACTTGAAACTCAGCCAGCAAATAAATGTTTGTTTTGGCCTAACCGCCCCCCGCCGACAAGGAAAACAAATTTAATTATTTCACTAACCGACCGAATAGCTGGCAGGTGGCTCGTCTTGAGTGTGTTACACGCCACGGAGCCGCCGCTCACATCAAGGCGAGCTGTTGACGGCTGCTATTAACAAGCAGACAACAACAATTGTGTGAGCAATGAAAGCGCAATGAAAGCGCAATTACATAAGCACAAACATGCAACAGCTAGCTGCATACATACACACATATGTACATACATACTTACATAATTGATAACACACATGGTTCATTGACTCATTGGCGAGTAGTAGCCAGAGAATATTTGTACAACAAAAAAAAGAAGTTTTAAATGCGCGAGAGAAAGTAACAAAAGTGGTAAATATAGAAAATATGTGAAAGAAAACAACACAATTAGCAGAAGTGAGCAAAAGAAAAAGATATGAAAAATAAATAAAAAAACACTACAAAACAAGCGAAAACGGAAAAAATTGTATTCCACCAAATCAAAAAAAAAAAAAAAAAGTAATTTAATAATCGCTCCGGCTTTCAGCGTTTATGCCGATTGTTCAATATCTTTGTAGAGAATTCACTACAGCTAACTGCTGAAAACATCGAACTCACTACTTGACCGATAGATAGCGATATTCCATGCCTTAGATGGCATAATCAATATATTTAGTTAAAGAGTACCAAGTATTTTAATTCGTTATCTACATACATAGATCTGCGAGCCTACCCCACTCCGTATTCCCGATTTTACAGCTACTACTACGACGACATACTTTAACATATGTATGTATAAATGTATGTACGAGTACGTAAGGGGTGATCCATTTCGTGGCATTTAAAAAATTAATTTTATCGAGAAATCTTTAAAATCATATAAAATAACAATTTTCTAGGTTAACCTATATCAAACACGTTGATAATCATAATTGGCAACTAAAATTATTCTGCATGTTGCGTTTACCATGACGATAGAATTCCGTTTCATTTAAGTCGAAATCGACGAATTTCGAAAAGCATTTTAAGATCACAAATACTGAACCGGTACCGCGATTTGCCTTTCCGTGATGACGCAAGACAGCCAAATGAATCACCCGTTCTGGATGTCTTATTTACTGCACGGTTGATCATAGAATCGAACTGTACACTTAATTGGGTTAACTAGGGATTACTTGTGTTATCTGTGAAGTACAAAGCGCTTACCGGGCACTTGCAGTAAGCTAAAGTACTGCATTTTGTGAATTGTAACACAATTATCGGGCAGCAACAATGTTTCAAACCATTAACCGCAGCTGGCACTATCCAAGGTTTTTTTTTGCGTTTTGCAAGTGAAAGTTTAAAGATGGAAATAAATGTAACTAAAATGAAAGCAAGAAAAAAAATGATGAGGTTTGCAGAAGCTAGAGGGGATGCATCCTCTAGGAATGCTTTCGATTTCACAGGCAGCGGACCTGAATGATTCCATTCAATGACGGACGTTTTGATCAAATACTTTACTTACTTATTTAAATAATGCACAAAATAAATGGTTCGAAAAAAAATTTGCTCGAATTCCATTTTTTTTTTTTTTCATTTGCTAATATAGAAGCAAAATGCTGGAATTCATTTTCAGTAACTTTCGAGTCGAGCTTCGTTCAATTCCATCTAATTGGTGTTCGGTGTGTTGGAATAACTCGATACATCCTACCACAGGGAACGAAACGCTATCAAAGTTCATTTTAGCATTCGCACTGACTGGCACCAGAGAACTTAATTGAATAGAGAATGTACAAACGACTCAGTAAAAAATAGTCCAGTGAATTTTTAACATGGCTGAAAGGTCTACACCACGGAATTTAACATTAGACCAACAGAGGCATTGTTTATGATGTTAGGTTACAGAAAAACAAAAAGCGGGATGTTCAGAAGCATTTCACGATTATTTGCTTGTTGCAGGAAACTTGTTATAATTTAATGAGGAACATTTATTAAATATGAACATGGAACATACACACCTGTATATACATACATAAGTATGTATGTAGATATATAAATTTATCATCGGAAATGCAGGAACAAGTGATGAACTCGTCCATATCTATTTATTACACATATTTGGTACACATGAGAAATGTTAACATAATATGAAAATAGGCTTAAAATAAAGACACGTGTCTCGGCGTTTTGCTGTAGCACGTCAGAATTTTGAGAAAATCGATTTTTCAGCTTCAAAGGACCGTGGAGGTTCACTTCTAATGTAATACTATTATACAAATTTCTATAAAAACAGAATGTGTGAACCGATTTTAAATTTTTGAGCCAGTTTTCAAAAGGTAATCAAATTTGGATTTTTATTCAGAAAACATTTTAATTATCATGTAAAGTTAAAAAATAACCAAAAATGTACGCAATTCATTAAAAATACAAAAAAAAAATATAAAAATACAAAAATTAATACGAAATCTTAACTATTATTTTGTGTTTAAAATGTTTGTCTTTTATTTTTTTTTATTATTTCGCACATACAGAATACATATATATGTATGTACATATCGAGCCATAGCCGCCAAAATGACGTAACCGACAAACTAAAAATTTTAGAGAAGAACGCTGATTATCTTTAATTTATCGGCAGAAGCAAAGCACATTTTAATAATTATAGTCGAGTTTTGTAGAAAAAATAACGTAAATCTTGTACACAAAGCTGCATTCAAATGTGAAGCTTAACTGCGGAGAAAATTAGCTAAAAAGCACCTTCTGATTAAAAAAATGTAGTTGCTGCTTACGTACTTTTGCGGATATGTCTCGATATGTACATATGTACATACATACATACATATGTATGTATGTATGAACATGCGAGTATATTGTGATAAATTGAATAAATTAAATTTTTATTTTTTATTTTTTTTTTCGTCAATTTGCATTTCAAACAGAAAATTCAGCAACTTTTGTGTATATGTTATATATAAAACTAATCTTTCCAAATTTTACAAAAATCACGAAATAAAATTTTAAGTCTTCATCTATCGAAATTTCTTGGCGAATGTAAATTCTTCTAGAATATTGTAATTATTGCAGTTTTAGCGCAATTAATACCATATTCGTACGGTAATGGGAAAATAAGACGGAACATTTAGCGAAATGCATATCCGGTCATTGGATACAGCTTGTTCATACATATGTATGTACATATGTATTTCATACGTCACCGGTCATTTCACAAAAAACGAGACGGCTTATAAATATTATTCATATATTACATATCGAACAATGCATACAAAAGCAGACAGACTGTTTGTATATACATATGCTATGCATACGTATACATACATACATACATTCATGCGTTAAAACATATGTACGAGTATATGTTTCAATTTTCACTTGCAACATTTCTAACAGATCGACACAACCAGAGAATGTTAAACTAAAATTTATGTTAGCATCTCTGTTAAATCAATGTTGAAATGCTGTTTTTCCGAGGTGAGATTCCATCGTTAAAACGTTTTAGACTTCACAAAGCACTCAGGAAATTTGCACCTTCTCTATTGGCACAACCAATTGTTTTTGTCACTGCGAGTTTTTAAAACTCAACTTGCTTTCTGGTCCACAAATTCACCTCGTTTTTTAAGCAAAGTCGCAAACCCAACTGTAAAACTGTAAACTATCAGCAGAAAACGTATAACAATATTACGTTCGCCTTTGAGCTTTTACGGTAAAGTTAACAGCTTACCACACTGCTTGTTTAACACCACAAAACAATTTTTACAGCGAACAAGTACTTTGCCATGACTTCGGAAGTAAATTTAACATAGCGCTGTTATTAACATTTGTGTTTCTCCGTTTTCCTTTTTTTCTTGCAGCAACTAAGCAACGCCGACCTTGCCATCGACGACACCTTCGACATTGACCAGTTTGAAGAAACACCTGCCGCCAATCCTAATTTAATATTGGCACGCAACACTCGCGATCTCGACACAGAATCCCTGTTGGAGGACGAACTGCAGCCATTGGCGGCGGCCGAGGAGAACGCCGACGACGCCGACAACGGCAGCTGGCTATTTAAGGGTGTGAAGCGTGTGCGACGCGAACTGAGCCGACTGTTCGGCAAATCGGATGAGAAGTCAGCACAGCCGACACACCACCGTAACCTAAGTGAAGGCGGCAAGCAGGCGCACAACAAGCATCCCAAACGCAAAGTGCAAAATAGTGAAGGCAAGAAACTTCACAACAAGCATCAGCCGCATGGCAAGCATCGGGCGTTGCGGCAACGACAACCAGCAGAGGATAGAGAATCGAAGCACCATGGAAATCAGCTGAATAAGTTGGCGAAGAAGCACTCGAAACGGCAGAGCGATTACGACGGTTCCGGCGACGCTGATGAGGATTTCGCCAATCCGCGTGTGGCTTTATGTGAGTGCGACTAGTCAATTGTTTTTAAGATTGATGCAGAAGGGACTGAAGTGTATGTATTTGTGAATTTGTAGGGCGGACACAATTCATTATCAGGAAGCCGTGGAACGCTGCCTACAAGAACGTCACGACCACAGAATTCCTCGAATTGCATCGGGATTTGGAGATAGCATTCCGTGAGCTCTTTCGATCCACACTTAATGATGAGGACTATGAAATCGATCCAACATTGCTGGCTGTAAGGTTAGTACAATACATCGTACAGTAGTTTGCATATTTTCTTTACATATATGAATGTGTATACAATTCCTTTCGCATCCTTTCTCAGTCCACACAGCGACAAGTTCAAGATCTACGTCATCGTACAACTGGAACTGCCCGAAGAGGTCACTGACTTCGGCGAAGTTTTTGCCAACCAAATTAATCGCTACTATCTCTTAGGCAACTTGGGAGTCGAGGCTGGCAGCCGTTTTTACTTCAGACTTGTGCGCAGTAAGTGGGTTTGGTTTGGCGGATTAGAAATCTCTTCAAAATAAAGAATGTTTCACAATTCAATTATAAAAGCTCTACGAAGCTCTTCTACTACTTTCTAGCAGGTCTTCGTAGTTCAACTTTGTATTGTTTTCACTTTGGGTTCCGAACTCAAGTAGCTCTTACTCGTAGCCGAATCAAATAGCGTATGAGCTAACCATTATAACTCATACGCTATGCTCTTATCTTTCTCACCTTTGGGACCTACTTAACCCTTTCACCGTAACTTACCAACTGTTATTGTTAACTCGTCTAACACTTCAAATGTTTAACGCTACCCCGAAACATTTTTCGTCAAAGCAGTCATTAAAATTATTAGTTTACTTGTGTACATAGAACCTAAAAACAGTACCAGAAAAGAAAAACGAAACCAAAAAAAATGCGCTCTCAAAGTAGAGCAGAAGCTATGAAAGTAATCAACATTATTTTTGCGAACATCACGTTTGGTTAAGAACCATTGCCATTAACAAACATTTCCCACCTTCTCAAAATCACCCAAGCATTCCACTAAATTCGACTTGAATTTTCATCATCAGACATCAATGATCCCCTCGATTATGGAACCGATGAGAATGCCGGCGAAGATGGCGGTGAAGATGGCGGCTTCAATGGAGTAGATGTCGGTGGCGCAGGATATAAATTCAATAACTCAGCTATCGATGAAAACTTATACGATTGTTCTCGTAGTACGGATGTTAAATTTCAGTGTGCTGATGGCTCATTTATACAGTGCGCTGATATATGTAATCGCATATCAGATTGCCCAGATAGTTCTGATGAGGGTGAGGGCTTATGCCGCTTCGAAGAAGACGATAACCGCGATGTGGAACAAGATGAACGTCAGCGAGCAGAAGAGGAGCAACGGAGACGTGTCGAAGAAGAGGAGCGACAGCGCGCAGAAGAAGAGGCGCGTCAACTTGCGGAAGAAGAAGCCCGACGCCTCGCAGAAGAAGAAGGACGTCGTCTCGCAGAAGAAGAAGCCCGTCGTCTCGCAGAAGACGAAGACGAAGCGCTTCGTTTGGCTCAACAAGAAGAATATGAGCGTCAACGTAAGGAAGAGGAACGTCGACGCGCCGAGGAAGACCTTCGTTACAATGAAGAGATGGAAGCAGAACGCAAACGCTTAGAGCAGGAAGAAGAGAATCGACGACGCATTGAAGCCGAACAATCCGCAACTGCCAATCCTTTACAGCCAGACGAAGAAGATGATGAATATCGTCCTGAATATGAAGAAGAACAGCGACGACGTGCTGAGCAAGAAAGAGAAGAACGACGTCGTGTAGGACAATCATTTGGTCGAGGTAGCGTCTATGCGCCGGCAGAAGTCTGCACATTTTTCACATTTTATATGCCAAGCAAGCTTTTCTAGACCTAACGTACTGTAATGCCGGAATCGCTGTAAAGAACGCTTATTTAACGCCAATTTCCAACTAATTTCAAGGGGTTTTGTTCGGCTAATTGCTAACCAAACTAACTCGATGGGCATCATATCCGAAAAGCTAACGCAAGCTCAAACTAGATTTGCTAAAAAACGGTGACAAGTTCACTTTGTTCGCCGGAAAATTTCAGTTTGAACTTCAACTCGCTTTTCGCGCATGAAGCGCACACTCTAACTAACAGCTAAATGATAAGTGTATGCAGTAAACAAACTAATACGGGAAAACAATTGCTGCTTTTCGTTTGGTGGCCTAATTTTGCTTGAGTAGAGCTAAGCACGTTTCATTGGTTTAATGTGTAGTGCTGAGCTATTTCTATTTGTTGCCGAAATCATTTTTACGCCAAAAAAGTCGTAGAGCTTTCACTGCGCTAACAAGATCGCGAAAGCTCTAACAAACTCTTTGCGCTTACTAAAATCTATTCCAAGCTTAGTGGTGTAGCTAACTTGCAAGCTCATGAAATTCTTTTAAATCAGGGAGTTGTTGGCTTTACGAACGTTCTAAATACTTAATGTGAAAGCTTTCAATAACTGTTATTTATATTCGTTTTTTAATTCTGTGCATTCATTTATTACAACTTTTTCATGTTTATTTTATTTTGTGTTTTAGTTACATAACTATTTCAGTTATAATTTCCATACATACATATACATATAACACACAGCATTTTCATTTGTTGAGTAATCAAACCTTTTTTCTTCTGCATATTATATTGTGATTATTTTTCAAATTGGTGTAAAGAAGCAAAATATTCAAAAAACAAAAAATAATCTAGCGCTTAACATTCTACTGTCAACTGTCATTCTCAGCTCCAACTTCTTACCTCACCCACTCACTCTTCATCTACTCTCTCATTTCTCTTTTCAACAACTCGTTATTAAGTCATTTTCCTCATAGCTCTCTAAAACGCTTTAATGATCTAAATAAATACTCGCTCCCTGTCATCTATTTCTTTTACCACTTACACATTCCGCTCCATACACATTCATTCAATAGTCCCGCCATTGTCCTGTATGTCGTCTACTTTAACCGAGTCATCTCAGTGTAATCGTGTCTGTTACTATTCCTCTGTGTTCCCTCCACATTAAAAGCGCTTAAAACTGCTTTCACCTCTTGTATGTACAAATATGTGTGTTTTGGGTCCATCGATTAGTCGGCCATGTGTTCACAGTTATTATGTGTACCCTCTGTTTCTCTGTGCTCGCACGCTCTTTGTACGCTTCGCGCTAGTTATCGAGTGAGCCGACGCCAGTCGGTACACACGAAATTTTCTTGCTCTGATTACCATTTTCCAATTTCGCTTTGATTACAACAGTCGACGAGGAAAGTTTTATACCAACGTTGCAACCCGAACAACCCGAACAACCCGAAGATGCCTTCGACGAGGGCTCTGGCGACGATACTCCGGGCATATCGACGGATCGTGCTCCACTCTACACACCGTCCTTTTGCCGAGGCGATGCTTCGTTCGTCTGCGTCGAAAGCGGTGCGCAGATCTGCGACGAACAACGTTGTGACGGACGCGAAGACTGTCCCGATGGTGAAGACGAAATGGAATGCCCCAACGATGATCTTCCTGATCCAGAATATAAGGGTATAGTTTTGTGTGTGGTCTCTCATCAGCGCATAAAGACAATTTCCAAAATAAATGTTTTCCTGTAATTGTTTCCCTCCACCTTTCCACAACACAAAAAAAGAAACAAAATGTGAAGAAAATTAATGATTTTGATAAGAGCCCAATCCTTTTTCCTACACCCATAAAACTATGTCCACCACTCTACACACAAATCATTTACAATAAGTCGCTGTAGTTCATCTGTGTTGTTCTAGCTTTTCTAGCGAGTAGCTAGGGTTGTCATCTTAGTTAATGGCAGTTCTGTGCAATTCTGGTGACGTACAGTTTGTGCAAAAATTGGTTTAATTGAAAATTCCTTTGAAACTAAAAAAAATTGTTGAATTTTAGATGAAAGTAACTTAGCGTACTTGCATAAAATCTTAAATATTTATTTTACAAAATGAAAATAGTACATATTTACTACTAATTAATTTTTAGTCAAAAGAAAATTATTTTTTTTTACTGTAAATATTTGCGAGTAATTTAGTTATATTTTATTTTTGTGAAACTCTTGATTTATTAGTCATTTGTAAATTTTCATATGAGTTTGTCTGAATGAGTCCTATTGTGCTAATCAAAATCATCATGAATGAACCTATTAACCAACTCACTCTTTTTGTAACTTCGTGTACTAATCGTTGTTTACCCGACCGTTTGCAGTTTGCGCCGAATACGAATTTAAATGTGGTGAACGTTGTTTGCCCCGTGAATACCTCTGCAATGGGCAAACGGAATGTTTGGATGGCACCGATGAGCAGAACTGCCCAACGAAAGAAGCGCAAGGTAAGTGAAGTCCAACTATGTATTGATCGATTTATTTGAATGTAAATAATAAGTATGTACTATATGTATAGCTTTTAAGTATAGTAAGTACAACAAATATGTATCCCCAAGGTTGTTTCTATAACTTTAAATATTTTCTGTATTATTTTAATGCTCAAAACGTATAAATCTCCTATGACCTTTCGCTCGGTTTTAATTTATTTTGGTTGGGAAATTATTAAATCCTTTTTTTTTGTTCAACAAAAACTATCTAAACGCTGGCAATAAAATTATGAAGCTTTTGCCGTTTTGACTGCGTTGGTCTGCTAACTAGCGACTTTCAATCTAAAAAAAGAACGGCAACAACTACCGCATCTGATTTAGGTACCGTTATGGAAACAGTATGAATTTTGGCTTCTTTCTTAAATTATTATGTTTACCATAATCGTGAATAGGAGTTTTTCTATCTTATGATTTTTAAAGCCTGCTTAAAATTTTTATAATTTTTTTTTAATTTAATATTATATTTAGACGAATTAAAATAATAATTATTTTTTATATGTTTTTATAGAGTTAATAAAAACTAATATTTTTGTTGATTGTATTTTTAAAGATTTTGTTTTGTTGTATTATGTAAATTTCTATTTACATAGTAATTACTGATTTTTATCTATTTACTTTTTGTATTTAAATTTATTTGCTAAATATATTTTTTATTATTATTATTTTTAAAAAATTTAAAAACGTAGTCTTTTTTTTTACTTTCATTTTTTTTGTTACTTGTGAATTTGTTATATTCATCATTCGATACTCTTCAATATAAGTAAATATATTCGGCAGTCTTAAGTCATTTACACTCAAACAATATGAATTTATGAAAATTGTTTGAAATGCAGAGAAAAAATCGCAAATACAAAATTCATGTGATGCAACCAAAAATCCCAAAATATTGCAGAACATCTGAAAACATTGCAAAACTATGTATTTTGTATTCGCGCCGCGATACAATAAAAAAACAAGCAAAAACAAAACTTTAAGCAAAAAGGCGAAAGCAATTGCAATTTTTCAAAATACACGAATTTTTCGCATGAATTCAAAAAACATTACAAAAGTTTTCAAGTAGAAATGCAACGCAAAGAAATTTTTAATTTCATTTTTCCACAAAAATGTGTAAGTAAGTAAAAACTTGCACATCTCTTGAGCAAATTCACCAATAAAATTAAAAAAAAAAAAATATTTAATTAATGGCTCACAGAAAAGCGATTTTGTGAATACACAAATAAGTGTGCGCTCATAAATACGTGTACAACAACAAAAGCAAAAATACGTAAATAGGTACTGGGCACATTGCCATACACTCACGAACACACACACACACACACGCGCAAACACTCGAAACCTCTCCGTACGAGGGGCGAATATCTACATATGCAGCCTTACAACTTTGAACTGTGTACAAACAAACATTCATACATTGTGCGACGATAAAAACAATTTGTAGCAGATTAAAATTACACACTCATGCAAAATTACTCCCCTCCATCGTGCGCACCACCCCCTCCCCCCTTACACTGTGCGCCCAAGAGCCAAGAGGTGGTGTCGAGTGTCGAAAGTTCCAAATCCATTTCAACAATCGCACCCAGTGGGCAGGATGTGGCCGCTTTTGGATTAAGGATCAGTGCGAGCGCTGTGTTGTTGTTGTTGTTGTAGTTAGGCACTGTGTATGGGCGTGGTGTGTGTGCTTTGTCGCAACTTGCTTTATTTTGCGAGTTTTTCGCGTCGAATGTCCTTGCTTGTTGACGCTCACTTTCATTTGTTGCCAGCAATGTTGGCTTTGTGGGTGGATTTGTAAACTTTCCGAGAGATTTATCTGCAGTAGTTTTTAGTTTAGCGTAACTGAAAGTGTCAAAAAAGTGAGTGAAAGCAGCAATTGAATGGAGAAGAGTGTGTTGGCATTTGGAACAGTTTCGCCACTAACTCTTAATGAGTGAAACGAAATAAAAATAAAAATAAAACAAACAACAACAAAGGGGGAAAAGAAAGAAATGTTGGCATGCTAAGCGGTGTTCTTCAGTCATAAACATTTTGAATGAAATCGTGGCTGAAAAATTACCACAGCCAGTTGAAGGTGAGTTAAAGGAAGAAATTTTATAGATTCGGGAACAATAGCTTGGTAGATATGAAATGATGGCAATGGCATCATTCAATCGAACTTTGAACTATTTCCATTAGTGGTTATCCTCTATAAATTCGTCGAGGAATAAATTTTGGTTTGTTTTTCCTCCGCTTGCTAGCTTGTCGTGTATGACAAATTTCTACGCCTTATTTCTGCTCAATTCTGGGAGCATTTATACATTTTAGGTATCATTCGATGTTCCACTATTTAAGAGGTTAAAGAAAGCTTAATTTAATTTTCTGTGAAATAAATACTCAATAAATCGGTAACGCAATTAACATCGTTAATGTTATTGTTATCGCAATAGGTAAATATCTTTGTCACAAATTTAAAAACGATATTGTTTATTTTTTCATTTCTTGATTTCGATATTGTTTATTTTTTTTTTGTGCCTGATATCGATATTGTTAACATTGTCCTCAATACTTTTTAATTTTTAATATTATTTTTTATATCGATATTGTTATCGTTGTCTTCATTACTGCATATCGTTATCGTATTAACATCAGCACTTTCGTGCAATTAATGTTGGCACTGTTGTTAACGTTATCGATATCATAATTAAAGTCGATGTCAATATGGAAATTGAAATCGTTGTTTTTATGGTTATCGATATCGTTTTCGTTACAATTTTTATAACGAGCAATATTGACACTATTTTATCTAATTAGATCATCATTATTGTTAAAATTTGTTATCGATATTTTTATTGCTGATTGCGATATTACATTTTATCAAAACATCTATCCCATTGTTTTTTTATCATTATCGATATATTGCAAAATATTGTTCGATATTTTTGGATATTCCATTTTAGTTATCGTAATCGCTTCCGATAATAATCGATATCCCATAGTTTATGTTATCATTACCGATATTTTATAAAAATATTGTTCGATATTTTTGGATATTCCATTTTAGTTATAATAATCGCTGCCGATAATTATCGATATTCGTGTTCGATCGGTCGATGGTGTGTCGTTGCTCCTTCCTGTTATTACTTAAATTTAGAGCTCTAAACGGGCTTTTCAGTATTTATATGTATGTACATTGTATATACCGATTCTAAATTGTTTTTTTTTTCATATAACCTCATAAGAAATATATTTTCGTCTCCTCCTCTTCCCATCTGTGCAATTTCAATCTCAGCCCATTTACAAATCGTTTTTGGTCACAATGCCACATTTTGTTGAACAACACTTCATTACAACAAGTACAACTTTATTGCACTAAAGCATTTGGATTTGATTACAATTTTCGGGCAACAACAATTTTAAACAATTTAAGTATTCCATATTTCGCCAGACACGAAATCATCTTTCGCCCTGTTTTTTTTTTTTTTTGTTTTTTTGCATGCGAAGCGAAACACTCCCAACGGACAAATTCTCACACACGACAACCAACGCACGCCTACTCTACAAACTTATTCGCAAAAACTCACACACACACACACACACACACATGCATGCATGTGGCAAAATCGTGTAATTAAGTGTATGTGTGATACTACTATAAATTGTGTGGCAAGTGCCGAAATGCAAATGAAACGCAAATGCGAAATTTCAACACTCGCTTTTTTAGCAAAAGGCGAAATTTTCATTAAATAAATGTTCGTAAAGTGGCAAAAAATGGCTAGCCACTCACTCGCTGCAACGCGCTTACACTTGCAACAACAATGCCCACAAATTTATAGCTGCGCTTTGGCGAAATCTAATTGATTTTATGGCATTTGCTTTGCGTTTTTGTTGTTTTATTGCGGCATTTAAATGGAAGTTCTGATTAGAAGCGCATCGCACGCTTTGTTTTTGCCAATGAGGCAGTCAAAGCGGCCAGGAGGGCTCCTTCGGATTGGATGCTTAGCGCGAAATTTGCGATTTTCACGCGCAATAAATTACGAGAAAATATTGAAAGCTGCTACAACATGCCACAACGCATGTTGCAACGTGGCAGTAAGCGAGCGAATATTCGGTGGAACTAGGCAGTGTTGTTGTTGCAGGCGGTATTTTTAATGACTTACATACATTTGAGGCAGCAAATGCGAAATTTCTTAAAACTGCTTTTATTAGTAAATCAGAAATTCTGTTTTTAGTTTTTCCATGCATCAGCGCAACAGCTTCAATTCTTTCATTAGCTTCACATCTGCAAAGAGATTTCCTACCATTTTTCAACTCCACGTGCTGCTGTCGCTTCCCGCCAAATGGCTTTTGTTTACAAAATCGCGCCGCCAACTGCAGCCTTCGACACTTCGGCCACTTCCGTCGTCGAACGTCCGCTGTCGCTGGCGCTGCGCTGTTTTCGCTAACAGCCAATGTCACTTAACAGCGCTGTTGGGATGACTGTTAATTTGCTGCTAATGTCAGTTGCTGCTAATGGCAGCGCCTCTACAGTCGCAGCAAACTTCGGCAACTACGCTGCTAAACAACTGCTAGCATTTACATTTGCATCGGCTGGCAGCGCGCTCGTTCGGCTCGTTTTGTTGGTCGAGCGTGCACTAAACTCCCGAGTTTTCCGCTGTCGACGCAGCGTAGCGTGTCGCGACGCCTTTGTTTGCCTTGCCATGCTTTCAGTGGCTCACTGCGATTTTGTTTGCTTCTGTCGGTGGTTGGCGTTGACGTTGACGTGGGCAGCGCGTCGCTGGCTTTTCTGGATAAACACGAACGTCTCGAAGCGGCGTGGCATTTTCAAATGTTTCAGTTCAACTGCAGACGTGAGCTCGTGCGAAAGCTTCGTGCGCTGAAAACTCTTTTGTGCCGGCTACACTCAATCACTAAATATTCTTACAAAGCTAAGAAAATTGTAGAGACTTGTTGGCGCGTGTGTTAAAAAAATATTAGAAAAACTGAAAATCAGTGCAAAGCTATTCTAAAATATATACTCTACAACATTAAAAGTGTTAGTTTAGCCATTTATTTTCCTACTAAAAATCTCAAGGATATTTTAAAACAAAAATAAAAAAAACATTTATTTGTGTAAAAATAAGATGCAGAACGAGTTGAAATGAATTTAAATGACAGTCGTTAAATGACAGTCGAACAACTGCGACGCTTTCCAATTGTTGCAAAGTGTTAGAAACCGCATCAAAACCAACAAAAAAGAAGTATTCGAATTAAGTGAAAACGTACTTTTTTGAAGACCCACGAGAGTATTCCACACTTTTACTCAATCATATTGTGAGAAATGCAAAACGAGAAGTGTGTGTCCTGAACGGCGACGAAATGCGAATTTGAATTTAACGTCCTTTACGTTTTTTTTTTTTTTTGCTCACCTCTTCTGGTGGGTCTTTGAAAGCGGCGTTGCACTCGAATGCTCTGCAAGTGGACAATGTAAAAAGGATACAAATGCTTGTATGCTTCATTAAATGCGTGTGCAAGGATTAGCAAAAAGGATAGAACAAACAGTAAAAAAAAAAACAAATTAATATATATTCGTTAATTCTGCAAATGTATAAAGCAAATTAAAGAGAAAATTTTGCCTTATTTGGATTTCGAAAATTTTATACGAAAAATCTGTATTTCCACACTTCGAAGCATTACTGGTTTATTTCGCTTTGAAAACTATTTGGCCTGGCAAAACCAACGAAATAAAATAAGAAATACTTTTCACTTGCATTTAAAACGAATATTATGAAAATGTTCGAAACTATCTTTGTAGTTTCCATAGAGGGGTAATAAAGTCCAGAGGCTTTGCGACATTGCAACAAACAACAAATTTTTATGTTGGCTCTTTAATTAATTAATTTTAATAAAGCTGGGAATGTTGGGTTTTTATCAGAGAATTAACTATATCTTAATTCAAAAAAAAAAACTTTATCAAGAAAAGTAAAACGCATTGTCAAAATTAAAATGATAGTCTATTAAGCTTAAAAATCGTTATAATTTTGTTAATTTTTTATGAGCAATATTTTTTTTTTTACTTTTGCATATAGAATATTGTGAAAAAACTTAAATGAATTCGATTTTAAATTTAAGTACACAGCTTGTTCGTTGTTGAACCAAAACGGTTTTAAAATTAAAAGCCCTTAGCAATATTTTTTTTTAATTTAAAAAATTTAAACCCCAGAATTTAAAATTTTTTAATATTTCCACTGATTTAACAGCATTTTATGTTAAAACAACATTTGTTAAAATCTCAATTATATATCACTAAATTTATTAAAAAAAATTTCCTTCCAAAAAACATTCAGTGGCAAAACTAAATTTTGTCCAAGTCTAAAAATTTTCCAATAAAAATCTTTATCAAAGATAAATGAAAAATTGCCTGAAAAAACTGATATGGGAAACTTTGTCAAGTGTCCGCCCGTAAGAAAAAAGCAAACAAAATAATTTTTAAATATTAAAATTTTTGGTTCAAAACAAATTAGTAAGTAAAAGAAATTCAATTGGAAGTCTAAAAACTGAGACTTCGCAAGCAAAAATAAAAAAATAGCAAGTGACCAAATTTATAAAAAAAAAATATTTAATATAACAAAAATTCTAACTGGAAAAAAATAGTCGGAAAAAATCAGTCGAAAAAATTTGCCTGCTTTTTGGCATAATAATATTTTCTTTTAAAAGGGTTGTTAATTTAAAAAATCATATTTATTAGTTTTTTTCCAAATCTAAGACCTGTTTTGATTGATTTCTGCTGGCTGTTAATTACTTTTTTTATTTGTATTTTTTTCCTAAATTTCTATTCTTCTCTAGTTTTTTATCATTACTCTATATATTGAAATTTTTATTGTAAATTCGACTGTGAGATTCTTTTTACACAACAACAACAACAACAATAATTCCAGGAAAAAATTGAAATAAAAATTCACAGCCACTGCTAAAGTATCCAAACTGAAACTGAAGTCTCTAAATATCCAATGCGATAGTGCGGCAATCACATTCACATTCTTCTAAAAACTAACTCAATAAATAAAAAAACAAATTACGAATTACAAATTTTTTCTTCACCTTTCTTTCGCAATACTCGCAAGAAGAGTGTCGCAATTCGGCTATTAATCTGCCCATAACCATTACCATTTATTGCCAAACATATTTGCTACATTTTTAAAACATTTTTCGAAACTATTTCAAATGCCATTCCAATAGCAAATGAACTGAAGCAAATGTTGTTGCAGTAAGTCATCAAAGCCAAACGATCGCTTCGCAGTTTAGCGCTTTGACGCTAAAATCATCAAGTGCCAACTGCAGCGGCGCGTTAAGAGCAAATCAAAAAGGGTGCTTCATAGCGAAATTTATTGCACCACACAAAAAAAAAAAGAAAATGAAGAAGAAGTAGAAGTAGAAAGCAAAAACAAATGAGAGCTATCAATGACTTTGACGCAAGCGGCAATCGAAAAATTCACACTTACTCCGGCTGCGCCAGCGATGCAAGATTTTTTTCTACACTACCAAAATACATTTCCAGTGTTTGTGTTTGTGTGTGTGTGTCCACTTCTAATTCCTCAGCCCATTTAATCGAGAATTATGTTTATTTGCGTTGCATAAATAAAAGCTTTGTGGTTTTTATTTTCATTTCTTTGGCTCTAAATTGTATTGCCCTCGCGCATGAGGCATGCTACTTCATCAATTTACCCACACACAGCTGCCGTTGCATTAGCGGTGGAATAAGAAAAAAAAAATATTTATATATTTTGAAATTTTTGCTGTTGCATAAAAAATGAACTGAAACCCAAAAATACGAGTATAACAGAAAACACAAAAATAATTGAAAATTGAAGAAAATAGAAATTTATTTAGGTATTTTCTAATTGGAAATCTAATGAATTTTAGTTTTTAAATTTATTGTCCTCTTAGTCTTTGAGGGAATTACTCGCTTGCGTATTTCGCTGAATTGACCAACAATAATATTTGTTTAGGTGCTTTAACATCTGAAGTGTCATATTCCAAAAATAAAAATCGAGTTCAGCATATTGGCGCCAATCGAGTTAATAAAATGGTTTGTTTATTGAGTTAAGAAAATGAAAGTAATTTTTGTCAGTTCTTCACACAGAGTATTATTTAATTTTATTAAATCACAAAACAAATGTTTTTTGTGGTTCTAACATATTTTCTTTAATCGCTTAAATGCCCTTTTACTTTTCATAATTCTCATATTTATTATATAAATAGTTTATGTTTGCAGGGTTGCATTTAGAATGTCCCAATCGTCTCCTCAAACGCAACTTATAAGTAATGAAAAAATCACAATTCAAATGTGTTGCAATTCAATGTGAGTATGTCTGCTGCATATTCATCTGTCGAAACATACTGCACCTCAATTTGTTCTATATATGTGCTTACTACTCTTATACACCGCCAAGTTTTATTTTTTTTTTGCCATAAATTGCGCACTTTGGTTGTCACGTAGCAACTAGGAGTGGAATTCTGTACGTACTCATCGAATCCCATTTCCGTTAGGATATCATAATACTTCTTTCGTCCCCTGACCCAAGGCAATGTACTCGGCCTCCATTGTACTTAAGGCAACAACAGACTGCTTCCGACTGATTCCCGGATTGTAGCCATCCCACCTGCCTTTGATGAATGTTGACGTCACCTCGTTCACCAACGCGTTCAATTTCCATACCCAAATAGAATGTTATTAGTCCGCGATCGAGCGTCTCGATACGTTATTTTTTAAATTTCATCTATCTTAAACATTCACATCTCATTTTTGCTTGAACACGCCACCGTCATGTCATCAACGTACAAACCAATTATGCAGATTTCATCACCATTACGACAAAAATATACGCTTGCGTCACCTTCTCACCAGCATTATTATTTATTTGACAAGATAATTGAAACTTGTAACAACAAAGTTTATATTTTTAGATGACTAAAAACAAAAGATAAAATACTTATCGCATCGTCTACTTAGTATGAGTAAAAGGATTATCCCAAAAACTTTGTTAACCAGCCTTTTCCAAAAACGTTGTAAAAAAAGTGCAGGTGTCTCCCTACTTAAATAAAAAATAAAAAATTCCCCAAATTTCAAAAAAAAAAAATTTCAGAAATTTCTGGAGTAATTTCAATTCTCACAAAAATCATGCTAATCACCCTTCCACCACGCCTTCAATCAATTACTATTCATTTCAGCGAGTTAAAATATGAAATTAAGCCCCTTAGCAGCAGCACATCAATCAATTCAAAGTGTTACAACAATACTTGCTGCAGCAAAGAAATTACAATAGCAAAAGTAATAATTCCACTAAATACCCCAAAGCAAAAAAAAGCGTAGATAGACGAAAATAAATGAGCAGAAAAAAGTCTGGTAGCAGCAAATGTGCCATCAAAATTTATAAAATTAGACATGAAGCATGTTCGAGTGATCGCCGCCGCAGCATTGTTGTATTGTTGCACGCAACACAATAAATCTTTCTTGCCAGTGGTGGCCACAAGCGCTCGGCGTGCTGGTGACAGCAGCGCCAGCTATTTGTTGCATACAACACTCGTCGTAATGCAATGCTAGCGGCAATAAAAATTCATCTCGAGCAGCCAAAAATAAGTATTTCAATGTGAGGCAACAACAACAAAGGCAACAGGCAAAGTGATCTTGACACTGCGTTCGTGTGTCTGTTGTTGTTTTGGAACAGCAGTTTTGTGTCGCGGCAAATGTACAAATGTAAATGTGGCAGGCCAACTAAGCGATTGTCAAAGCGCATTCAACAATGTGGCAGTCATGGTGAATGTGCTAGTTGCTTGTTGTTGCTTCTTGTTGTTAACTCAAACGATTTGTTGTTGCGCTATGAAATAACCACCGATCGTGCTGCCCTCACTGGATTTGACTAGGCTTGCTTTGGCCGCTCTGTTGCGCTCTGCAGCGCTGAACGCGGAAGCGGCCGATTGAGATGTCTTCACTGGCAACTCACACACACACACACACACATACACACATGCACGATGACTTGGATGCAGCTATAATGACGCAATTTTATAGCAATTTCAGCATTGATGTTCACACCGTTTATGTAGCAATTGCCGCCGATTATCGGCAATAAATAATTTAAACAATTCTTTATCCAATATTTTTTACACAATTTCAATTTTTCTATTTTTTATTGATTCTCCATTTTGACGAGAAATTAGCATTTTGTTGAATTGCTGGGCGTGGCATAAGGACAAAAATGCTGTCAAGGCAATTTGTTGTAAAAACTTCAGCGTTGCTCGGCTCGTCGTTCCTTGACGGTCTGCTGGCGCGTTGAGACATTCCAAAAACATCTTTTTTTCTTAAACATTTTTGTTTTTCATTATTTTCATGTTTGTGCATTTTGTGTCATCGTGCCTGCTTTATGATTAGGTTTCAAACATTTGCGCATTTCGCTGACGCTTGCATTGTTGCTTTGGCGCAGCTGGCAATTTTCGCTGCACCTCAGCAAATGTTTTTCGCCACGGACTGTAATTACAGCTGCTAAGTGGTCAGTGTGTGGGAATTTAGGCAAAATATCGTTTGGGTTTACACTGTGAAAAAGTTAATAAGAAGCTTTAAATAAATTTTTTTGCATTTTTGCATTTTGTCAGTTTTCATACCATGCAATTCAAGAGATTCAAATTTTTTTTCATTTTCATTTAAAATAATTTTTGTCGTAATTTTTCTTTTATTTATAAATTTTTTATATAATTTATTTATTATTTATTTAAATTAAAAAATTTTCTCAATTATATAGTTATTTCGTTAGAGGTATTTTACTATAACTGTATTAAGCATTTACATAATATGTAATTTACGCAAATTTTTTCTTATAATTTTAACTTCCATTTTTTTCTTATTTCCAAAAATATTAATTTTATTGTTTTTTTTTATTTGAACTTATACTTTTCATATCAATTACATTAATATAGCTTTATTTATTATTTTAATTTCTATTCTATTTTAATTTTATATATTTATTTTTTGTTTTTTTTTATTAATATTCTCTTTAATTTTTGGTTTAAATACTTTTTGATTTTTTTTTTATTAAATTATTTTTAATTAAGATTTTTTTTTTTAATTATGCTTTGCTCTATTATTATTTTTTTTAAACCCATTTCTTTTTTTAATTATCGGCCTTAAAAATTTATTTTTGAAAATTTACTAAATTTTTTTATTTCTTTTTATTCTTGCTTATTTAATGTTATCTTTTAAAACACTTTTTCATTTCATTAATGCATTTAAAATATATTGCATTATTTTCAAATATCATATTTCATTGTTTGATTTTTTATTTTTTTTTTCATAAACAAATTTTTATTTATTTTATTTCTTTATTAATTTCGGCCGAGTAACTTTTATAAGTACATCTTGATTTAATTTTTGTTTCTTTTATTTTACTTGTTTTATTTTACTTGTTTTTAAATTTTTTTTCCTTCGCTCCCCAATTTCTCTCACTGTAATCTCCGCACATATTATGCAAACTCCTTCGCTCTTTTGTTCACACATAACGAATAGAATTTGTTTTCTGCTGTGCTTTCATTCTAAAAAGTTGCGCCAAAAGCAAAATTAACCAAAATATTAAAACATAAGCAACAACAACAAAAATCATCGCAAACACATTGCAACAATGCGCCGCCGTCATCCACTGTTCGGTCCAATGGTTCGCTGTCGGAGCTGCCTGAGCTGACTGGGTTGGTTGAATAGCTGCCGGCGATCGCTGTCGGTGGTGTGGGTGTTGAATGACCGACCGGCCGGCCGGCCATACACAATTCACATACATTGTACGTATGTATGTATGTATGTATGTTTGTGTGAATCTAATAAATAGATCAAGCGCTTGTAGGCTTGCAATGACAAACGGCAAATGCAGTTGCATTGCGGTTCGAACGCTTGTGTGACGAGCGGATGGACTACGTAACCGTTGGAAAATGATGACTGCACCGTTTTCAGCAACACACACATACACATACGTATGCAAGTATGCAAGTATGTATGTATGTATGACCATTCACCTGCCTGACATTCGATTTCTGTACCAACAAATGCAAATATATTTATTACTTGGCGTGCTTGCCCTTGTTTGTTGAGTTCTCTAAGTTGACTGTCATTTTTCGTTTTGTTTTTGTGATTCTACGGCAGCCGGCAACATTGATTTAATTGAGTTGTAATTTATTTATTTAAATTTATACCACAAATGCACTTGAACTTGACAGAGGTAGCGAAATTTTATTGAATGCGCTGAATATTTTTGTAGGCGTGTTTGGAAGCTTATGCTGAGGCGCATTGAATCGTAGAAAAATTTATGGTTTCTATCAGCGAAAATACAAACTTTGAAAACTATTTCAACATTTTCTTTTAACTTTTAATAAAAAAAAATAAGATTGAAAGCAAAGAAAGCCTTTAAAAAGCATCGGCAATCGCCACTTCAATTGACAATTCACTACAAAAATAAAATTTCGAAACATTTTAAAAAATTCAATGCAAAACATTTTCATCAAAATTGTATAACCATTTACTTTCGCCAATAATAAATGTGCTTACATCATATTCGGCACACACAGAAAATACAAAAACACCACGACAAATTACGCTTTTGTATTATATTTTGTAATAAAAATCGCTGAAACGAATGCCAAAGTCATCATAGAAAATTTTTTGGCAAACTTTATTATGAAATAAATGAACAATAGCAGCACACATGTACAACTATTCAAATATGTAAATATATATGCACAGTAGCCGTGCGCTTCCACTTTAATAATTTTAATAATTTTGCCATTTTCTAAATAACTTAAAATATTTTACTCAAAAAAATGGCCCAAAAACGCCAATTACAATTGAACACAAACACACGAATAAGAATGCGGGGAACACTAGATACTTGAGTGCTCTTAAAAAATATTTCGCGTAGCAAATATTTGGAATTTTTAAGCAAAATTATAGAAAATATTGTGAAAGTCATCCAGTCACTGAGAGAAATTTACAAGCTAAAATATTTTTTTAATTCTTTATAATACTAAAAAAAATATGATAAATTAAAATATTAGGCCTTTTAAAAAATTGTGAAAACCTTAAAAAATTTGTTTCAAAACTCTTATTTTACAAATTTCCAAATAACAATATTTTGACATAAAATTTAAAAAAAAAACGTTGCTAAAAAATATTACCAATAAAAATTGTAAGATTTAAATAACTCATATATTTCAAAAACAGGTAACAAAAAATTTTGCCAATAAAAATTTTTAAATATTAAAAAAACGTGTATTCCAAAAAAAAAGTTGCAAACAGAATTTTCACGCGCAATTAAATTAGTGAAAATTTATAATTATTTAATTAAATGTTTTCTGTTTTCTAATAAACCGTGTAAAAAATCAAGTAAAAAATTATAAATAAATTTCAGTAATTTAATATTTATTATGGATTTACACATTTTGTTTATATACAAATTCATATTTAGATTTTTTGGCATCAATTTAAAATAAAAAGAGTTAACAAAAAATGCTGCCAATAAAAAATTTAAATATTAAAAAAAATATATTAAAAATATATTTCAATAAAATTTGATAAAATTCATAATTAATTAATTACATTTTTGCTTTTCTCTAAGAAATCGTGTAAAAAATCGAATATAATTTTATATTTTTTTTTTACAAATGAATTTTTTGATATAACTTTTAACCTTATTTAAAAATCTTCAATTCTTAAATACAGGCAAGCAATGATGTTTTACTGTATAGAGTGTGTTTCCATAAATATTTTCTTTAGAAAGTGCTTGCACGCTCATTAAAAACTTTTTCAAAATCGTGGCATTCAAATAATTTAATAAAAGGCAGTCGCCTCTTTTTATATCTGCGTGTAAATATATTTCTGTCTTGTTTGAAACTGTTTTGCACTCCAACCAAAACAAGCTCGCGCGCTGCCTGCAACCAGCCTATTGAAGCAAACAAACAACAACAAAAAATTAAAAAAAAAAAACATATCAGCAAAGCTTTTCAAATTGCCTTTTATTTAATTTTTTTTTGTGTTCGTTTCGAATTCACTCACCATTTAGCGGCAGGTCGAATCGTCGGCTCGTCGGCCAACTGGCAAGAGGTCTTGCTGTTGTTGCTGAGCGCTGCATTGTTGTTGCTGCTGATTGCGGCTGGCAAGACGCCTGCATTTTTAATTGAAACTAAAATTTCAATAACTTAAAAATACACACACACACACACGAATTGCTCACTTCAAAAGCAAAACTGCTACAATGTAATGCATTATTCAAGAGACAGAAGGAAGGGAAGGCGGGGTAAGCTGCGCGCTGACAGCCCTTGAGTGTTTGCGAAAAGCTACGCATAATTTATTTGTGCCAATAGCAAAATGCGCGTGTTGCAACTGGGCTTTTGAATATTTAAAAAAAAAAACATGTAAGCGAACAATTCAAAGAGAAAAAAAGAAGAAAAAATTATGCGAATAACAACGCATTGCCGCATTTTTATTCAAACTCTGGTCACTTCCACATGCGCTGGCATTTTTTTTTAGAATTATTTCCCCGCTTGTATTTGGGTAGAGCGCTTTTAGGCGCGGCTGCTCGTTTTCCGTAGTCGGCACTTAGTCCTTTACGCGCACGTGCCGCCGCTGTTGCAAGCGTCCTAATGAGAATGTTGCAGCTGTTGCTGACGCTTTTGTGGCAATAATTTTGCTGTTGGTTTGGCGCGTGTTTCATTTTTGGTTTTATTTTTGCGTTTGTATTCAATGTTTTCCTTTCGAGATATGTAATTCAATTCACTTTTCCGCCTTTTAATGTTTACACGTTGTTCATTAAAATTAATGATTCGCGTCTAAGTAATGCCGCTCTACATAAAGAGCGTTTAAGCGCAATAAAAAGCTATTGACGTGTGTTGCAAGCATTCGAGCAGGTCGTTGTTGGCTTGTTTGTTGCAAGTTGCAAGTAAAATGTGCAGCTTTGCGAAGCGCAATGAGGGTGTGCGGTGTGCAAATATAAATAAAAAAAATTAAACTCTTAGTTTATTTAAAGAAGCTCCAGAATGCATACATTGGTCTGTGGTTTTTAATTTTTTTTTAATTTTTGCAAAATCTGTAACTTTTCGTTAGATATATTCTTGAGTAGCTTTCAAAATTTATTCGGCCTATAAATATATTTATTGAGAACAAAATTTGTACTTAAAGGGTGGCCAAATTTTAAATGTTACTTGAGCAAATTTAGCCCTTGAATTGTAAAATTTATTTTATTTATTTCTTAATTTTTTTTAATTCAAATGAAATATTTTTAAATATTTTTTCTCGATATTTGCTGATCTTTTAAACTGATTAAAATAATCGCTTAAAAAATCGAATTTAAAAATATTAAAATGTCTGGTTTTAGTTTCTTTTGAATTCTCCATAATATCGCATATGAGTTGGCGCTCATTTTAGAATTGCAAAGCACTGAAAAGCAAATTGAAATATTTTATTGACACTGTAAATAGTATTAATGAAATAACGATTTTTAATGTTCTTAAAAATGGTAAAAAAATGTTCGTGAAACTAATTAAATTTAAACAAAGAGATTTTTTTTACAATATTTAAACTATCGAATTACAATTAAACGAAAAACTGAAAATAATAAAAATGTAATCGTTCACACGGCGTTTGGGAAGAGAAAATAAAAAAATTAGATTTTTTCGCAAGATTTTTTTATTCAAATATATGATATATGCTAGGCACATTCAATAGGTAGCAGCAGTAGAAAATTGAAAAAAAAAATTTGAGCTCTGTATATTTTGTTTTTGCTTTTAAAAGCTTAACTACCTTGAATTGTACTGAAAGCATTCTTATCACACCGAAATTCAAAATTTGACAATTCAAGTTAAAATAAAATATGAAAAAAGTTCGAAAAAAGTTTGCTGCGGCTACCTATATGTACGTCGAAAGATGAAAAAATACCAAATTGAAATTTTAAAAGTCGCAAATATGGTTTTTTAATAAATAAAAATGAAACAAAGTAAAATGTCCTCGAAGAACTTATTGAAACTTTAATTTGTTAAAAAAGGAATTATACAAATTTCAATATTTTCGAAAATTTTTGAAAATTATTGAAATTGAAAAACTGTTAAAAACAATTGATGAGCTCACTAGCCTTTCTTGTTAATGCAATGAACCAAATTAAAATTAAAAAAAAAGTGATAAAAAATCTAACTTCAGCGATTTTTGGTAGATTTTCTTAAATGCAAGTTTTCAACGGAATTAGCGCTTTCGTTATAATTTTGCTATTTTTTTTTAGATTTTAAAATGTGTACACTTGTATCAAACAAAATTATTTTTATCTATTATAAATTTGAGTTGATACTCGTACTGGCATGACTTCAGTTGAGCAAGAAATTTTACTTTCAATGTTAAAAATTGCAGCAAGAAATTTGGTAGACTGCCGTATTTTGTGTAGAATTCAGGAATAAAGACTTAATATATTCCGCAGATAATGACTTTTGCTTAATAAAAATATCCTTTTGACATTCGGCAAATTCGTTTTGCTACAAACCGGCGACAGCGAGAAATGAAATGTGTGTAAAAATGAAAAGTAAAAAAAAAGTTTTCCCACAAGCGCGTCTCGACGTTTTTCTTCAATGATTTTTTCTGCTGCAAAATTTGCATCTGAATGCGAAGAATCACAACAATGTGCACGCGCCTGCCGCTTTCATCGCCATTGAACCGTTTTGTTGTTATTGTTGTTGCTGTTGTCATAATTGTAGTTGTCGCCTTTGTTGTTGTTGCTGTTGTCGCACTGAAATGTCGTCGCATACTTTAAAAAATATTGTTATGTAAATGAGTGTTGCAAATGTCGCAATAAAAACGCCCGAAGAGTAATCAAGACAACAACCACAACAACAACAACAACTACAAACAGCAGGCAATAGCAACAACAATGATGCTCTGAGCGACAGCGGAGAAGTGTGGGCAAAGCGGGAGCAAAGTGAAGCAGCCAACAATCAGCGGGCGGCAACAATTGACAAGAGAAAAACACATAACTGTTGTTAATATGTTCAAAGGGGCTAGCCACACACACACACGCAACGCGCACGCCAACCTGCAACACGCTGGTTCTTCTTCTTCTTCTTCTGTTGTCGCCACTCTTGCAACCGCAAATGACGCAAATAGCTTTTGCTGTTGTTGTTGTTGTTGTTGCTGTTGTTGTGCAAGACAAATGAGCAATTGAACGGAGAATGGCGCGCGAGCGGAGGAATGAATGGATGCCTGCCCGAATGGGCGAGTGGCGGTAAAACGCCCACAAATGTAATAAAAATTTTGTGCAAATTAAAATCAGCGCAGCGCAGCGCAGCGCCTGCACGAACGATGCTGCACGGGTGAGGAGTGGATGAAAGCAATGATTTTATGAATGGGCGTGTGAGTGCGTGTGTGTGTGTGAGTGTTGCGCTGAGTCCTTCATTTGACCAACTCATTGGCAGCGAGCGCAAAAAGGAAGTAGGAAGAAGTGAAAGGTCGCAAATGTGACGGAAATGTTGAATTTGCTACACACGAGCATGTTGTGGCATGCTACTTACATGTGGCAACAACATCCGTTGCTCTGTCCTCGAAGCATTTTCGCATTTTTATACAATTTAGACACAGTCAAGTGACTTTTAGTAGCTCCTGCACTGAACCCTCCCCTTTTACAACGTCTACAGCCCCCCCCCCCCCCAAGTCTGTCACTTCCGTCGCTAAATGTTCAAAGCGAAATCAACACCAGCGACCGCACGCTGTGAATTTTGATGATCTTTACACCGCACATTTAGCAAAGAAAAACCAACCCAAAAAATGTTAAAATTTTATATTCTCGTTTGTTGAGTGTCAAATCGGGGGGGGAAAAAAAACTGCGTGTCCTTGCGCGCATCCTGCCAGGATAATGAAGCATGCAATGCATTACGAGCCAAAAGCTTGAGTGCAACCGCGCGAATCTCTGCATTTTTTCGCAATTAATTATGAGTAGAAAATATATTTACACTGTTGCAGATTAGTTAACGCACCAAGCGCACAATACACGCCCGCCCGCGAGCCAACCAGCCAGCGTCATTAACATTTGTCTGCATACGTTAATGCTGGCTGTCATTGTCGCCTAATGCTTGTGGCATTTAACGCGCGCATTTCGAACGTGCCACAAAATTGAAGTGTGTTGAATTTTAGTGCAACAAAAACAAAAAAAAACAACCACCACCACCACCAACTACAACAATAATCGTTTGTTGACGACAACTACTTGACATACACTTTTGAACTCACACTCGACGTTCGGCCAGCAGCTGATTGAAAATGGGGTGGCTGCACCCCGCAAGCACCCCCTCGAACGGCGCCAGTTCGCGCAACAACACTGCCACGCCCGCTACATGGACGCCCACGAGGCTGCGGTCGACGCGGCTACGACGACGCCGCTGCCTGCCACTGCGCCTGCTACTGCTGCCACTGCTGCTGGCGGCGCTGTTGGACGCTTTGCCCGCGTGTGATGCGCGCGGCTATTCTCCTTATGGTAAGTAGCGTTCATGCAACGCGCCATCCTTCCTCCCCCACTCGACTGCCTATTTGTTCCTTTTTCGCCTTTTTGTTTATGAAAGTGTACAGTTTGGCGTTTATTATGGCCAAATCAATTGGTGAGTACTCATCAACCTTGAATGAAATTTATGTGGCGCCACCAACTCGCTCCCGTATAATGCTCGCTATGCATTTGTTGCAACAACACTGCTGGCGTTTTAATTGCGCTCAATTTGTGCGCCGCTGTTCTAATTCCCGTTGGTGTTGTTGTTGCAACATAAGTACGTGATTGCTGCAATAAATTTCAATCAAGTGCGGTCGGCTAATTCCAAAGCTAAACGAAGCAGTGACGCACATTGCTGGCGTTTTTTGTATATAAAAAATAATAATTATTTTTAGCGATGAACAAAAATATAAATTTTTTTATTTTCTAAAATTTTACATGTTTACTTAGTGAATGTTTTAAAGAGCACTGAAAAATTTACAAAAAAGGAATTTTCTTATTATGAAATGAACTATCTTCGAAACCACGCACAGAAGAAGAACAACAGAAAGACTCCAGCGCCGCCTGGCGGTTTAATTTTTCGCAGAACTATTTCTCTTCCTACACGAAATCCGTATTTCTAATTTTAATTGATTCTCAACCGGAAAAGCTCTTTTAACTCATGAAAAGAAATTGTTGCCCTTTTTTAATAAGTTACTGAAAACGAAAATCTCAAAAAGTTAGTTTCAAAAAAAAAAGATTTTTAATATTTTAAGCTAATAAAAAATTTTATTTCAAGCGAGAGCGGGCAGTTTTGAATTTTATATTTCTTAAATTAAAAATGTTTTTCCCGCACAATTTGAAAAAACTGGTTAAAAAGTAATTACAACATTTTGTCTGAGAAATTAAAATTTTTTTTTTTTAAATTCGTCTGATTTACAAACTTTTATAATTGATGTAATTTTCTGTAAATATATTGCTTTTAAATTAAATTTTTTTTTTAAATTGGAGAATAAAAAATAATTGTAGATTTAACTAAACGTTATAATCTACATATAATGTTTTATTAAAAAACTTTAAAGAGCTTGTGAATTTTGAGTATGGAGCGCTTTAATTGCTGTACAACATTTTTTTTTTTGGAAAAAGTCTTTTCACAAAATTATAAAATTCCAAAAACTTTTGATATTAAAAATTTTTATAAAATAATTTCTGTTATGCTCTTTTCAGAATTTGAGAAAATTTGTGGATTTATAAAATTCCAAAAACTTTTGATATTAAAAATTTTATAAAATAATTTCTGTTATGCTCTTTTCAGAATTTGAGAAAATTTGTGGATTTTGTTTAAAAATATTCGTTTTGAATAAATAGTTTATTTTTCAATTAAAAAAAAACTATTCAGACAAAATTTATAAAATTTAAAATATACAATTTCTCAATTCGCAGTCGCTTTACTACTTTCATATGAATTTAAAAAAAGGAAGAGTCTTTTAATTTTTATATATTTTTTATATAATTTTCATGTTTTGGCATTCATTTTACGTACACGTTTTTATTGCTGTAATTTATTTATCGCATACATATTTTGCACTCGATATAGATATAAAAAATTTTAATGTACGTGCACTATTTTCTCATAAATTATTTATTTATTTATTTGCTTATTTTCGCTTTTGCTGCGCATTTTTTTTTTGTAATTTCTTATTAATCAATGACGATATTTTCATTTTTAATTACCAATCGCACAACTGTTGCATTCGTTGCAAAAGCAATAACAAATAGCACAACAACGACAACAACAAGAACGTTCAGCAATTTTAATGATTATTAATTACTTTGGTTGACTTTTGCACTTGTTGCACACGCACGAGAGTACAACACACACACACACACAAACGCATACGACCAGCAATAATTACATGTTGCAACATGTCACCAGCGCTGCAATTGACCGCAAAAGTGCCAAGGTTGTTGCCTGCTGAAATAAGTATAGTTAAATGAAACTTTAATTTTGATCAAATAATTTTTGTTGTTGCTTTAATTTGTTGCACACACAAATTTTGAAGTAATATTGATGAGTGTGAAATATTTTATATGAAATGCAATATTTATTTATTAAATTCTTAAGCCTTCAAATTGGAATTTAATAAACGCGCGTGATTGCCAAAACTGACAGTTATAATGCCAATGTTGCAGGCAGCAACAACAACTTGTTGCACTAGCGAATTGACGGAATGCAAAATAGTTAGCGAAATATATTCAGAGTAATAGGAGCTAAAGTTCCTATTAACTTATTGTTGCACTTAACAAACGGCCAATGCGATTCACTTAAGGCGCTTGCAACATCTCTGAACTTCAAATAAATTAGCAAAGATGAATGCGTGCTGCAGACAGCTGTCGACAAAGAAGAAGCAAAAAAATAGTAAACACTAAAGAAAATTTTATTTCGCTGCCCTTTCACAAATCTACCCTCCTCCTCCACCATCTTCTCCGCGCCGCCGCATTTGCAGCCACAAAAAAAAGAAACAGCAAGGAAAACATCAGCGCCGCTGCTTCTGACAACTCTGTGATTGTCGACTTTCGCAGCGCCACACAGTTCATTTGCCACTGCGGCGAACGCATCAACCGCAAATAACTGTTCGATTGTGGTGAATGCCACAAACAGCGGCGGCGACGTCAGCAGCAAAATGGCAGCAAAAAAAAAAACGCATTCCATGCCACGAACAGCGGTCAGGCGGCAACTGGAAACTGCCATTCGATTATTACAGGGTGACTGCTTGGTGGCCGTTGTTGCATTTGCTTTTCGTAATTATGCGGGTTCATTGTGTTGCATCGTCATTGCCGCCCATTGTTGACGTGCCACACAGCGATGCTGCTGCTGCGCTCGACTCTCTTTGAACTTTCGAACTATTTACACTGCAATTGGGCGGCAAGGACAAGCGTGGAAATATCAAAAAATGTAGCTTTAAGTACATTTAATTGTCACAAATGGTTTGCTGAAGTGTCAATATTTGTTTGTAAATGAAATTCGATTGCCAACAAAAGCAACAAAAAATTGAAGGGAAAACAAGCAGCGCGCAGAGAGGCGAGGCGACCAACCACAGCAGCTACGGGCAGCTTATGGCGGCTATGCATTTGTGTTTCTTGTTTGTTTTGGTTTTTTTTTTTTGGTGTTTTGCATTGCTGCACACACACACAGACACACACATCAATACACGCATATCTACATATGTGGCACTTAAGCGCTTGTTAATTGTGTGCGCCACTTTTGTTTGCCGCCAACAAAAGCAAAAACTATTCTATGCTCCGCCATTGTCTGCTACAAGTGTGATCTTGAAGTGAAAATTAAGATGCAAGTGTGAATTAATTGGAGCGCTCATAATCACAAAACTCGCAACACTTTGTATGCAACTGCAACGAACTCAACTGGCCGCTGCTGATCGCATTGCATTCGTTTGCGTTTAAGCGAATCTCAACATTTGCTTTGGGCTTCTGTGTGTGTGTGCGTGTGTGGCAACTAAACGAACATTGTGCCACATTACAAAAGCGTCAATTAGCCTAATTTCCCAGCGTTTTCTTTTTTATTCGCTTTCGATTCTATTAACTCGTTTATTTATGTATTTAGTTAAATTTTTATTTTTTTTATTATCAAAGCTTCACAAAAAGGATTGCACAACAATACATAAATAAGAAGGAAATAAACATTTGCGGCGACTAAGTGGCCATTGAAATGAAAGCAAAAATGTATTCGAAATTTATAAGAACAACAAATTGTGTTTAATAGCACAAAATAGTTTTGTTTATTTGTAGAGACTTGAGCTAGAAATGCGTTTGAAACGAAAGTGCTTGTCTTAAAAATACTTATGAATGTTTTAGATTTCTTGTCTGCAATGAGCATTTTTTATTGCTTTTAAAATTTTCTTCAAATTTACCAACAACAACAAAATGCTTGGTAGTCACGTTCCACCAGCATTTTGGTTTGATCTCTCCACTTGAGCTTTAGTTGAGAGTCACAGTTCTTCTCGAATCTGCAACGATTTTACCCAACTGTACCTTAAGTCGATTATTATATCGTTCATATGAGTGAGTCGTGCGATAGGTAACGCCTCTCTTCTCAAAAAAAAAAAAAAAACATTTTGTACTTCTCGTCTTGTCCCTAAACTCTTCCAAGCGCTTGGCTCGTCGTGACGTCTAGTTAGTTTGTTTCGGGGCAGAGGTAGAGCAGCTAATGCATGGTCTCCTCCTCTTCCACACCACCCCGACTGTATAAGCTCGATAGTCGTTCACCAGACTGCCAGATATTTGATTCATTTTGGTTTCCTCATTTGCGCTCAACATGTGTTTGCAGTTTCATGAGACGAGTTATGAATTTGAAACTTCGATGTTTGCAGAATGATGCCCAGAGACATGCCTTGGCAAGCAAGCTCTTCAACTTTGCAGTTATAAACGATTTGCATTTGAAATGCCTCAGTCAGCCTGCTTTGGTTTCAGCGACGTTTTTCTCAGGAATTCCATAACTTGTTTGGGTGTCAGTGAAATCGCGTTTACTAAATAAATGTTATAAGAATGATGCGATTTGGCGCCAAAAAGTAGAAATAGCATAATTACTGTGGAAAACCAAAATTTTCTCTTGTTGTAGCCAGGAAAGTGAGATGTGAAAAATTAAAAATTTGGATCGAACTAAAAATTTCTGTCTGCAGTAAAATTGTTCAAAAATATACCTTTCCAAAATTTAATTTACGTATTTTGTTATTACTATTATTATTTTATTATTATTTAGTGTAAATTTTCCTGAATGTCTCTTTGTCGCTGCTTCTGCCTCAAACTCAGGGGCATATATGTTATGTGAATACATTTTACACATTCGTTGACATTCGTTTCATTTTTTTATCTGTTTTGTTTCCCCCCCTTATTCCTCTTTCCATTACTTGCTCTATTCGCTTTGTCCATCTCTGCGCTTCGATGTCCAATGACATCCTTGACTTCGTTAGATTCCGCGTAAGCTGATACCTCAACGCATTACCACTTACATTTGCTGTCTCTTTCGTGCATCAAGCCGAAGACAAGAAAAAAATCAAATAGAAAAATAATATAAAATGTAAATCACAATGCGAGACAATAGTGAATAATAAAAGTAAGTAGTAGATCGCGTGAAAAGACTGTTGCCATTGCCAGCAGCAACGAGCGATTCTTGGCATTTCCTCCTTTCCCAACCTTCTAGTGGCCTATTTGTGTGTGTGTGTGTGTTTAGCTTTGTCTGTAAGTAATACTCGAGAACGTTTTTGTGTTACATTCACATTTATGTGGGTGCTCACCTTCTTGTTTTCGTTGAAGATCACTCAACATTTTCGCCAGCTTCCACATTTTGTTCTTGCCAGCAGCTTCATTAACAAACTCTAAGTGCCAATTGTGTGAGTTGTTGTTGCAAGTAATTTTATAAAGCGTAAAATGTATACACATCTGCGATCATAAATCCGCGTAACAGCAGTATTTCCATTATTTATTTACAGCGATCACTTAACAGCGGCCCCTAACAGTGGTTATTTAACAGCGCACGAGCTGCTGGCTGTTCGTGATGTGCTGGCACTGTCACCGCAGGTGTCAGCTTTCGTATTCCAAGCGTTAAAAAAAACACAAAACAAGTAAACAGCACAAAAAACAAATTCAAATATCAGCAAATTTTCTGCTTTGTTATCAGCTCGTTATGATCTCAGCATTTGCAAGTTTATTTGTATATGAAATTTGTTGCTGCCATTATGGATACAATGGATGCTTCGCTCAACGTCATTGTAAATCTCATTTTCTCTCCTGCGGCAGCATCGCCCGCGCTATAACAAAAACAAAAAACAAAAAACAGAAAGCTTAGAACAAAGAAAATGAATTTCGAAAAAAAAGATGTGGAGTTTTGTAGCAACAAATAGCGCGCTAAGAAACAACAACAAAATCGCAACAGGGCCACGGCAATTCACGGTGACAGGCGCACCTCGGGTAGCATGGCTGACGACGACGGCTGCTGCTTCGACTAGGAAGTGCCATTGGCTGCTTGGCAGCAGTTCGAGGTGAAGATGTGGCGCTGCTGGATTTTCCTCATTTCAGCCTAAACGGGGGAGGAATGGAGATTCGCGCGAAAATTGTTATCTCTTTTATTTCATGCTTTTGACTGCACTTTATTCGCGTTTCTCATTTGATTGTTGACGTTTAGCTTTGTGACTCTTTTCTTTGTTCTATTTGTGTATGTATGTGTGTGTGCATGGTACTTTGTGTGGGTCACGCTCGCCTAAGCAGCAAGCTTCCTACATGATTTTTTCTTTTGTTTAAGGAAAGTGTTTGTTTTATTTCCAAATGGCAAAAATATAAATTTTCTACAGAAAATAGTTTTCTAACCTTAAATTCTAAGTGAATAAATAAACTTCTTCCGACTCCTCAAGGGCCTCCGCGTCGCAACGCTCGTTACTCAGTTGTTCGGTACTCGTCTCATCGTTTGCTGCTGGCTACGCCTGCGCTTTTGTAGTCGAGTAGCTTTGGCACATTTTGACTCTAAACAATTAAAGTTATTGTTTTTTGTTTTTTTTTTTTTTAATTATAACGGTAAGCCCCTTGATTGACAGCTGCTCTGTTTTTTTCGTTTTTTTTTTGTGAAATGGAGATGGGGCGTATTAAATTCGCCAAGTTTTTTTCTTGCAAGTCGAAGGCGAATTTTTTATTTAAATTCATTAAGGCTGATGTTGATATAGTAAACTCTTTAGCTTGGCTGCTTCCATTGTTGTTGTTTAATGCGGCAACAATTGCAATGCGAGCGTAAGCAATTCTCCAATGAGAAATTCTTTCAGGAAGTAAAATTTTATTTTAGAAAAATAATTATTAAATGCAATTGCGTTGAAAAAATAATAATTTTATTAACTTAAGAAATGAGTAATTAAAAACTTTTACAATACAAAAAAAAATTAAAATGAAGTTTCGGAAAGTAGTTGAAAGCAATGAAGCTGATCAAAGATACGGAAAAAAAAATTAAAAAAAAAACAAAAAAATTTTTTTTTTAGGTAAATAGAGTAAATACACTCAGAAACAAATGGAGTTTGAAACTTGTACAGCAGAAGCATTTATTTTTGATAGCGCGGGAAATTCTTTTTAATAAAATCTTTAAAAAAGTTATCAACGATCATAAAATCATTGAAATGTTTGTTTGATTTGCCAACAAAATTTTAAAATATAAAATAAAATCTTCGCATGCATTTTTTTTAACTTTACACCAAATTTTCTATTTCAATCACTTTTTTTTTGTTATTTTTTATTATCTATTTTATTTATATTTTTAGTTTGGTTTTTAAGTTTTATTTAAATTTTTTTTTTTTTCGAAAACTCTATATCTAACTCTATAATAATGACAAAAATAAAATTCAAAATAAATTTTTGTAAATATTTTTACGCACCAAAAAAAAAGTTTGTCAAGGAGATAAAAAACGGTTGAAGGTTAAATTTTTTAATATAAAAGTCTGAACTTTTCAGAAAAAATGAATTTCGCTATTTTTAAGAAAAAAAAATTGATTTCTTGCGTGTGAATTCTGTTTAAAAATCAATAAAAAAAAATTTTATTAAATTAAATATTTTTTAAAATTAAATTAAATATGTTTTTATTTTAATTTAATTTATAAAGTTTTCACTTCAATTCAAATGAGAAATATGAAAAATTTTAAAAACATGTGCATATGCCATTTGCTAGTTAGAATTAGTTAAACGATACGGGGTATTTTTTTCAAATTTTGTCAGCTGAATAGCCATTGGAAAACTAATTATAGATTTATTTAGAATCTAATTTTCAATTTAAAAATTTAAATATAAAATTTTTTTTTAAGTTTATTACACGTATAACAATTCATCAATTAACATTTTTTTAATTTATAAATTGTTTAGAACTTACTTTAATAATTTATGGCTTCAACTTTATATTTAGTAGTTTTTATGGAATTTCTTGAAATGATAATTCACATTGAAAATAATACATTTGTACTCAAAATTATTATTTTTTTCTTTTTCTATCTTTGCAGGTATGTAATAATTTGTAAATGTGCAAACGTAAATCCTTTGACTTGAATATTCGTAAGTACGGTGTTTAATTTTGCAAACCATATCAACAAAAATATTTAAACTATTTGAAGCCCATTTAAAAATAAGCAACAAGATAAACTCTACTTTAAGGCGCCTTCGCTTAATCAGCCCCAAATTTTTTGAAACATAAAAAAATGTTTGCTCGCCTTCGTAATTTGACACTTCAATTAATGGATATGTCAAATGTCAGCGCCGCAGGCATTTTTCAGTTTGATTCTAATTTGCCACAGCTCTCAACCATTTTCGGCGCACGTCCGTTTGCCAGCTTCTCACGTTGCCCCATGGCACTCACACATTTGCACATTCACGCATTCGTGACGTAGTACTCGTATGTACGCATCTCGCGATTTGTTTTTTTTTTTTTATTATTCCTTGTTTCTCAAGCTAAAAAGCAAATACTCGTACCAACTCGCTTTCGCATTATCTACTAGAATTACCCATTCGATATTGGCTGTGACGCCTTGCATTTCTTTGTTTAGACATTTCGCGGCTGCTTCTCCGCGCTGCATTTCGCTGATTATATATTTTTGCGCGCGCATTGAACGTGAGAATGCGCAAAAGCAGAAGAAAAAAAATGACGAAAATAATGCAAAACTTATTAAATACGTGACTTAATCTCTGCCGTTGGAGTCAACTTCTGCGACTTGCAACATTTTTGACATTTCACAGGAGAGAACCAAAAAAAAATGTTGTACATTATTTTTTGCATACTTTCTAAATAGTTTAATTTAACGGAGCAACTGTTTAGCCAGCTTTTGTGGCAGCCACTAACATGCCCCCGCTGCATCTTTCGCTTTAAATACTCGCAATTGCCACACACATTCGCACCGTCCGCACTCTCCAACGTCCACTTGCACTTTTTCCTCCATCTAAACGCTCATATGTGACATTTTATGCTGCTCCTGTTTGTATTTATAGCTTCGCCCATTCATTGCCAGCTTCCAAATTGCAACTGGTCGTTTTTCTAGTCAACATCTGTCAACATGCCACACGTGCACTATTTGCGACATGCACTTGGTGTCCGCCAGTGTTTGCTTTTACTATTTTGCAGCGGCACAAACACAGCGCCATCGCCTCTTACTCGCACACTCGCAGCCACTCCCACACATCTGCTCCCAAATGAACCGCCTAAGACGATGACACTCGCCCAGTATTTATTTTTTGTCGTAGGACTCTTTGAAATCGCTTACTTTTCCGGCTGCAGCAACCACGATGTTGGCACTTTTGTTGTTGTTATGTTTTGTTACATATTGTTTGTTTATTTTCGGTTAGTTAAGTTTGCAATTTCCGGTAGTGAAGAGCGAAAGTGTTGACTTTACTTGACCACAATAAAGTTGTGTGGAAAAATGTGGGTATTTGAGAAAAGTAATTTAACAAATTTGGTTTAAAGAACTTCAAATGAGGTCATAAAAAGTCAGCTCTTAAAAGCTGATGTAATTTGAGGAGCGTTTAATGAGCTTAAGTTTGTTAAAGAGGCGACAGAATAGAGGCCGGTGGTGATATGTTAAAATTCATCAAAGTTTACACTTTTTCACTACGACTAACAACTGCGCATTTAAGACGATGGGGTATTACAAATTCTGGTCTTTATAAGCTTTCATTTCTAAAATAAACTTTCGCCTAAGCTTTTCGAAAGCTTCAGTTTATGCTTTTATTTTTTGTCATTGCGAAGATTAAATGAAACACGAACCCCAGCATTTTTCCTACAATAAAACTTTCGCTTATTGCATGAGCTTTCATTAAAGTCATTTTTAAACAACTTTATTAGCTCTGATATTGAACGATAACCATCATATGGTATATACACCAAGAGGTCCAAATTTCCTCACTAAAACGCTTTCGCGAAATTTTAAACATCGTCCATTTATGGTTTTATTCCTCGCCTTTGATTAACACATAGTTTATAAGTTTTATTCAAGCACGGTTTCGTTTACTTAAAAGCTTTCATGGCATCTTTCTGAAAGCTCTCTTGATCTCTACCTTAAAGCTTTCAACAAAAATGAGCTTTAAATGTAGAATTTTCGAAGTTGTCTGCAATTTGTTTTTTGTGACGAGCTTACGATTTTCACATAAGCTTTCCCCTCAGCTTTCGGAAATTTTGTTTATTTAATAATTTACTAACTGAGTTTCTATTAAGTGATTAATGTTTATCCCTTCGTTAAGCAAATTTTTCATAAACCTTTTTTGGATAACTTTCGGCTCCAAGCAGACAGCAAATGCATTGGAAAACTCAGCTTTTACTCTTTAACTTTTATTTGCAAATTTCTTGTTTGAAACGAAAGCAGCAAAAACATTTTGGCTTCTTCACATTCGCATGGAGAAACGTGTACTCCGGTGACAAAGCGGAGATGAAGAATAGCAAGTTAGCAAAGAAATACAGAAAAAGTTTGAAGAACTAAAATTGCTTGTGCGAAAAGGCCCAAATTTTAGCAGCTTTCATATTAAAAGAATGATAAAATTCCATTGCAGAGCAAGCAAAAGAATTGAAAAAAAATTAACACAAGCAAATTCGAATGCAACTGTCAAACTATTAAAATAAAGTCCTATAACAAATTGCTACACATTTTAGCATCAAAAATTTAAAGTCAACAGTAACTCGACCGAAGTGTCCAGTCGCACCGACGCCCCGCTGGCGCAACAAATCGCAGCTGTAAGATGACCGCAGCGGCATTGCTTGAAGTCTTTTAAATTCAGACTTCTTTTTTTCTTACTGTGTCGTTTACATTTTCGTCGCTTGCCTTGCAACCCAGCACCTTCGCCTTCAACTGTGCCACTGACTGTGTCCGCCTAAGAAGCGAGCCCGACCGACCGACACACACTTTTTGCAACATAAATTTTCCCGTCTTGCTACACTTTTGCGAGGTGTCATTTTTGATTTCTAATTCAGCACTTTTTGTTGCTGTTGTTGTTGTGGGTGTGCGCATGGCAGGTGGTGTTGGTTGCACATCTTCAAGTGCCACGGCCAGTTGACTCGCCGAGCGCGCACGTTAAAGCGACTAGCTGACTGGTTGGCATTCTGGAGCATTGTTGCTACACAAAATATTTGTGCTTGCGCCAGTGCCTTTGCGTCTGTCCGTCCGTCCAGAAGTCTGTCTGCTTGCTCCATGTTCACACTCATGTCTGTCTGTCTGTCTGTGTGTCTGTCTGTCTGTCTTTCTGTCTGTCCGTCGACGCGCTCGTTCGCTAGCAATGACACAATTTCGCGCGCCACTTAGCGGCTACGCAGCCGACAGCCAACAGTCGCGCCAAGTGCGAAATGGTGGATGTGTGTGTTAATGTTTCCATTTTTCTTTCGCATTTTTTAGTTTTTGCGCGCTGCAGCCGTTTTCTAACGCGCTTCAGCTCTTGGCAAGAATTTTCATTAACTTGCGCGGTGGACAGTCACTTGCACACGAATTTGCATAAAATAAAATTTAAAAAAAACCAGCTAATTTATTTATTTGGCAACATTCAATTGTGGTAGCGCAACATTTATCAGCGTTCAAATTTGCAAGCTGATAAAATTGCTTGTTTGTTCAATTGTTTTGAATATGGCATTTTTGTTGTTGCAGCAATCTGCTTGCAATTGAGCTGACAGCTGACATAAGTCATCAATGAATTTGTATGCATTCACCGACGCTTTCAACTATGCACTCTGTTAGTCAGCGCTCGAATTAATTTCTATGCATATTTTGTATAAATTGCATCCGTACAGTTTTCATAAATTTTTTAAATGCCATAAAAATACATTTATTTTTATTATTTTTTTTTAAATATTGTTAGCGATACCCTTTGCGCCTGCTTGGCAATGCATCATGCCGGCATTAATTGCCGCCTGCCAACATGTGTATGTGTATGTGTCATCGACGGACGGGGCAACTTCTATGCTGTGAACATGCAATTGAAATCACTTAAGAAATTATTTCTGCAATGATTTAGCGCAAATTAGTGGCAGCTGCGAGGCTATGAAATCATCACCAAATATACCTCAAGTTTTAGTTAACGTTTAGTGAAAGTTTTTTTTTATATTATTTTAGGTTTTAACTGAAATTCTTTTCATATTTACTTTATTTGACTTTTTTTACATTTTAAATTTGAGCTTCCATTTGGGTTTTCATAGCAAACTTATTTTAAAATTTTGGAATTTATATTTTAACCGCGCTTTCATCGAGCTCTAACATTAACACGCCATAAAATTATTTCAGCTTATCTACTCAATTTTTTTGCTGTAAGGCTTAAGAAAGCTTTGAGTTTCACCGAAAGCTTTTTTTAAATAACTTCAAAGTGCGCTTCCAATTTTTTTTGTAATTTACGCGAATAATTTCTGTAGCTTTCAGTTTACAAGAGCTTTAGAACTTTTACTAGGCTTTAAATGAGCTTCCATAAAGGAAAAATTGAGCTTTTGTAAATATTCGATAGGAATATGTTAAAATAAATAGATACTAGAAATTCCTTTAAGTTGCTGAAACTCCTTGAAAAATTTACACATTTTTGACATATAAGTATGTGAGCTCTGTATTTTTCACACATAAAATTTACACATCCTATTCACCGTGCAATAAGTTTTCGATACTTGTTTTTATGACCTCTTGGAAAGCATTCATAAATCGTTTTTCTTTTTTGTATCATTTTTTTTTTGTATGCCTAAATTTCACGCCTTCTCTGTTGGTTGGCTAAGAAGTTTTTATAAAAAAACAAATGATAATTTGTTTAAGCAAATACAAATTTTTAGCATTTATGTTACAACATTTTTCACTGCCGCCAGCAAGTTCCATTAGATTGCAATAGTCACACACAACCACACGCTGTTATGCCGCTAACAACTTGCTGACGCACTGCAGGCAATGTTTTTGTTGCTCCAAAGCGGGTTTTAATTATTTATTTATTTAAATTTTTTTTTTGTTTTCGAATAATAGCGCTCACTATGATTTGCGACGACACACACCCAGCACAGTGCTGCGATCATATTTCCAATGCGCAGCTACATATTTACATACTTAGTTCACTTACTACAGATAGACTCTTCTCTGGTATACATACACACACACACATATGTATTTATGTGCGTGCGCCTGCCTCATCGATAAATGCGCTTCAGATAGCTTTTTTTTATCTGCGCTAACGTCAACGTAAATCAATCCCTTTGCTAGTGATCGCCACAGCTATTTTATGCGTATTTAATAAGATAGACCAGCACACACACACACACACACACACACGCACATAAAGCATATTGCACTCGCCTGAAAGGTACATACGGACATGTAGATACGCGTCTGACATGCATGTGGCATGAAGATTGCATTACAGATAAGCGCTAATTTATTTTTCTAGCGCAACGAACACACCCTTCGCTCAGGCAACACGGCAGAGGCGTAGTCAATAATAAATCGATGCAAAAATTGCCGCAAATTAAACAAAAAAAAAATGCTAACTGCCGCATTTTTCGCCACATTCTTCACTTTGCAGTTATATTAATAAATATTTCCTAAAACGCTAAACGTTTGCCGCCGCTCTTTCAGTTGCATGCAAATTCTTTACACAAATCAATGTTTATTCATTTACATGTATGTGGCATGCAACAGCGCACCTACTCGTATGTAGATAGTTTGTCAACAAATTTTGCCGCAACGCAGCCACGCCCCAAAACACCAGCCGGCATTTTATTGAACGGCACTCATCCGTTAAGTTCATGACCAGCAGTCGGCCAATGCCACCCTTTACTCACACGCCTGCCACCCCCTGTTATTCGGGCAAGCCAGCAGCAGTTGCGCGTCTCGCTTGCTAATCAAAATAAAAGTCAATCTAGAGCTGAACAATGTGTGGCATGCCACCAAGCAGCAGCCACCGCCAACAGTCATAGTTGCCAATTTAGCCGACCGACATTCATAAAATATTTTTATAAAAACTTTGCGCCGCTAAAAATGCGCAAACAAGAAAAAAATATACAAATTATTTAAACAAAAGATATTTCGATGTGTTTGCCGCCGCCGGCATTTATTGGCATTTTTTTTTTACAGTTGTTGTATTTGTTGCAACTGTGTGGCATTCATATTTTGCATGGAAATTGCAGCAATTCATCAATCGGCGAATTGGCCGCGCACAATCGCGGTCGCCATATCTGACAAATGTCCGCGTCGTCGTGAGCTTATCGACCGCAGCATCGCACGGCGGCGACGGCAGCAGCAGCAGCATCTGCCACAATTACACACATAAGTGCATACAAATGTATTTACGGACACACACACACATAGCCAAATGGAATGCGGTTTGTTGATTGCGTGAAAAAGTAGTAGACACAAAAAGGTGAACTTTAATTAAATTCACTCGCACAAGTTGCACACACACATGAAAACTTATGTGCATGCTGATATACGAAATGCATTTGTGTGGCGCCAGTGTCTGTGTATGAGTAAAATAAATATGTGCTTTGACTTCACTGCTGCTTGGTTTATTTAATTCGTGTTCAAACAAAGTCGGTTTTATGAGCTTTTTAACACGATAGAAATCATTATTGAATTCAGGTTTGAATTGATAAGCTTTTGTATGGAAGCTCATTAAAAGCTTTCACAATTTCTTCATCGAATTGAGTTATTTATGTACACTCATCCTCGCTCTCACTAACTTAAACTGAAAAGTGCTCAAACTTCAATATATTCTTTCTGAGCTTTCATTGTATATCTTAATTCATGATAAATATAAATTATACATATAAAAAATAAAAGCTTGAAAAAACTTTAAACTTACATTTGAGTAATCATCGAACACTAAAATTAACTATTATTTTATATGCTGGTAAACCATTGCAGTTTCACTTTTACTGTCTTAAGCTTTCAGTGAAAGTTGTCACGTAACAATCGTTCAATATAATTTCATTAGAAGTAAGTAGATAGTTTCGAAATTCACTACACAAATACACATTCTTGCTAAATTTAATTTAATTTTTCCCAAACCTCAGCAAGCTTTCAGTTCTCAGCGTGGGCTTATTTTAGTATTCATATAATTTCGGGTAGCTTTCAAATAATATTTTCTTTCATATAAAAGTATACAATGAGAGTTCGCATTTAAGAAAAGCTCTTTTGAAATTCGCACTTTTGTTAATTTACGAGAGCTTTCACTGAGAATATATTACTTATCAATTCGCGCACGACTAATTGTTCTCCGACTATGGACAAAAACAATTTATGCCGCGATCTCACTCATTATCCAAACACAAACATTATGCACGCCATCCATAATGATTTACAGCTGTCAATCGGCATCAGTAAAATGCAATGAAACGCTTATCATTATAAAAAATTGCACATCTGGCAGTGCTGCATCAAATCAATTCCATATCGAATGGATAAAATATGCTTACAAGCATAAATGCATTTCCTTTACTCTACTGGCAATGCGAACATGATCTGGTTGTTTAAGTGAAGATCAAAGCGATCGACGCATATAAAAAAATTAGAATTGTTAATTGTGCTGCAAATACTTAGTTTACAAGTGACAATTTGATATATGAGATATCATTTACAAGCATTTTGTCATACAAATTTGCATGTACTCAGCTGGCAATTGAAGGCAATCGCTTATGATCTCATGCGATCGTCGCACTTCAGATTGTGCGCTATTTGTATCCTCCCCTGTCGTGGAGGCGGAGGTGCTGAAATTGACAAGTTTAATATTTTGCATACGTTTTTGCATTCGATTACTGGCACGAGATTACAACAGCAATTCGAGTTGATGATCTCACGCGATCACTGATCGTGATTGATGGGCAGCAGTACTTGTATGCAATGTAGATACTCGTAAGTGCAGCACAAAAAGCGTAAAGAATTTAATGAATATTTATTTCCATGCTACCATTTTATAAAACAACTTAAAATTCGTTGTACGATTGATAAACATTGCGATCGTGCTGTTTGCGTTTTTAAGCGATCCGCATGATGAGCTGCTAAAATTGATTTGATCTGCTATAAAGAAACTTAACCCACTTAACAAAAATATTTTTTAATACAAGTGAACTCAGTTGTGCCTTTTGATGTTTGTGAAACGTGTGATCTTCAAAATGATCCTCAAGTGATCGTTTCTTGATTTTTTTCGCCATTATATGACGCACTCTCGATTTGACTTGTTTTTAACTCGAACGAATTCTTACAAAAGCGATTTTTTTGCAATAATTCACTCAAAAATGGTTTAACAAAATAAATTTTCCATAAAATTAAACCAACCATGCTTCATGCGTCATTAACTTTTTCTCACCTCCACTTCTCAAGCATTTCCAACACATCACCTGAAGCACTCCACCTTAAGCGCGACAGCGTTCCGCTCCCAATGGTAATTAATCAGCAGCAAATTGCTTGGAGGTTTAAGCAAATTTTTCAACCTGTTCGCATAAATCAGCAGCGATAACTGCCAACGATTGAAGCTTGTATTGAAATGTTACCGTGTGGCGCCTCAAAAGCACATACCACAGACGCACTCACTCTTGCTTGCAGCTATCAATTGCTCGCGAAATGTCGCCGATCGTTAAATTGTAAACCAATTGATCGTGACACGCTACCACCAGCAACACTCCTTTAAACATAGAAATTAATGGTTAAATGGTGTTGCCATTATCGTTGGCGATATGCCTTTGCAACATCAGCGGAAAACAAGCGATGTCGATCAGCAGCAGCAACAACATGAGCACACTGACAGCAAAGTGATCATGCAAATGATCGCAAGCATTTTTTTTTTCCTATTTTCTACTTAGCGCATTCCGCTAACAAATGCGATTAAAAGCGTTTTGCATAGCTTTTAGTCTACGAGTAAATTCGCTTGGCTGTCAATCACAGCTGGAGCTATTGCAGCAACAGCAACAGCATTGGCAAGCGCGTGCCTCATAAATAATGCAGCAGCTCATAATTGTCGGTGTGACTCAATATTTGCTATGTACGAAACGTGTGCAGCACATTAAAAGCAAATAACTAGCAAATAGCAAATGCTGATGCGATCACTTGCGATCACTTGCGATCAGTGGCAAATGTTTGCATTGTTGTTGTATCTTTATGGTTAGCTACACCCTGGCGGCGGCGGGGTGGGTGTTTCAGTTGAGAATACTGCTGCTTAAACAAATGTTGCTGCCGTGCAGTTGTCCGTTCGCTGAGTGATCGAACACATGTCCATGCTCGCGTGAACCAATGTATGTATGTATGAATTGTATGTACAAGTGATCTGCTAAGTAAATGCATAATTAAATAGATGATAATAAATGTGGCAAAACAAAACACACGTCGCTTAATACTTCGCTAAGTTTTTGAGGCTCTAGAGGCAGCGATCACATTTGACAGATGATCGCGCGGTGATCTTGAGTGTTTCAGCGTGCGACTCATATTGCCTAGACGCGCTTTTGCGATTAATTTGCGCAACTTTTGCTTTTCGATGATTTTGAATCGCCCATTTGATGATGGCAACAAACTTTGGCGTGCGTGGCACTTATTCATTGCATGACATTGTCAGTTGTAAGTGCCGCGAAGTGAGTCACGAAGCAAAGCGATTATTTAAGTCATCGATATTTAAGTTCTAATATTTAAATATCAAACTAATGACGCGTCTTTGAGCGTGACATTAAAATGTTGTTCGTATCAAAATCGAAGGTTAAATAAAGCCCCGGAAAGCCCATAAGAAGAAGAAAATCGATTTCAAATAAACTGAAAAATAAGTTGAAAGAACTGAAAAAGACCATTCCTAAAGAGCCGAAAAATGGTTTCTGCCGAACAGAAAACTAGCCACAACTTAAATTTAATTTTAATTTCTTTTATATATATTTTTTTTCTTTTAAGTTTTGTTAAACAAATATCAAACTAGGAAACAAAAGAAATATATTCGCATTTATTCTGTACTTTGTAACAAGAAAATAAAATTAAATTGAAAAAAATTTTCCAACATTTTTGTTTGCTCGTTTATTAAACATTTTCCATGGATCTATGTCCGTTGAAATGAGCGGTTATCCTTGAAATCTGATTCGACAGACCCATCCGATTCGGCCTAGTTCCTTTAAAAGAGATAATTCAACCTTATGAACTCCCCACGAAACACCCTATTTTTAGTTTTATCTAAAATTTTTCGCTTGAAATTGAAAATAAGACATCTTTTTGTGTTATCTCTTTTGTTTATTCCTATCACTTACACCTATTTTACGCTAATTGCCACACCATTTACTCACAATTTTTTAACGCGCTGCTCTTTACAAATATCTCGCCGTTTCTATCCTGCCGCGGAATTTGCTTATCGCCAGCGGCTGTCCATCATAATCTATACATATACATACATATACACACATACAAACATACATTTGCGCATACAAAAGTGATCGATATCTTTTTGCTTTGCGGCATGCTACGCACATTTGGCAAATTGTTGCAAGATGCCCAGCTGTGATAGCCACGCATAGCTTGTTGCTTTTCTTTTAAGTATGAGTGTACGTTTAGGTGAGTGTGTGTGTATGTGTGTGTATTTTGTGTGGTTGACATGTGTGCATTGTAGCTGTCAGTTTGCATTTTTGCTACTGGCCTTTAAGTTTTTGCTTTACTTTCGTTGCTGCTTTTTTCGATGCCGCCGAATGCCGCCAATTGCGGCAAACAGTAGCAAATGCAATGCACACACATTCCAATGACACACACACACACGCACATGCTTTTGGATAAATGTAGTTAATAGACAGACATTCCTGAAGTAATTTTTTTTTCTGTGTCGCCTTTGTGGCTGCATCTTTGCGCGATTGTGGCTTTGATTTAGTAATTAAAAGTGGTATGCAGAGGATTGGAGAGGGGGCAAAAGGGAGCGAGATGGCGGGGCGAGGGCTAAGGTGAAGTGGCGAGCTTGTTGCGGCTGCCGACAAACGGTAGCTTGTGTGGAAAAATGTTGTGGTAGAGTAGGCAACTTTAAAGCTGCTCGATAAGTATTTAATATTTATTTTATTTCATAGCATTCAATATGATTTTATTTATGAACATTTAATATAAAATAAAAAAAATTATTATTTAATCGAATTAAAAAAAAGAGAATTGTTAAAATTCGATAAAATCCTTTTGTTTGCAATTTTGTCTTTTAACATAAAACTTTAAACAACGTAGACTAATATCGATATTTATGGGCTTATAAGGAAGAGGGCAGCTCAGAGGTGATCGCTTATGAAATGGGTTTTAAGCGAACGAGTAAATTAAAACTATTTTTTTGTTTTGTTAAAAACTATTTGTTTTTTTATTATTATTTTTTTGCTGAATTTAATTGAAACCTCTTCACTTTTCTCACTTGCATTTGATTAATGACTCTTTTATCGACCGCGCTTGACATTTCACTTATCTCTCCACAATTCGGTTGCCAGTTTGCCTTTTATTTTCGTATTTACACAAACACAGGTACAGACACACACACACATATACTCGTATAGCAGTTGTCTGTAGTAAAGGGTGTTTTTTTTTAGACGTGTGGTTTTCAATTAGGCAAAAATTTTATTTAGAGTTGGTATTTTTGACGGCTGTTACTTGATTTATACTCAGTTTGGTTTACCATTTCTTAATGAACAGACTTACTTCATGCAAATTTAGAAGGAAACTTTTGGTGAGCGCATTACCGAAATTGAGCCTCTCGGCTGGAATTTATTCGAGCCAGCCGCGAATTCATTTTTAAAACATAATAACAAACTTCTGATTTTTATAATAAAGCTAAATTCTTGGCCATAGCTTTAAGTTATATAAAAAACAACACACATCTTAAATAATCACCCTTTATAATATGCGTGATGAGTCCGACATACATATGTAGTTGTGGCTCCCGTGTCGCTGCCTATAAATTGTCGCATATGAAAATTTAATGCAAACCCCTTAGCAGCAGCAGTACCAGCAGCAGTAGCTTTAATTGAATGTCTTTAATGTGAATACAAAAATAAATTAATTCATATTCATATGTGTACGTACTCGTATGTGTGTGTATGTTTGTCTGGCTGTGCTTACCAGAGTATTTAGTTTACACAATTTGCATAAACATAATGTCCTACTGCGATGAATTTGCCCCGCCGCCACATCCTTCTCGCCACGCAATTACACTCATAAAAAAGTTGACTTCCAACTACAGCGAATAAAAATAAATTTCGTAGACATGCAAATGTGACTTCGAGTGCCAGCCAGTGGAGCAAGAGGGAAGATTGAATTGTGCGTCGCGCAAGAAGCTCAGCTGCAGCGGCGAGCCTTGACGCCGAGACAACGAACAGCAGCGGAATGTAAGCGAGGAATTCTTTGCTGCAAAATTCCTGGCCGCAAACACACATGTCAACGCAAAGCCAAACAAACACACAAACAAAGTTCTGAATGCAAGCAGCGACGGAGGTGGGCGGGGGTTGCGCGTCTGGCTGGGAGGCGGAAGGAAACAAGCAAAACTTTTGTGACTTTTGTAATTGTTTATACCAAACGGCAGACAAACAAATGTGCTGCAAATATTCAAAGAGACAAACACGACAGTTTGGTTTTAGGGAACCGGGGGGGCGGGGCACTCACCGCAAAGATTTACTTCAAGCCCAACTATTCTGCAAGCAGGTGAACACTTTCTGTTTGGTGACGCGGCAATACAAACATACAATCAGAAAAACAAACAAACAAGCATAAATGTAAACATGTAGTGAAATAGTTGTCAAAAGTATTTGTTGCTCGGTACCTTCCACCGACTGGCACACGCAGCGTCGGTCGCAGGCGTAGCCGTGATTTGCAGTTTTGGCGTGGTTTAGTGAAGGCCACAAACGAAACTGGAGAGTTGGCTGAGGTGAAGCGTTGAATTCAACTAGAAATTCATTAACAAACAACAAAGTCAATGAATTTGAAAAAAAAAAAACAATAGACACAAATCTTACCGCTGCATAATATATATATATATGTATATATACATATATATATATATTTATATATTTGAACAGATGTCTGTTCTTACTATGCCATTTTAACAATCTCACAGACCGAAAACGAAGTTGGCGACTTTTTGAACACACTTTGAAGTTTTATGCTATTTTTTTTCGATAAAAAAAAATCTCAAGATATCGATCAAATAGTCATCGCAATAATAACAACGATAAATTTCAATTCAAATCAAATTTTTTCAACCGCCTCTTATTTCAACCGCATAAAGACAAAACAGTCATATTTAAAAACTTTTTTTTTCTTTAATTTTAGTCAGCGCCTATAATTTTGTATTATTTGAGATCACAATTTATTTGCTCGACATGGAGTTAAGTTCGTATTTTTGTAATTTTCTAAACTGAGACTAAATTTTTCGCGATTTAATGCCATTCAGTAAGATCCGTCTTAACGCAAAACGAAGTAAGTAGACATAGCAGATTAGACTTTATTGTTGGGTAAATCAATATAACCTAATTAAAATGAATTTACTTTCTCCATTAATATTTGTAGCCACAGTCAGTTTACGAAGGCAAACTTGCAATTACAGTGCATAAAAAAATTATATGACAACCGACCATTGTAATTTTTTTACTCTGTATGTATTTATTTTTATTTAATTTAATTTTCATTTATTTTATGATTTCCATTCAATTAAAAAACAGTTCATTTTCTAACAAAAGTCGCATAAACCAAAGTTTCAAACTTGATAAGAAATGTATAAAATTTAAACAAACAAATTTCGAAATAAAAAAAATTTTTTTTTAATATTTTCGAGTATGCAATTTTATAGTGCAATTATTTTTAGTATACAAACTGCAAATTTTTGACATTTTTTTTACAAGTGCTATGTCGGGCATTCTTCCTTTAAAAAAAATTGTCAAGTATGCGTTATGTGGAAAAAGTTTGAAAAAGCCTTATTAAAAGAATTGTCAAAATTCAACGGTAATCGGTAGACACCACTTGAAGTTTTCACTTCAATCGGCGGAAATTGTTTTTGGGTGAATTTTTTTTCCGGGCGAAACTTACGATAAGGGTTAATGACTTAAGCTTAGAATGAGATACAGAACCATTTACTTTAAAACATTAAACATTTTCTTAAGAACTTTCGAGTTTTGATGATATTCTGCCGAATTTTTTCAAATTTATAAAAATTTTTTTTTTTAGATTAAGGTTTTCTTTATATGCTTTTGTTAGAGTTAGTTAATAAATTTTTATTTTATTTTGGAGATTTTAGAAATTAACTTATTTTAAAAGGTCGATTTTAGATTTTGCGTTTTGTGGTTGGCGTTTAATTGTGGCGAGCAATATATTTTACACTCGCTTGTCGGTCTGTTTATCCTGCGCTAATACTGCGTGTTGCATCACATCTCTGTCAGGCGAATATATGTACGCACTAGGCACGTCAATCCCGGGATCCCGAAAACCCGTGATCCCGGTATTTTTTATCGTTCTTAAAAATTCTCCTTTCAAGGGCAAAACAAGGCCTTTAGAGAGTTCACAATCAAAAAATTACTCAGCTTGTTATGTCCCTTAAGGCTTTCTTTTTTTTCTTGCCATTATAAATGAGCTGGAGAATATCCCACCCGAGTAGAAAAAGAGCTTTACTATGAAAGCGATTCTAATAGAACTAACAACAAAGTGCCTGAAGTGGATAAGGCAGAAAATCTCAAAGATGAATTGCATCAACAAGCATCTCGCAATTGTCCAATAATCGAAAGGCATACAATTTATCAGAAATTTTGATAAAAGAAATTGATAGTTTTTGTAATGAGGCGATAAAAGTTATATCCTACAGAGAGCATTTAACTTTATGTCGACAATCCAACCAACAAGTGTTGAGGCGCAGCAGTGCGTCTTATGTACCAAATATGTATATTTCTAATTGAAGTATGAATTATTTTTTTATGTGTGTCAAATTTTACGTTTGTTTACTTTTCTCTTGGTCGTGAAATTCGTGATTGTCCCGGGATTTCGTTTTTAAAACTCAAAAATCCCGGTATCAACAAAATGCCCAAAATTGACATCCCTAGTACGCACATAAATATATCTCTCTTATGTTGCTTTACAGTTACTCACCTGTCCTGTGAACCATTCTTCGTCATTTAAATTTATATTTTGTCTTAGTTAGCCAACGCCGACAGGAATCTCAAAGCCACTTTGTCGTTATTTGTGTAAATAGAACTCGGCAACTTGCTGTGAAATTTAATCGCCGCCAAATTAAATTAGCAAGCGCATGCACTAAACACCTACGCATGTGTAGATATGTATGTATTTATAGACACACACACACACACACGCAAATACAAACAAATGTGTTATGCCTTTGCTTGAATTTGTGTTTGCTTTCACAGTTGGCCGCAGAAGTTTGGCAAAGACCAGCTTCAATTGAGCGACAAATGCCAGGCGAAAACTAAAAGGACTCGAGAGAAGAATGCGTGTCCGACACGCTGCTTCTGCATGGTCAGCGCATAACTTTACAAATACAACAAAACAATGGTGCATCCTTGCATTGGCAATAACAATTGAGTGCTCTCGCTTGTATGTATGTATGTGAAAGTGGCGTGTGTGCAACGGCGATTGTGTTTAGCTAATGCAATTTACTGCTGCTTTTAAGAATGTTGCACAAATGCGTGTGCCGACAAGCCGACAAACTTTGGAACTCGCCGAGTGCCAAAGTCTAGCTGTGCAAAAGTTGGTTGGCGGCCAAGACAAGTTTCGAATGTCCTTGCGTGCAAATGTCAACCACAGCGCGGCCACCCTTGCTGTTGCGCAATCAAAGGTGAAATCAATCGAGTCACAACAAAAATATTTGTGTGTATGCATGTGTGTGTGTCTGTCTGTCGGCGATCCAATTTCTCCCCTCGAGGGAATGTCATTTCTCGATTTATAAATACTTCTATATTCTCACACAATAAATTTGTATGGCCATGCAACAGCTTGTTGAATGTCAGCAAATCATTGACGCCGCCAAAAATCTAAATCAATGCAATCGAACTGTGTTTTTTTTTTTTTGTTTAGTTCAGCGCTTGAGTCGCGTGTGTTGCCACCCACCCAAATAAAAATTTTATATTTTCATGCAAAGTTTTTTCAAACGCCCATCACGGCGGCGCTGACAACTTACAACTGTTTTTCTGTAAAAACACACTGCCATACAATTCACATTGGCACAAACACATGTGCAGCAATCGGCTGGCTGGCAACATGCCACATGCGTGTTTCGGCAACTCTTTATTTCGCTGACTACTCGCACGCCAGCAAAGCGCGCGACGGCGGCGCCACCACTCTTCCTTGCCTCATTTAGTTACACGTTTTTTTTTGTTGGTTTTATTTTTATAATGATTGTTATTTCAGACTACTCGTTCTACAAATGCCTATAATTTCCTACTAATTTTACCACTACTTTGCATTCGTTTTGTTGAACCCGTCACGGCCCCTTCCACCCTCTCCACTTGCCGCAACGTTGTCAATAATAATAATTCGTTTACGAGCGTTTCACAATCAAATTTTGTAACTATGACAATAAACACCTACCACGCCAGGCAGTGTCACAGCAAAGCCTCAGCGCTCATACACACACACACACGCACGCACGCACACGCACTCGTACTTCTTCAGTCCATGCTAAACGTTATTTGATTCGTCGTGAAGCGTTGGGTCTCGCAAATTTATGCAAATAATAATAAACATTTGGAACGCAATGATTTTGGCAACGTGCGGCATTTGTCATATGGTATGTGGTATGTGGCATGCGGCATGCGGCACGCTGCTTTTGGTTTATAAAGAATTAGCGCTTGTCACTTTGCTGTCACAAGCGCACTAAATCAAGTGCTTCACTGCTGCGCGCGCGATGAGGGTTGGAAGGCAAAGGGGAGAGGCAAAGCATTTCATGGTCCCTCAAAACGCGTAGAATTTCTGTGAAGCTTTTGGTATGAAGTATAGAAAGAAGTAAGAACGGCGGGGTTCGAGCGCGAATTTTGGAATAGAACGCAAATGAGTCTGGAAATGTGATGGAACCTTTGCGTTCGCGAATAAGGAAGATATGTCTCTCTAACTAGAATAGTGGCAAACCGCTCATAGCCTTAAAAAAACGGTTTTACTTACGCGCGTTCCATTTATATTCTAGTCAATGAAAAAATTATCAAAAACTTCAAGTGACTTTAAACTTGCACTTTATTTTACTAAGAATTAAAGAAATTTGAAACTATGTGCACAAAAACAAAAATTTTGAATTAAAAAGAAAATTTCTTGATTTTTTTTTTTAATTTATTTTAAAGTTTTTAACATAATTTTGCACTTTGTTTGATTAGGCTTTCATTAGCGAATTGAATTTATTTTATTTAAAAAATATATATAACAAATTTAAACAATCCCTTTCGCTTAAAGAATTCTGCCTAAAATTTTTTAAATATCTTGCCTTGCAAAATGCACTTTGCTGTATTTTTTTTTTTTTTTTTTCAAACAAAAATTCTATAAAAATATTTTTGTTTTCAAAATTGGATTCATTTATTTAACTAATTTAAAAAAAAAAAAATTTAGATATTTAAAACATGTCCAAGCTTTTACAACTTGCTGCATATTTTGTACTAAAACATTATTCCGATATTTTTCTAAAGCTTTTATTACTAGAAAACTTTTTGTAAAAAAAATTTTTTTTATTAATCTTGGTATAAGCTTTTAGACAACTTTCGAAGTTAAAAATTTGTAAAGTTATAATACTTTTTAAAATAAAAAAAAATTATTGATTTTTGCTTTAAATTTATTTTAAAGTTTTTTACACTTTCATTAACAAATTGAATTTATTTTTTTTGAAACATAAATAAAATAAAATTATTAATATCCCTTTCGTTGAGAAAAATGTGCCTTAAAATTTTAATATATCTGCAAAATGTTCAAATTTATGCATTTGTTGTATTATTATTATTTTTTTTTTTTCAAACAAAAAATCATTAAAATTATTTTTTTTTCATTTCTTTTACTCGATTGAATTAAACTAAAAAAATTAAATTTTTAAAAAATGTCCAAACTTTTACACCTTTTTGTATATTTCGATTTGTTTCTAAATATGTACATATATTTTAAACGCGTTTTATTATAAGAAAAGTTTTATTAAAGTGTGAGTTTTAAAAACATTTACATTTCATTTGAAACGGTTTGTGAAATTTAGTGAATTGTTTTTAATGATCCTATTTTCAATTAAAAGTCATAAAACTAGCAGAGGTAATTGAAAATAAATAAATCGATATGCAGCACGATAAAAGCCACTACATTTTGCCCAGGATGTTAGTGAGACATTCAAATTACCGGAAATATACAAACCAAAGGCAACAAACTGGCAAAATTTGGCATTCAAAATATTTGATTTTCCAATTTTCTATGGAGGCACAGAAATGCCAAGAATGACTAAAATTTCAAACACAACTATTTGCCTGCCTGCCTGCTCACTTGCCTGAGTTGATTTGAGCTGAGCTGAGCTGAGTTGACTTCGCTTCACTTCGCTTGACTGGCTGTTGCACGTGTCCGTCACCAGCAGCGGGAGCAAAGTGTCGTTTACTTCATTGACGTCACTTGGCAAGCAAATAGCAGCGAAGCGTCAAATGGCCGCCGGTGGGGTGGGGCGGGGCGAAACCACAAACTGACAGCAAGTCACTGAGTAGCTAAGGCAAGCAATGAATCAAAAGTCGCAGAAGTAGCTAATTAATTCCACTTGCAAACATGAGGGAAATAATAAAAATAATAGAAACAAAAGAACAGATGCATTTGAAATGTTGCAAAACACAACAAAAAAAAACAAAAACACAAAACACAAAAATAGCTGGGAAATGAGGTAAGAAAGCAGCAACGCCGCTGCAATGCTCATAACAATAATGCGCGAATGATTATGATGGCAGCCGGGTACGAGCGTATTCTTAATGCTCCTCAATGCGACTAATAATAATAACAAGTGGTTATTGTTGTAGCTGCTGATGATAATTATAATCATCATCATCATCATCCTCATCATCAAAAAAAAAACGTGTCAAGTTATTTGACAATCTTTAAAAATAAGTAGCACATTTCCTGCCAGTCAACAGTCAAGAGTCGCTTTAGATATGCGCATACACACCAACACATCCGCCTGCTGCAGCGCCGCAACACTAAACAATCGAAATGACAATTTGGCACGAATCGCTGATGAATATGAATGAGCAATGCCTCACACACACACACACACACACACACACTAATATTGAAGTGTGCGGAAATTTCAAAAACATGCATAGATAGTTATTTTTAAATGCGCTCACAATCTGCCAGTGCAATTTATGCGGTGACATAATACTTGCAAGTGCAGCTGTCGCGCTTAATGACTCATTAGTCGTGTGTGCGTGTGTGTGTGATGCAGTCAGCGCAGTCAATGGCTCGATTGGCTGTTGTTGATTTGTTTGCTTGCCGCCCAAACACACACACACACACAGCGACAGCCGCACTTTTCGCACCCTCGCTGCCTGGCTGTCCGTCCGCCAGTCTGTTCGATTACGAAGTCATTCCGCCGAGCAGCGCCCTGAAGTATGCAATGCCAATGCGAAGTGTTTGCCTTACTTTTGCGCCACACTTTTATGAATATAAAATTTTTAATTCGATTTTTTTCCAATACACAATTTGCACTTTGCAAATCTGTGTCAAAAGTATTTACCAAATCCATTTAGCTTGGCAGTCAAGTTTTTCGGCGGCGTCAACATTTTTTGCGGTCACACTTTGGTGAGACATTGAGAAAAAATCTGCGGAGGGACAAGTGAAAGTGGAATGTTAGAATTAAAAAAAAACGCCCTCTTAAAGTTATTTCTCTTATGGAATTGTTTGGATGGGAACTTAAGGCAGAACGAAGATAACAGGGCGCTGGCGACTGAAAGAAACAAATATAAATAAAGAAAAGGAAATTTGCGAAATCGAACTTGAAAAGGAACTGTTGCAAAAAAATGGGATGGAAAAAAAATTTTAAAATTTACACGGAAATATTTTAAAAAGAAAAAATTTTTATAGAATTTATTTAATTGATTTTTTCGTTTTGAATTTTTAAATTTTTTTTAAATTTTTGATTTTTCACAAAAGGTAATAAATGTTTTTTTTTTTTCTTTCTATATTTCCAAGCATTATAACACAAAAAAAAATCCATTAAATATATTTTGACAAAAAAAATTTTAATGTGCTTATACATACATATATTTTTTCTATAAAAAAAATTAAAAAATGTGTGTATTGTATTGTTAATTAATATATATTTTGAAAATTATTTTCAAATTAAATATCTTGCTAGTACACAGAGATTTCGTAGCTGCCTCACATCCACATATTGAGGAATTTTGAAAATTTAATTTTTTAATATAAATTTTCGTTGTATTTTATTTCTAACGATTGTCAATTAAAATACATTTCGCTCTCAAACGAAAAGCATACAAAGCCAAGTCTACAACTTTATAAAAAAATTTTCATAAAAATGTCGATAAGCAAAAAAACATATTTTTCATGCAGTTTTGTGGCCCTTTCTCTTTTAGCGCAATAAAACAGACAAGTGAAAATTATATTACTTACTTTAAGTTTTACTAACTTCGTGTACTTTTGCTGAACTCTTCTAGTGGCTACAAGAGCCTCTAATTCGCATTTGCTTAGTAACTCCGTTTCCAGAAATTTTTGTGAAATATCAAAAACGTGTCAATTGCATGTTCTTTTATTTACATACTTTTATATCTGCGCTGTCACACAAAAAAATTGCACTGCAAATACGAATTGACAGGCGCAGACGAGCAAATAATAAAATGCACAGTGCAATAAAAAAAAAAACTAAATACACGCATTTGTATTTGAGGTTAAATATACATACGAGTGCGCTGTGGACGCAATTAAGGGCTGAAGTATTTAAATTTCATTCCGGGCTGTTGAATTTCGTTTTAGGTACCATGGCGTATGAGCAACCTTTGCATTTGAGAGTTTATTAGTTTTTGTTGTGTACTCACTCGCATTACACATAATTCAAATTCGACATTTGCTCTCAATACTTTTGCTTTCCCTCCACCCCCCTTGTCTGTCTTCGTTTCGCCTTTAATATCGATTAATACTTTGCTGTCAGTTGGCTGACTTTGAAATACAACTGAACTTCAATTCCCAATCGCGATTCCAAGCGCACAACCCTTTCCTACTCGCTATTCCTAACTCCTCCTCCTACACCCTCTCTCATTCACTCCCCATATTATAGCGAAAGCGCGTCGGTAATTAACCGTTAATTTCCTTTTCGCTGTAATTATCAACACGAATATGCAGCAACTTCGGACACCAACTGTGCCACGCGATTTTATCATTGCACGCCAATTAAATAAAATTTCTGCCACGAGTCAAATGATGCGCCCGTCAACATCCTGTCTTGGTTGACTGCAAAATAGTAAAAAAAAAACACAAACGCTCGACTTTAAGTTCCTCACTCTTTCGCTTTAGCTGCAGCAAATTAAATTCAGCGCAACATTTTTATAAAATTTATTTTGTTTTCTTTTTTTTCTTTCAAACTTTCTATTTGACTCGCTAATCCCTTAAGCACCGCAGTCAAATTGCTTTTAAGTCGCGCAACATAAACTGATTATCGGCAATAAACAACGATTTTCGCACAATCATAATCGAATCAGAGTAGCTCTTTGCGAGCGCTAAGCGTTGACATAAACGCTGCAACGAGAAATGTTAGGGACACAGCGAGATGTTTGTTCTTGAAGATTGTGAGCATTTTCGTTGACACTTTGTTCGCTGAAGTGCTTGCATTTTGGTGCCGATGCTTTTAAAAGTAAACAATGAGACTAAGAGTACTGGAAGCTTTTCTTTTTCACTTGAAATCTTATGAAATTGCGTTATTTAAAAAAGTTTGTAATGACTAAACTAAAAAACCTTGTGAGAATAAACTTGAAATATTTAGCAAAAAAATGTTGGTTCAAAACAATATGCTGTGGCCCAAAATTGCATTGAAAATTTTGCAAAAATCAATATTAAAATTTTCGTTCATTTGAAATTCGAAACAAAAAACGAAATTCTTAACTAACTACGAGTTTAGAGGCAATAAATTAAAAACAATCCAGTTAGATCAGAAGCAATATTGGGAAGAGAACATCGAAGTATATTTTTTACCCTAAAATCCGTTGATGAGAAAAACTAAATAGCACAAATTTATTTCATATTTAAAGAAAGCAAAATGATTATTTCTGTAAAAAAATATCGAACATTTTAAATGAAATTTAAATAGTGATAAAATTATTTTAAAGATTTTCAAAAATCTTGTTGTTTATGCTTCAATTTCGAAAACAATACAAATTGTAAATAATTTAGCTTTTTGTGATTTGGTTAAAAAGCATGGATATAAAAATTTTTATAACATTGATGCACATAATTTTTTCAAAATTTTTTTTTAAATATGTAAGTAATTATAAATTAAAAAAAACATAAAATAAAATATAAACGGTTTTAAAATTTTGTATAAACTACAAGCAGATAATGAAACTACTTTATTTTAATTCTTTAATTCTAAACCTATCGAATTTTTTTTAGATAAGTCCCTCAAAGTTTCGTTGCGCATATTTTAAGAACTGAACAAAAAAAATTTTCATTTTAAATGGAATTGTTTATTTTTGTAAAAAAAAAACAGTGTTGCGAAATTTTTTATTGAAATTTTTTGTTGAAATTTTTGTATGAAAAATCTATTAAAATGTTCCTTTTTCCAGGTATTTTTTTTTGGTTAACATTTTTTTCATCTCTGAAGCAAATTTTTTTCTAAGTCAATTTCTAAATTTTTTTCCCCTACTTATAAACTTCGTTTTATTTTTTACATTTTACGCAAAATCTCAATTGCCAATTGTTTGTTTTTGTAAAAAAAAAATAAGTTTTGCGAAATTTTTTGTTGAAATTTTTGTATGAAAAATTTACCTATTGAAATTTTCCTTTTTCCAAGATTTTTTTTTTGGTTAAAAATTTGTTCCCCTCTGAAGCAAATTTTTTTCTGAGTCAATTTCTAAATTTTTTTCACCTTACTTACTTATAAACTTCGTTTTCATTTTACGCAAACTCTCAATTGCCCACATCCTTTTTACCCCGCCCGCGCATTTCCTTCTACCGCTCCTTTTGCTGCCAACCAACCAAACAGAGCTTTGGTGTTCGTGCCACCAGCACAGGCAAAAGTTTTGTGCTAAGCAATGAAGGCACCACACAAAAACTACAAGCCACCAACAATAATAACAACAAAATATGTGGCTTGTAAGCCACAAAACAATAAAAAAAAAAACAAAAGAAGCAGCAAATGTCAGCGTTGACGACGTCATTAATAAACGAACCGACATGCAACGAAAAGCTACTGACAAAGATTCGACTTCGTTACATATCGCAGTTGTTGTGGTTGTTTTTGTTGTTGTTTGAACATTGTTGCTGTTGCCATTTGATTGTTGATTTTGTGATTTTTATTTATACTTTTGTGGTTGACTGCAGAAAACCAAAAAAAAAAGCGAAAAAAATTAAGAAAAAGTGCAACGAAAGCGTAACGAAATTGTAAATGAAGCGTCACAACTTTTAAATGCCCCAACAACTGCTGCACAATTAAAACTTGTGCAACAATAGCAACACAGTTATAAAAATGGAACAGTGGAAAGGGTCGAACGTATAAGGAATTAATAACCAACTCGTCGAGCTGGCAACGCTGCCCCTATCTTTGTTGTGGCGCTCATTTGGCCACTCAACCGGCCGCGGTGGTGGCAAGGTGGCTGGCGTGTTGCAACAATTGTCTGTCAACTGGTGTATCATCATTTAATTTAGACATATTTGCATGAGGCAGCCCTTGTTGCACAACTTATTATTATTGCTTTTCGAGAAACAAGCTGATAAAATTTATATAGTTTTTTTTTGTTTGTGCTTTTTAGCTCGAAACATGATTTTGGTTTTTAGGGCAATGCGCTGTGGCACGCAGATGTAGCTGAAAAAACAAAATAATTTTTTTTTTCGTTTCTATAATTTGACGCTAATAAGCAGGGAATTGCATTACAGAAGACAATCGCCTGGCAATGAGTAGCCGAGGAGTTTAAAAAAAAAATTTTATAAAAAGTTTAATAATATTGATTAGCTTGATTTCGCGGCGTATGCGTGTGTTTGTGTGTGTTTTTTTTTTTTTTTTTTTTTTTTTTTTTTTTTTTTTTGTGTGTGTGCGTTGCTTATTGCGCTGTCTTCTGAAACAAATATTCGCAGCGCGTACGCTTGCCACAAGCTCACTTCATTCATAAATCTCTGCGCCGTGCTGTCATTCCCTTTTGCCCACTCGCTTCGCCTGTGTTGTGTTTGCCTTGGCTCGAAAAGCGAAATCACAATTAATTGACCGGCGAGCGGGAAATGCAATTACAACACTTTAATTGCCAAACAATTTGTTGCGCGCATATGTTGCAACATGCATATAAATAATAGACATGTGCGTGTGTGTGTGTGTGTGTCTGTCCAACTGCCTGCCGGTGTGTCCGTCTGTCTGCGCGCTTATTATGCCAACAATAAATTTGCCACAAATAATTCGCGCTTCACCGCCCGTTTCTGCGACCACTTTATGCTGCCAACCTTTTGGCGCTTAATGTGGCATGCCACTTGCTCGCCACTGCTAGGCGCCTGTTACGAGTTCTCATTTAAAGAGAATTGTGCGACGTTGGCAGCCTCTCAAGGTGCTTGCCACGAACGTCTTGCGGTTGGCTGCTCCTTCGGCTGTGCGAAGAAGTGTCCAGGCGAACGGAAGTGCGTGCGTGCGTGTGCGCATGCTGCCACTCGTCATTGTGCTTACCGGAAATAGCCACAGTAGCAGTAACACCAACTTGCAACGCCCTGCCTGCAATTGCGTCTGTGCCTGGGTCTGTGTGCGGTGGCAGCCGGAAGTGTCGGCACACAAGCGAAGGACCATTTCACAGGCAAACAGCCAGCACAGTATGTTGCAACATGCTACTTGCGAGTTGCTTGCCAGTGAGAATGCGTGTGAGCTGCCCATCTGTCCATCGAATGCAATAAATTGAATTTCTGTATCTGCCACAGCCGACACAGAGCGTAGCCGATGAGCGCATTTCGGCGCACAATTGCTGCAACAATGCATGTGCCACAGCAGCCAGTCGGACGCACAGGCATTTTCGATTTCCCCACTATATCCGTTGTACATTGTGGCATGAGTGGCATGAGTGGCATGCACGAGTCGCCGAGGTGGCAGCCGAATGGCCAAAAGAACGAATGCCCAGTTGCGCGGCGGCGGCGACTGCTGCAGAGTGTACAGTTAGTGTGCTCAGAGCAGCAGCCGTTGCGACAATTTCTGGCAACTAGTGCTACCAACAACAACAACTACAACAACAATGCAGTCGATGACCGCCCAAAAACAAACGCAAAATTTTCGCACTCGTAAACTCAAAGGACATGAAACTTATGCCACCTTTAATTGCCAGACTGCGGTGGCAGCTTGTGGCATGTGGCGGGTGGCAAGTTGTCATTGTGGCATAGCCGCCCTCCAGTGCCACACCGGCACACGCATTCTCACTAATTTTCCACCACCTTTTATCATTTATATTTCATTTTTCAACCAGCCACTTGCCACACTTGCCACACTTGTCACACTTGCCTCTTTGCACTTTCACCTTTCACGGTTTGCTCACTCGCCACAGCTGCGCGCCGCATACAGCTGGGAAAGCGCAATTGAAGTTACCTTTGATGTTGCAATAACTGGCTTGTGCTACAACGTGTGTGCAACATGTGGCAGCATGTGAAATTCCCAGCGTAGATACGAGCGAGCAATGGCGAACAATTGCAATTGCTAGTGCAAATCGATAGGCGCACGCACCTGCACTAACACAAATACACACACACACACACACACGCAAACCAAACTATTTATTCAGCGCAGCGCTGCTTTTTGCAATTGCTTTGTTCGTAAATTGGTTTTCTCCACTGGCTCCAACCTTCCTGCCGCGCTGCGTGTTTGTTTATGGTAAATCTGTGTGTGAGTGTAGGTATAAATGATTATATGTGAGAATGTATGCAAGTGCGACTGGATTACTCTCGGCAGCGCATTTCGTTCATTGAACAGCTGAAAAAGTAAGCAAACTCTCACCTGCCGACGTCCACGACGCTCCCCTTGCCGGTCCATAGCGCTGCTGTGATGCGTTCACATTCCTGCGCGCCTGTGCCACGTTGCTACGGTAAACCCCTGTTGACAGCCGCGCGCATCCATCGCTGCGTCTCAGCAGCTAACGCACTCCTCGCGCGCTCATTCAACCCCCGCTAACACTCGCCGCTTTTTTCGGCATTTGTACGCTCAATTTTCCACTGTCACTGGATAATCCGACTTTTCACCCTCAATTTGGCTCCACTTTGTTCGGTGAAGTAATAAAGTAAAGGCAGTTAGGCTGCGAAAACCTGTTGCATGACACTTGCGTGGCGGTAGAAGACTATTAGATGGATTTTTTTCTTGTAAAGAAAAAAGTAGCATTGAAAAATGGTTAGTCCAGCCTGGATTATAGGTTGAAGACCTTTGCTTTCAATAATTGTCAGGAAGCGAAGAATTTATGATAATGAAAAGGCTGATGAGCTGCCTCGAGACTACTCCATTTTTTGGTACTAAATATGTTCTAGCGCCTCTGAATTTAATCAAGGAACGAACTTTTCAACACTACCTCGGTAGGGCTAAGTGCAAACAAAGAAATTTGACACCAATGGCATAAACGACCTGGGCAACGTGGATTAAAAGAATCTTCATAAGTTTTTAAACTTCGCGGGCTGAATTTAATTTCATTTGATATTTATACAGGACAACTTGATTAAACTACATTCTGCTTGCAAGGTTTCATCATTTCAGGAAAATAGTGGGTAGCTCTTAGCTGGCATGTGCCACCAAGAACTCGCACAAGTAAAGAAAATAATTCTTTTTCGAAACTCAACGTCACATATTGGCCGAGGCTTGACTAATTTCTTAAATATTTATCATTATTGTACGGATACTCGTCGAAGTTTATTTGCGTGCAAAGATACGCTCTTCCTGGTCTTAGTGAACTAAAATTTTTGCCAAATCTATCTGAACTGCTTGCAAACTTTGCGGCGTCGCTTATTACTTCCGCAAAAGAAAATAAAAAAAAACCCATAAACCGCATTGAAGCACAGTCGTGTCTCAATCAAACTTTCCTGTCTATACTTTATCATTCATTTCTCTTCACTTTGTTCTTCTACGAAGCCGCACTGCATTTGCATAAAAAGTTTTCTCGAAGAAAAGGCCAAAAACTTTTTTTCAACGCGACTTTTTCACATTGCACAGGTTGCATACTTGCAGGCGCAACCGCGCCGACTTGCGTGTATATTTTTGCGCGCACTGCAGTTGTCATTTTGTAGATTTATAGCAAAACAAAGCAAGACAAAATTGAAAAAGCAAAAAACAAATGCATTAGCCAAAGTTTGCACAAATGAAAAGTGGAGCAAAGCAAATATGGTAAATAAAATTAAGAACATTTTTGCATGTTCGACAGTTATCAGCGCACGTGCAAACTTAGATCGCGCAATTATTGCATACTTTTCGGTGTCAATCGACTCTTTACGAATATACATACATACATTTTTATATTTATACTTTTTGCTTGCCGCATTTAAAGGCTTTGTATAAATTTGCTTACAATTATGCGCAAAAATTGCCAAACTCGCATTTATTTGCGATATTTTCTTACATTTAAGGCCGCAATGCAAACAGCCAAAATGTATGCTACAACTATATCAGCAAGCATTGGAGTTTGCATTAGCTTTTAAGCAAACATTTTAGTTTTGCTTTGCCTTTATCCGGCTGTCAATACAAAGCTACGCTAATCCCCTTCAAATGCACAAGAAACATGCCGGCTAAACAAAGCATAAGCGGAAAAGTAAAGAAATGTATGAAAATGCGTGAAGCTTTCATTCATTTTTGCAAAATATATTTTTTTTTTTTTTTTTACTTACAGAAATTCCAGCGAACAGGTTGGTTGAACTTTTTTATTCAGCTGCGCTTTTTTTTACTTTGCTTTTTTGACATTATTTCACCTTCTCGCCTGGCAAAAACTTTTTTAGCGTACAATTAACCAGCTTCTGGGTTCACATGTTGAAAAGTCTGGCTGAAATTTAATACCCACTTGTGGAGCTGACACTAATACGGCTATTTACCGCTACTCCTGTTCACATACACACAAACGCACACATTGCTTTCTGCTTCGTGTTGTGTGTCAACACCTGCTCACTGCTATACGCCAGTTGGCCGGAGAGGAAGCTAAGCGTACAAGCGCTTGAAATCATTAGCTGCCTTTGTTGTTTAAAAAATATTTGGGTTATCTGTTTAGACGTCTTGAAAACAAGGCAGCGTACACAAATAAACACGTGTCAGCACTTGTTTGCCATGCAAATAAAGCAACAAGAAACTCAGCTACCGTCTCGCTCTGCCGCCATTGACGCCACCACGCTTAGGCCCCGTAAAGTATGCTACACACGAGTTGAACGGCATTTTGATTCGTGCGAGCTTAGAGGGCACACACTTTTGTTTCGAGATACTATTACAGTTTTTCATGTATGTATGTATGTGCATGCCATGGGTCGGCAGCAATTAGTTGGTGGGGTCAAGAGAGAGTGAAAATGCCAGCGCTTCGATTTCAAAGCAAAGTGCAGAAGTTAATTTTAAACGGAGTGGAGAAAAATGAGACGATGGAAAAAGGAAACTGATGCCTTATGTTTGTGTAAAAAGGATTTTGTCACTTTAAAAAAGGTTAATATTAGTATGGAAATGGAAATTTGCATGTTTGTAAATAGAATGGAAACAATTTTTGAGATGCAATTCGACACACAGACTTCTTGCTCGTCGGCAGCCAAATGCTAGAATATCGGAAGAACTATTTGTAGGGAGTTTACTACACTCTTGATACTTATAAATTTTATATGTTTTTTTTTGAATTTATAAAAATAATAATAAACTCTAACTTCTCCTCTCCTCCACAGAATGCCTTCCCACTCAGTACAGATGTCGTGCCGGCAATTGTATTGCCAATGAGCTGCGCTGTGATCACAAGCGTGACTGCCCCGATGGTGATGATGAAGACTCCAGCTGCCGTAAGTACACTGAGACAAATTGCACTTGCATACTGTCGTCACTACTCTTAGCGTATTTAGTGTGTGTGAATAAAAGTGTAAAAAACACCAAAGTCTAGACATGATGAGCTTTGTACATAAAAAGCTCTGCCGTTTTTTGTGTCTTACCCAATTGGTACTTAGAAAAAGTAAAGTACGCTATACACATTTTTTAAGTAAATTTTGTCACTCCCAAGGAGTACCAAACTACCCCCTAAACAGCAAAAAAAAAAATTAAGTAAATTCATTTAAACTTATAACAAGCTTTTAACAGCTTTAACGCCCAGCAAATGCTTATACATTAATTGTAAGCTGCTATGAAATTCACGTTGTTTAGTTATTTGCAAATTAATTCGAATTAATATTAGAATTAGTTTAACCTAAATGCTAACACTAACCACTTAACCGTTTTCTCTTTTATTTTAATTGAATTGCTCCTAAATGCCTGTACATATATTTGCTACAACAAAAACAACAACTAATTAATTGCGTGCCGTTTGAACTAAAAAAAATTAAATATATGTACATACCTTTGTGTATATATAAAAATAACAATAACAACAACAACAACAACATGGCTACTAACAACGCTCATTTTGCACGCTGTAAATATTTAATAATTGCATTAAACTTAAAATAACAAATAACAACAAACGCATGCGCGCTAACCCATCCAGTTATCGGTTGCCACGACGACGAGTATCTTTGCAAGAATGGCCAGCATTGCATCAGCAGTACGAAGGTGTGCGACCGTGTCAGCGATTGTATAGGCGGCGACGATGAGGACGACTGTGAAGGCAGTAAGTAGCGCGCGAAGTGTGATGCTCGGCGAGCTGGCGAACTCTTTGAAGAACTCGCCAAGCATCGCTCCTTCGCGCGAGTGTTCATGCCACCGAAACGCCACGCCACATTTTGCGCAGTGCGCTCATCTAATTATCATATTCATTTCATAATTGTTGCTCGTTTTTCTGTCGTTCTTACAATTTCGCTGATTCTTTCTGTCCCCCCTTCCGCGAAATTTAATTTATTTTATTTTTCGTTCGTTTTCCTCACAAAACCTATTACGCTCGTTGGATTGCCGCTTGCGCTCAGTTGTGCCACAGCTGCGTTACTTTTGTCCCAAGGGCAAATTCACCTGCCACGATCTCTCCTGCATATCGATCGTGCATCGCTGCGATGGACTCACCGACTGTCCGAACGATCGCGCCGACGAGGAAGGATGTCGTAGGTTGCCCATGAAATGTTTTTAGTTCCGTTTGTTTCGTTTCTATTTGAATTTATGTTTGCTCTATTTTGACGCGAAAGAGACTTTGTTAAATTCAAACTAAACGTACGTGCTCTTTTCTTCCAAATTTTCTCTTTGTCTTTCGCAACGGATTTGTTCGCCCCCAGCTTGTCTCTACGAGCGTTGGATGTGCGACGATGGCACTTGTCTGACCAAAGAACTGCGCTGCAATGGCAACATTGATTGCCCGAACGATGTGTCGGACGAGCGGAATTGCAATGGTGAGCAAAATTAATAATTTTTGAAAGAATTCAAATTTTTAGTTTGTTCTGCTTAAAAAGTGTGTCGCATTTAATTTAAATGTTGAACAAAAATGTATTTGCGTGTGAGTAGATGTCAACGCGGCGCGCTTTGTTAGACGTGTTGCCAGTTAATTTAATAGTAAAAATTATATAACTGACTCTCCAAGCATTCGCCATGGACGACTTCAATTCTTTCCCCGCCGCGTTGTGTGACTTAGTCGCAGTGTCTTGCTGCCTATTTGCTGGAGTCGCGCCATTATTCACTGCACAATTTTTTTGCAATTTTTATTTTCTTTTTGCGTTCCTTTATTTTGTGCTCAGCTAGCATTTAAAAATTCGCGCCGTCGGCCAACACATGTCCCGTTCACTTCCAATTACACACACACACACACACGTCAAAGCGCATATGTATGAGTGAGTGAGTGAGTGAGTGAACAGCAACAGTTGCTTTGCAATTTTTGTAGCACGACCATCGCTGGCTACTGTTGCTGCTGCTGCTTGTGGCGTTGATTTGAAAATTAACATTGCAAAACTGTGCCAAAATACACAGCCACACACGCACACATTCATTCAAATACATGGAAGCGAGGCAGACAACTTTTGCAAATTCATATTTCAGCGAAGGCATTTACAGCTTTTTCTCAGGTCTTCTGCTTTTTTACTTTGCGAACGGCATTCCATCTCTTGTCTTCTTTCGCTGCGGACTCCTCCACTTATTCATTTTTATTCTCCTCGTTTTTCTGCCAGTTTGAATGGCATTTTAATTTTTTTCGCCCTCACTCCGCTCCCCTAACTTTTAAGCGAAGCGTTTCTTTAACCCTCTCTTTTTTCCAATTTTTTTTTTTCGCTGAGCTTTGCTTTTTCCCTTCTGTAAAATATCTATTCAATCAGCATGACAATCGTCGTATTTGTTTGTATGTTAATTAATCAGCTGTCCAACAACAATTTCCTTTATATTTTTGTTCGTGCATTGTATAGATTGTATACATAGTAATTTAAAATATTCCCTCCGCGTTCTGTCGTCGAGCTGACAGCTGAGACGCGCCTTTGACGTTTTCGTGTCACTTCGAACATTTCGAGGAATTTGCTCTGATTTTTGTATGCCTAACAAATCGCGTCTGTTTCCGCTTGCAAGTTGTTTATAAATAAAATAATAAATACAAAATTAGACACCTGTTTACTCGCGATTTTATATGTTTTTATGTACAGATGTAAATAAACTCTGCTGACAGCAAACTTAGTTGGCCAGCTGAGGAGGAAACAGCTGGGAAAGGAATCCGATGACTTCTCTGGAAGTAGCAAATCCAAAAAACGTTGTGTATTTTTCCATTAATTAAATATATTTTGAAGCACTACTTTCGATAAACATACTCGCTTCAAAAGCTTTTCATATCGCTTCAAGCACTCTCCCTGTTCTGTATTCTCTTCTCCTTAAAGCTTTTCAAGTGTAGCATAGTAGTAGTGAAATTGAAAAATCTTAAACTTTTGTTTTAAAAACTAGGCCTCATGAGAAGAAAAAATCAATCTCCCTCTAAAGGACAGCGACCACCGTCTATGTAGTTGAAACAAAATGGACTCATCTGAGTATTTGTGAAGGAATAACATAAAATTATACTCACATTTCTATTCTACTCCACACATTATCAAGTTAATCTCCTGTCACCAAAGAGTTTTATTCGCTTACAATTTCATTCATTATCGACGCCTCTTCATAATTTTTTCATGCATTTCCTCTTATTGCGTGTTCTTTTTTTTAAATAATTATCCAATATATTATTTTCTCACAATTTGAAAACAATCATTCACCAATCAATTTGATTCAATAATAATTATTGCAAACCAAATACAACCTTGTGTTCCGCGGTTCGCTCTTACACGCAATCCACTACAAGGTGGTGAACCCGAATTTTGCACCCACAATGAATTCCGATGCGACAATGGTCAGTGCATACCGATGCGTGAGTTATGCGATAACATTTATGATTGTGTAGATTATTCCGATGAGAAGGACTGCGGTAAGTTCTACTTGTTCCACTAAGTTCCAAGTGAATTTGGGAAAGTTGGTGGAGGAAATTCTTTCTCTGGTTGTGAAGCAAATTGCTGGTGCTGGTTGAAACTGTAAAGAAAATGTAAATTGTGTTGTGATTAACATTTATCGGAAAAAAATTGTTACATTAAACTTATTCTATATGTATGTATATGTATTTAAGCTTATATGTATGTATGTATAGTTGTCCGTTGTGTTCCTAACAGAGCTGACTAGTTCGAATCGTTTAATCTAGAATAGCCTTTTCAATTGAGCGTTTTTTATTTGATACAATTTTGAAACTTTGCTGATAAACTTTTCCCAGCTGAAATGATATACCTTTCGTTCTTCATCGAGTTCCTGCCGCTCTTTTATCTGACATGCGTTGAGTCAAGTAATTTTTGGTATAACCTGCTTAATTTCGTCAACTTTAAATCCAACATTACTACCAAGCCAGGATCTTTCCGAGAGTTTCATTGGCAGTTAGCACTCTTCTCAAAGAGCTTCTCGCAGTTATCAATATTTATAGCTCACGAACCAGTCAAAACGGCTAAAAGATTCCAATCCAATCTTCGTTCGATGTTCTTAGGTCTCATTTGCGATGTCACAAACGCGTCAACAAGATAAACAATTTAAAGAAAATTTTCACTCGTGACTCGTGAGCTTTAAAAGTATAAATCAAGGGTTGAAATATGTATAAACTAGTCGCTACTATTTTAGACAAATATTCTGAGCATTTTACCTTTTTATATTGAGTGTTTACTGCGATATATCTAAATGGTGTTGGTAATATTTACAACTTATTTATACAATCCTCATCTGTTCTCTGTAAACTATTACTCATTACTTTAATTTAGAAATATTTTCCGGTGTTTGTAACTCAGTTATACGAAAAAAAAAGTGTAATCTCGTATTAGAATAAGTGTCGCTTTGCTTAGTTGCTGCTGCCCGCTTTCGAAGTTTACTATCGCACAATTAAAAGAACTGTTTTAAAATTACGTAGTCGTCACTGTCGCTGTCCGCAAAGTAGTAAAAATGTATATTTTTGTAACAAATTTTAAAAAATTAATTTTTTATAATTTTTCTTTTTCTTTGGTTGCATACAAAATCAAAATTTTTGCGGTAACGGTTTGAAAATTACAAATATACAAATCCAAAAATTCCACTGCTACTAACTACTACCAAAAAAAAAAACAATGCGACACTGGCGAAATCCAACAAAATTTGTTAATAATTGAATTTATTCGGCAAATATTTGGTTGTGGACAACTCAAATTTCTCGCATGACGAAACCCCGCTTAACCTTTGTTTACCCACCTGGGGTTGCATGCGGTTGTTGTGATGTATAGCTGTTGAAGACATTGGACGCAACCTTTTCGACGAGGATGAAATCATACGCGAATACGCGCCGCACGAACGCCCGCCTCCCGTGACGGCGGGTCCTTCGCTGGAGGGCTTAGACGCACAGGAATACTACCTCTACCATTCGAAGCTATATCAAAAGGCCAACCTCCGGAATCCTTGCAACAATCAGCAGTTTAAATGCGGCAACAATGTGTGCATACCGTTACATCTGCGCTGCGATGGTTTCTACCATTGCAACGACATGACGGACGAGTATGGCTGTGAGCAGTACAACAACGATAAACGACGAACCACGGCGCCGCCATCGAATTTGATACGCACCACGGAGGCTGGGCAATTGATACCCTGGTGGCGCACTTACGCAACCACGACGACAAGGACGACGACAACGACGACGCTGAGTCCGTGGAGTGCGAGGCGAGAGACGACGATGGCAACGCCGACCCGCATTGTTACCACTGTAGCGCCCCGTAGGTTTCTTTTAGAATAATTCAATGGGTGGTGGACTTTGTTGAAGAGAACTGAAGCTTTTTTGTTTAGCAATTTTTTGAAATGGTTGCTGTCTCTTACTTAATTATGCAAGTATTTTTTTGAGTGTTCGCTCAAGGTTAGGCGAATGTTCAAACTTGTAGTGTCAGCATGCTTCGGAAGTTTGAGCGCTTGCCACGCCTGTGCGACGCTCAGAGTGCTCGTGCATCCCCGCCAATAATACGCGCTCACTAGCAACATGCACCGACACTCACAACGCTTACAAAATTTACTTAAAGCGCAGTGAAATTAAAAAAAAAAGAACATAGATTACACATTACATTAAATATAATTTAGGCTGCTTGAATTTACCTTTAAAGCTAAAACAATAGATACATTTACCACTTTTTTTTTAAACACAATTAATTCATAAAGCTCTCGTGACACTTAATCGCACATTTTCTTTCACACTCCACATATTTCACTCTCATATCGTTTTTTTGCAAATCCACTCAACACATCACTCGCAATCACAGGCTACAACAACACTTGCATCGAAAATATTGAGTTCACATGCCAAAACGGCGATTGCATACCGATCGAGAGCGTTTGCGACGGCACTGCCGATTGTGAGCGTCGCGAAGACGAAGACTACAATTTGTGCAGCTGCAGCAGCGACAAGGTAAGTTGAATGCGGTTAAGCGAGCGCGCGCTCTTCAACACGAGTGAATGAGTGAGCAAATTCGCGTTCATTGAATATTTGAGCATGTGTAATAATTGACTGTTATCAAATGAATGTAGTGGAAGTGTTTGCGCGGCGGCGGTTGCATACCGAAAACGCAGGTCTGTGATGGCAAACGGCAGTGCAAGGATGGCAGCGACGAAAGTATTTGCCGTAAGTATTTAACTAAACAATTTGCACCGCATGCGTTGTGCATGCGCAAAGTTTGCAATTTTTATATGTAAATATCTGAGGCATGAATAATTGTATAACTTATTGTATAAAACATAATACATATGTATTTCGGATTGCATGCGCATGAGTAGTAATCAACTTGCCTTAGGCATTGAGTATTAAAAATAGATTACTTGTTCCAAACGAACTACAATTATTGTATTAGTAATTTAACAAACTGAAGTCATTTAATATGTGTAGTTTAAGTGCCAAAATAGTAGTTAAAAACTAGCATTTATAAGTATTTTATAATTTTTTAAATATTTTTAAATTATTTCCTTAATACATACTAGTTGAATAATATTGATTTAAAATTAGTCACTAAGTTTTTTGTTTTCTTCTAACTCACTATTCAGGTATATTACTCTTTATTTTTTCCTTATTCTTTTTTTTTTCGTAAGCTCTTTATCCACCCACTGACATGTATCTCAATTTTTCTCTATTGTGGCTAGTTGCTAGTTGCTCAGTTCACATTCAGAAAAAGATATTTACCATGCACTAGCCGCACGATTAGTTCATTCATTCACTCGCTCACTTACTTGCTCACTCGTTTAATTACCCTTTCACTAAAATACTCACTTTACGCTCTAACTTTAGTATTTAATTTTTCAAACACTCACTCACTCAGTGATTCACTGCATGTTTCGCTCTCATTTGTGTTGTCACTCATAAAAACTAATAAGAACTCATTAACGCTCTCACATTTCGTATTACTATTTCACTACTCATTTTTGAACTCATTCATCCATTATAGATTTTCATGCTAAATATAATAAGACGCGCATTGCCAATGAATGCCTTAGCTTTCAGTATCAATGCGCCGATGGTATCTGCATTTCGGGTTACAAACGTTGCAACGGCATTACCGATTGCGTTGATGGTTCCGATGAAATAAATTGCCCGTTGAATTACGACGATAGAAATTACGGTACAAACTCGCTTTTCAAAATTTCCAAATTTGAACTAATCATTGAAAATGTTTGATTAAAATTTGTTTAACAACCTCTTTGAATAATAACCCGCAATTTTGTGTATATTTGTATGAGAACGATTAGATCCAAAAACCCCAAGAGCACATTCGATTGGTTGTTTTCAAGGAAAAAGTGTATGTCCAAACTGCACCAAAGCCCCGAGTCCAAAGTTGAATCCGTTTAGAAGCGACTGCGCTTCTTCCACTCATAAATCTACTTTTGAAGAAAGCATGTTTTGAGTAATTTTTTTCTATGTTCTTGTGTACAATTCTTTCTTTCATAACACATACCACACACGCACACAATCATACATCAAAAAAAAAAAACACAACACCACAACAACATTATACGGCCCCATTGTCTGCATTAGACTTCGAACCGGACCCGGCGCTCAGCGAATGCGATATTTATGAATTCGAGTGCGACTATTCACAATGCATACCGATCGATAAGAGATGCGACGGTTACCCCGATTGTAATGATGAGACCGATGAATTCGATTGCCCGCCGTTCACAGGTAAACTTCCCAACTCTACAAAGGTTGCAGAACTTCGACTACCATGCACTGTGAAAAATAGAGCACGTTCAATTACTCACCCACAAATAACCAAGGAGAGGAAGATTTGAGGTCTTAGAATGTCTACTGCCCCAACTAATTTAAATTTAATATACCACCAGAGTGACAATCATTGGCTTGGATGGGTTGTGTTCTTATATAACAAGCTCACAAAAACAAATCTCCCATCACTCAAAAAAAAAAAAAAAAAAAACTAAAAAAAGTTCAAATTATTTCCTAAATGAAGTCCTAAACTAAATATACAAATCCTCTCGTTGTTGTAAATATATGCTCACAGAAACCCATAAACGTCTACACATTTCAAGACGCGAAAAATCACAACCTCATTAAAAGCATGCCATATTTTTTTTATTTGATTCTTTTTTTATTTCACTTAAAACAAATATTCGTTCGTTCATACCTTCACAGAGCATTGCCACGAAAATGAATTCGAATGCGATCAGAATTATTGCATACTACGCGATCAACAATGCAACGGTGTAGTCAATTGCAATGATGGGACTGATGAACAAAATTGCACACACTGTCGTGATAATGCTTTTCTGTAAGCTTCTAACAGTTTATAACTTGTCGACTGGCAATATTTCATGTATTGGAAATGATATGAGAGTGTTTATTAATTTGTTAGCTTTTACACTTTATGAAATTTTCGTGTTAAATTTGAAAAATGTAAGGTGAAGTTGACTTATGTACTATTCACTTAAATATTTACTAGATAATCCATTAAAAAATTATAGTGCGCACCTGAAACTTTCATGAAAAGAAAAGTAAATACCAATAAATTTCTTAAAGCTTTTACAAGAATTTTAAAAATTCGATGTCATTTTCAGTGTCCAATTATTTGTAAAAATTAAATATTTTAAAAATATCAAAATCATACAAATTTGAAGAGCTTTCATTTGATAAGTTTTCACAAAAGCTTAAAAAAGGTTAAATGGCTACAAACAAGTGCGCAAAGCGACCGAGAACGTTTTTTTTTAATTTTAAACAGCAAACGGTTTACCAACTCAAAAGTAGCTTCCATACGACAATAGATTTTGCAGTTCACCACCAGTGTTAATTTTTTGACAATTACTATAATTACAGAACTTTCGTTTGAATGCTTCAGTAATAACTTTAACTTAGCTTTTGTATACCACGTAGACAGAAAGCATTCACAGATTCCTATTTGACTTATTATTTAATTTATAAAAAGTTACCTTGAAAATTTTAAAGAGCAAAGCTTCTCGTTAACTTTCACCTAAGCTTTCATCTCAAAGCTCCAATATCATGAAATATTGCATCCGAAAGTGAGCGATTTATTTAAAAAATGTTAACGTTTCAAAATCATGCGCGCCATCACTTTCACGACATCACTTACAATCACATGAAAAAAAAACACACACACACAAAACATCAACATATTCACTTCACACTGTCAACATATCATCAACACAATTACACGCCCAACATTCAAATGTTCAACGATTCAACTGTCCTCGTTCGAACAATCGTAAAATCAATTAAAAATCAACAATCTACGAAAAATACTTTTGGCATCGCCTTGCAGCTGCAACACTGGCGAATGCATTTTACCTAAACTACGTTGCAATGGCCAAGCCGATTGTGTCGATGCCAGCGATGAGCTGAAATGCGGTAAGTGTTCAATGTGTGCGTCTATTTGCCACCAGGCTCAGGTCGGTTCAGGAAGTTATTCTCGATATTTTGGAACTTCAACAAATAAGTAATGCTGATTCCAGTGTAGATTTGCAAATTGTGTATAATGCTTTTATTGCTCTCTCTTAGACCACTTAGTGCAGCTTTATGCGTTGACAATAGTAATCAAAAAAACAAAAAAGTAGACGCCGAGCATCCTTCATTTCCACCTTGCATTCCTTTTATGCATGCGACTCCTGCAATTCAAATGGAAATCCTTTTAACAATTTGCCTTGGCTTGTCAATTACTTTAGTTATTAGTATTGCTAGTATTAGCTTTATCGTTTTGCTCCTTGATTTTTATGTCACAATTCAATTATTATTCTACATTTGTCTTGTAAACCAATTCCATTCCATTCGATTTATGCAAACATTGTTTCATCTGTTCGCACGGAATCATCGAATAGCGCGACCGGGCACCGCACGACCACCACCACCACGGACGTCACCGACGTCACCGGCGCCAACGACACCAACCAGAGGCGACTGCCCGAGACTCACATTCCGGTGCAATGGCACATGCGTCAATTGGAGTCTGCAATGCGATGGCAAAGTCGATTGCGACGATGAGTACGACGAGCGGGACTGTGGTGGTAAAAAGCATATTTGAAAAGCGAATATTTGAATAATATCTGCATACATATTATCTTTTAATCATAGCTCTACTAATTCCCTTAATTTCGCTAAATCTTTTCAACTGCTTCCCGAAATAGTGAAATAAATTGCGAGCTTAGCCTAAATTTAAAAAATCTACCCACTACTATGATTGTCTCTCGCAAGTTTTTAACATACATACATACCATACATGTGAATCAAAAACAAACCCGTTAATTGAAACTTAAAAAAAACACTTTCAGCACTAGATGTATACATAGGTACATATGTACGTTTGTATCTCGTATTTAAAATATGTTTCCTTATCAAATTAACAGTTGCCCAAAAGAATAAAATGCTGGACTTTTCCTCAAGTTCATAAGTATATTTTTGAAAAGTCATGAGAAACTTTGTATATAAAAAATAAACTTTTACAGCACCAAAAGCTTGGCATTTTGCCAATATATAACGAGGGAGCTTTTACGATTGCTTTCAGTTTATCAGCAAATTGTGAAATTTAGAGATTTATTAAAAAATACAACTTCCATTTAAATCTTAACGCGTAGTTTAAAAAAATTCTGTTTCAGATAATCAAAAGCCACCACCGATTTCTGAAGCTTTCGGAATAGCTTTAAAATTGTTCTTGAATGTTCGAAATATGTTTTCTTATCAAATTAACAGTTGCCCAAAACAAAAAAATTTTGGACTTTTCCTCAAGTTCATAGGTATATTAATGAAAAGTCATGAGAAACTTTTTATATAAAAATAAATTCTTACAGCACTAAAAATTTGGCATTTTGCCAATATATCACGATGGAGCTTTTACGATTGCTTTCAGTTTATCAGCAAATTGTGAAATTTAGAGATTTATTAAAAAATACAACTTCTGTTTCAGATAATCAAAGGCCACCACTGATTTCTGAAGCTTTCGGAATAGCTTTAAAATTTTTCTTGAATGTCCGAAATATGTTTTCTTATGAAATTAACAGTTGCCCAAAACAAAAAAAAAACTGCTGGACTTTTCCTCAAGTTCATAGGTATATTAATGAAAAGTCATGAGAAACTTTATATCGGGTGTTTTTTTTAGGGGTATAGAACTTCGAATTGAAAATGAATCGAAAATCGCGGCTTTAATTCTTGCACAAGCTGGACATAAATGACATTAGAGTTGCCAGATTTGACCACAAAATGCCAGTTTTATCTCTATTCGAAAAACAAACCTGTAAAAAAAACACCCTATATATAAAAAATAAACTTTTACAGCACTAAAAGTTTGGCATTTTGCCAATATATACGAGGCAGCTTTTACGATTGCTTTCAGTTTTTCGGCAACTTTGTAAATTTTTGTGAAATTTAGAGATTTGTAAAAAATTTTCAGAAGCTTTCGGAATAGTTTTACAATTTTTCTTGAATGTCCGAAATATTAAACGTATTATATTAGTGATTGTATTATTAGACAGAGCTTTTGGAGCAAAAAAACTTAAAGTTTCGATGAGCTTTTCCATTACCAAAAATATTCAACACCTTGTTCAACACTCTGGAGCCGGAAAATAAAAAAAAACTTTCGAGACATACTACACACATGGCACTTCTGAATTTTAAAAGCTTTAAAATGTTTAAAAAAAAAGCTTTCAATCATACCTGTCACCAACATATTCCCTTCCTCCGCCACGCTAGCCAACTTTTCATCATTTATGTTTAATTTCTATGTATGTACGTATGTAATTATTTTTTCGTTAATTTTTTGTTCATTTTCATAAAACCAAACCAACGCACATCAAACGCCCGCAAACACCTGCGAAATGTTTCTTTATTAATTGTAATATGTTTGTGTCTATATATGTATGTATGTACATAATTTATGTTTCTGTGTGAAAATGTGTACACTGTACAAAAAAAAACTGCTAACCCAATTCATCAAACACACTCACCAACAAATAAACGAATGCACAGTACATGAGAACGAAATCACATTGCCCATATCGAATAGGACTTGCCACGCCTACCAGTGGCAATGCGACAACTCTCAGTGCGTCAACAAAGATTATCTGTGCGATGGGCGCGAAGATTGCACCGACGGATCGGATGAATCGTCCAGGCAATGCCGAAAGGAGGGTAACGAATCACAAAAAAAAAGTTATTTAAAACAATATTTGTATTAAGAGTTTATGTGTCAAAATTTAGTGAACATGTCGGTGCTTTGAAAAAAAAACATGTAATCCTTATGAAATATTAGTACAATTCATATCTTAAAATTTATATAATTTGTATATAAATATGTACTAGAACATGTGTTTCTTTTTATGCAAATCTTCGTTTTATGTCTACGAACTCACTTCACTTGCAGCTCATAACATCAAGCCAATATTAACAACTAATTCAACTCATTTTACATTTGTTCTCTTTCCGATTCACGTTGGCGCTCGCGCTCTTTCTCTCGCTCTGCTTGCATCGCCTCAACCATGCTTTTAACCATAATTTCTACCACTGCGCCTTTAACCATCCCATTACGCGACCGTTACTCCTGTCACCGCATCACTGCAGAGGCCATACGCCATTCACCCGACGACTGTTCGGCGGATCAATTTTTCTGCGATGATGAATGTCACCATGGATCGATACGTTGTAACGGTTATAGCGATTGTACCGATGGCAGCGATGAGATTAACTGCTTGTCCTATCCGCCTGCACGAAGACCCGTCCCGATCTATCCGTGCCCGGTACACACCTGCCCGAATGGCAAATGTTACTCGGAGAGCGAACGTTGCGACGGCTCGCGTGATTGCGACGATGGCGCCGATGAGGCAAATTGTAAGTGGACACTGTTCCCAACTGCTGGGACTTGAGTCCGTGTGTGGAAATGCTCGGTCACATTGCACTGAACGTAATATAGAATTTTCTTTGTTAATCGTACAAAAAAAAAGCACCGAAAATTGGGCTTGAAAATAATTGGTGTAGCACAAATTGTATGCAAATGAAGTCGAAGAAGAAAACATAGTTTTAGGTGAAGAGCGAGTTTTGTAGTATTCGCTACGGCTTTTATAAAATAGAAGCTCTCAAAATTAAAGCAACTACAATCCAATTAGTTTTTCCGATTAGCCAAATGTTTGCTGAAATAAAATTTCGAATTTCCTCCCTCCCTGGGCGAGAAAGACCAATCTTTCTCCTTAATAAGTAATTGATATTCTAAGGCTGAATACCATTAACAAAGGTACAAATTCACTTCTACTATGACAAACTCAATGCTAATAAAATTTTTCCATTGAAATTTCTGCTCATTGTAATTTAGGTTAGAGCTTTTTAAGTTCCCGTGAGAATTAACCTAAACGTTTTAAACAAAGAATGTCTATTCAAACAAGTTTTTACCGTTAATGCCAACAGTCAAAATGGCCCAGTGGAAACTAGGCTTTATGTAATTTTTTTTTTTTTTTTGACCTGACTTCATTTGCATCTCAAAATTCAAAATTCACATAACATCGCGGCACTTTTATCACATATTTAGGCACATCTTTTTATATCATGCCCACATGCATTTGTACAAATGTTTGTAGGGAAGTTTTTTCATAATTTGAAAAGCACTTTTATCATCTACTTATTGCTGAAACAATTTTAATAATTATGATAACCTGCTATTTTGTGGTAGCGAAATTTTGAAAGAAGGCATTTCGATGGTATTTTCAGTTTTTAAAACTTTCGCAAATGCGAAGCAAGGCACTGGGAAATTGTGCTACTTTCGCTACTCTTCTTGAAAAATTTTAAGCATTTCGCTAGACTTTCGCAATTTGGCCTTAAAATCTTTCCAAATTTTGCTGCTTTCGTAAATCAACTCATTTATATTAGCGCACTTCATTTATTTACGCTTATTTCTGCAACATTTCGAATCTTTTGCGATATTTCTTTCTAAATATTATTCACCTTTTAATCTTCAACAAAAAAAAAAAAAAACAACAACAATTACTTTATTTAATATCACACTCTGTAAGGCACCACCTGCAAGGAGAATGAGTTTCTCTGCTTTGATCGTCAGTACTGCATAAATGAGACGCAACATTGCGATGGATACTACGATTGCAAAGATTTCTCTGATGAGCAAAATTGCATTGGTTAATACAAGCTATACTCTTTTCTCAATTTTAGCTTTCTTATTTAGCTTGAATTTTGTTTAGTTTTAGCTTAAGTGGATGATGTTTCCCGTGAAAATAGCTACCTTATTTAAAAAAAAATATTTGGTTTGATGTTTATTTTAAGTTTATTTACAATTAAGCTTATTTAACTTATTGTACAGTTGGTTTTTTACTATTTTAATTTTAAACGCATGCAATCCCATATTTTTACAAAAAAAAAAAGAAATGTTACTCTACGACCAACAAGCACCCTATCCTGTGCATGCTTGCTTAACTATTTACTACATTTTTTTTTTTTCAATTTTGAATTTTTCTTATCCAACTATTTACATACGAGTACATATGTAAATTTTTTCTTAAGTCTAGTCGTACAACTTCTTATCCCTTAGCCCCGCCCAGCAATTTCGCCCACCCTCACTTTCGCTCACTCACTAATCTAATCTCTCTTTCTTTCATTCGCTTTGCCTCTGCAGGCTGCGCGGCCAACCAATTCCGTTGCAACAATGGCGATTGTGTTTCGGGCAGTGCGCATTGCAACGGTTATCGTGACTGCCGCGACGGCTCAGACGAAAATGACTGCTCAGACCCTGGCTACGATGTGACACGCGGTTGCTCGATTTCGCAGTTCCGCTGCAACAATGGACAGTGCATCAATGCGGCGGCACGTTGCGATGGCTACACCGATTGCGCAGACAGTTCCGATGAGCTTTCGTGCAGTAAGTACAACAAATATAGCCGTATTTGATCTGAATCTCTTTTAACTTTTCATCTGAACTCTACTTGTTCGTGCTGCATTTCATTTTTACTTGTACTCATTTACACATACACGCATACCTTCATACATACATACATATGTACATACATACTATTGCGAAACACTTGAATGGCACACAGAATATCTGCGCGAACCGCATCTCGAATTCGAGGGATCCAGCAAAGCTTGCGGCCCGCTAATGTTCCGTTGCGAGAACGGTCCGTGCATACGAAATGCGTTACGTTGTAACGGTGTCATCGATTGTCCGCTCGATATAAGCGATGAGTTGGACTGCAGTCCGGTTGTCAATGAAATTGAGCGTAAGTTGTGTTTAGTCAATAAGAAGAGGAGGAAAAGTAAAACTAACAGTGAAAGATGCTTAAGGACTATAAACGTGTTAATGGCTCGAGAATATGTAGATTGAATTACTCTGAAAACCACGTTTAACCATATTTTCATCAATTTTCTTGTTTTGTCCGAGCAGTGATCAATTTTAGACTAACAGCACAAGTATACCTGGTTACGATGGCCACCCGTGCACGAGGCGTTCGATCCTCTTAGAAAAACTCAAACATATACGAAAGCATCACCAAGTCACCACTTCATTCACTCTCTCACTCACTCTCAATAACTCTCTTACTTACTCTCTCGACACACTCATAACATTTTCCCATTCACTTTTGCTTACGTTTTTTTTTTTCTTTTTACTTCTTGAACTTTATTCATTGAATAAAATTTATTTTACCTTAGGATCACCTGACGGATCATCATCATCGAATCCACAATTGAATCTCAAAACCTACCCGGATAGTCAAATTATCAAAGAAAGTAAGTATTCTAAATTCTGTTTGTTTAAAACACAAAAAAAAAATACTAGAACTGTCGCTAGCTTCAAGGTTTTTCCAACTGAAGTAAAAAATGTCACTTCAAAACCTTCTCGCTAACGACATTTTTCGGTTCAGTACTTTGCGTTTATTCAGCTTTGAAATAACTAAAACAATTTTATGATATATTCCGCTTCTATTCCCCAAATTCGTACTTGATTAAAAACAAAAATTACAAACGAATTTCACACAGGATATATTAAGGAGGGTAAGTCGGCTCTTTATTTCTCTCTGAAATGCTCATTTTGTATGAGTTTCTCTACAAGTGCTCATCGCACGAATACCGCAAGGGAATGCAAACGCACTTTTGTATTCGAATTGTAAATACAACTCTACCTATACACCCATATATTTGAGATATCTTTAATCGCCTATCCCAATTGCAACGCTGTCCTATATCTGGATAATATATATAAAGTTCCTCAAAAATATTCTCCCACCTTGTATGATATCGAAAACACACAGTCGCACCGAATGCCAGACACCTTTCACTCTTTCCATTCAGCAAATCGATTTTTCTAACACTTTGCCACATTCTCAACTTCTCCGTTTAGGTCGCGAAGTCATATTCCGTTGTCGTGATGAAGGACCTGCGCGTGCACGTGTTAAGTGGACTCGTCCTGGTGGTCGCTCACTGCCGATCGGCTCGCGAGACAATGGTGACGGCCGTCTAGAGATTCCCAACATTCGCGTGAGTACCGTCATATTGTGTCACTATCGGCGATTGGTGCCATGCTAATTAGATTTAATTTTCACTTCAAGGTCGAGGACGCTGGTCAATATATCTGTGAAGCTGCTGGCTATCCTCGTCATGTCGCTGGACAACAAGTCACCGTTCATCTAACCGTTGAGAAGTGTAAGTAGCCTCTGAGGACAGCATTTATTTAACGAAGCGTAATAAATCACTTTTACTAACATCTGGACGCAGCTTGGAATGATAATAAGTATCAAAGTTCCTCGCACAAAATCAAGTATGGCACTGTGCCACATATTGGTCAAGAGTTCTTTGGACTAGGTATATGTAGATATTTCAACAAAAGAAGTTTGTTCATGCTTAAAGCCTAACATTTAAACCTTGTACCTTTGCGTTTTTTTTTTAATATTCTTGCTCACTTTTTAACCACGAATACCACGTTCAAAATCAATACGTCTGGTAAACATAATACACGCACACTCACTACCCCAAGCAACCTCTTAAAATACATTCTACCTTTTGTCTATCTCCATAGCCAATCCCATCAACGATCGCCCACCCACAGCTTGTCGCGCTAACCAAGCTACTTGCCGCAACAACGAATGCATCGACAAGTCTCAGATCTGTGATGGCATTCCGCACTGCTCGGACGGCTCTGATGAGGAGAGTTGCAGTCATGGCCTTAAGTGTCAGCCCAATCAGTTCATGTGTCGCAACTCGCGCTGTATCGACCGCATTTGGCGTTGTGACGGTGAAGACGATTGCTTCGACAACTCTGATGAAGAAAGCTGTGATCCCGAGCCGAGTGGTGCGCCTTGTCGCTATGACGAATTCCAGTGCCGCAGTGGTCATTGTATTCCCAAGAACTTCCAGTGTGACGATACAAATGACTGTATCGATGGCACCGATGAAATCGGCTGCAGTAAGTCCATAAAATCTTAGCTATCGAATGTACTATGGTGTTTTAATATGCTTGCACATTTCTCAGTGGCCCCTGCTCCTATTCGCCCACCACCACCGCATGTTGCTCTGCAGGAAGGCGACGAATTGAATATCACCTGTGTGGGTACTGGCGTGCCAGTGCCACTAATTGTCTGGCGTCTGAACTGGGGTCACGTGCCCGAAAAGTGTGTATCAAAGAGCTATGCCGGCGTAGGCACATTGTACTGCCCCAACATAGAAACACGGGACCAAGGCGCCTACTCTTGTGAAATACTCAACTCAAAGGGGCGCAATTTCGTCACACCAGATACGCAGGTGACCGTCGATGGACAGTCGCGCGTGGATGTATGCCCCGCTGGTTTCTTCAACATGCTTGCTCGCCGTCAGGACGACTGTATCAGTTGCTTCTGCTTTGGCATATCGAAGAATTGCAAGAGCGCCAACCTCTACAACTTTGCCATCCAACCACCAATAACTTCGCATAAAGTCAAAAATGTTGAATTGAATCCTTACAGTGACATTATCATCAACGACGCACCATCACCCAATATTCTCAGCCGTCTTCATGGCGTGCAATTCCGCATTTCCGACGTTAGCTTTAATAGCCGCGAGCAACCATACTTAGCTTTGCCTAACGACTACATGGGCAACCAGCTGAAGTCTTACGGCGGCTATCTGCGCTACGAAGTCAACTATTTGGGCAATGGACGCGTCAATCAGGCACCCGATGTCATAATCACTGGTAATGGTTTCACGCTCACACATCGTACGCGCAATCAGCCTGAGGCTAATGTGAACAACAAGGTCTCCGTACAATTCAGCGCCGGAAATTGGTACAAGACCGATGGACGTCGAGCGACACGCGAAGAGGTTATGATGGTTTTGGCGAATGTGGACAACATACTCATTCGATTGAGCTACATCGATGCCACTGAACGAGAAGTGGAGCTAACTAACATTGTTATGGACTCGGCTGGTCTGGAGGATCAGGGATTAGGCTCTGCTTCGCTGGTAGAGAAGTGTACTTGTCCACCTGGTTACGTAGGTGACTCTTGTGAATCGTGTGCGCCTGGTTATGTGCGTGAGAAGTATGGTCCCTGGTTGGGGCGTTGTGTTCCATTCGTTCCAGAGCCTTGTCAACCGGGCACCTACGGTGATCCTGCTCGTGGCATACCATGCCGCCCATGCCCATGCCCACAAACTGGCGCCAATAACTTTGCTAGCGGTTGCCAACTTAGCCCAGATGGTGACGTTGTCTGCAACTGCCACGAGGGTTACACGGGCAGACGCTGTGAGCTCTGTGCACCTGGCTATCAGGGCAACCCACTCATCCCAGGCGGCAGCTGCCATCGCATCCCCGAGAGCACATGTAATGCCGAGGGAACATACTATCCCCATCCGAACGGCACATGTGAGTGCAAGCCGCTTGTGGTTGGACCACGTTGTGACACTTGCGCTCCGGAATCCTTCCACCTGAACGCATTCACCTACACCGGTTGTATCGAATGTTTCTGCAGTGGCCTGACAAAGCAGTGCTCCAGCAGTAGCTGGCATCGCGACCAAGTCTCTTCGAACTTTGGACGCTCACGTGCTCCTCACGGATTCAATCTTATACGCGACTACGAAACAACCCAACCATCGCAAGTTAGTTTCCAACAGGCCAACAGCGCGTTGCAATTCAGTCAGCAGTCAACATCTGATCCGCTATACTGGAGCCTACCTCCGCCATTCCTTGGTGATAAGATAACTGCCTATGGTGGCAAACTATCCTACAATCTCAGCTACAATCCACTGCCTGGTGGACTCATGTCCCGCAACAATGCCCCTGATGTGGTTATCAAGAGCGTAAATATCCATACAATCATTCAACTTTCTCAATCGCATTTTAATATCATTCCATCTTCAATAGGGTGAGGATTTGACTATTATCCATTACCGTAAAGCCGGCGTCAACCCCAACCAACCCAGCTCATATTCCGTACCGATTATCGAAAGCGCCTGGCAACGTTCCGACGGACAAGTGGTCAATCGCGAACACTTGCTGATGGCACTTTCAAAGATCGATGCGATCTACATAAAGGCCACCTACACCACCAGCACCAAGGATGGACAGCTGACGCATGTTTCACTGGACATTGCCACACAGAACAACATCGGTACACAGCGCGCCTTTGAAGTGGAGGAATGTCGCTGCCCAGTTGGTTACGTCGGCTTGTCGTGCGAGCGCTGTGCACCTGGCTATAGGCGTGACACTGAAGCCGGTCTCTACTTGGGCGTCTGCGAACCATGCGAATGTAATGGGCACTCCAACCAATGCGACGCTGAAACTGGAGTCTGTCAGGTAAGTTTTTTGCCTCGCAACTTCTTACGGTAATGTTATTTATATTACATCAAATACTTTTACCATTTACCAAACACAGAACTGCGCGCACAATACCGCTGGCGAGTTTTGCGACCGCTGCGCGCCTGGTTACGTCGGCAATGCCTCTGGTGGCACGCCATACGACTGCTCACCTGATGGCGGCGCCGGCGAACCCAGCCCCTACCCACCGCCAGCCCCCAGCAATCAAACGCAGTGCAACTACTGTAATCGCGATGGTACTGTCTCTTGTGACGACGGCTATTGCGCCTGTAAGCCCAATGTGGTGGGTTCATATTGTGAACAATGCCGACCTGGTACATATGGCCTATCCGAACGCAACCCCGATGGCTGTGAGGAGTGCTACTGCTCCGGCAAGAGCACTCGATGCAGTTCTGCTTCGCTGTACCGCCAACTTATTCCACTCGACTTCATCAGCAATAAACCACTGATCACAGACAGTGAAGGCGTTGAGGTGGACAAGGAGAACCTCAGTTTCGACTTACCCACCAACAGCTACACTTACAGCTTCCCTTCATACACGGAGAAATTTTGGAGTCTACGCGGCTCTGTACTAGGCAATCAACTCTACTCATATGGTGGACATATCTCCTACACGCTAGACGTCGACTCATATGGACACTACCAATCCGGCAGTGATGTCATACTTATTGGCAATGGTTTGAAATTGCTCTGGTCTAAACCTGCCGAAGAGCAAGAGAATATCGAATACCGCGTACGCTTGCACGAAGACGAAAATTGGCTACGCAGTGAGCGCGGTCATTCCGTGCGTGCCTCGCGTCTCGACATAATGAGTGTGCTGTCCAATCTGGAGCACGTGCTGATACGCGCCACACCAAAAATACCGACCGAACGTACTACCGTACGTGACGTAATACTCGAATCCGCCGTAGAACATCGCACACCCGACGCACAACTCGCCGTTGAAGTGGAGGTCTGTACCTGCCCGCCCGGCTACTCGGGCAACTCGTGCGAGAAATGCGAGCCGTTAAACTACAAGGATAGCTACGGCAACTGTGTAACATGCCTCTGCCGCGAGGACACCACCGTCGGCTGCAGTCTGCTCAGCAACTCCGAGGTGCTCTGCCAATGCAGACCCGGTTACTCCGGCCAACAATGTCAAATCGATGGTAAGTAGACGGATGTGAAGGGCAAATTGTATTGCTTCATGAATAACGAGCATTGTCGAGTTAATCGATTGTGGCATGTGATCTACATAAGTTCTACAAGCGAATGATTAACCCATTTTTTTGGCTGTGCTAAGAGGGCAACAAATGACCCGACTGCTCACAGCTTCACAGACAAGTGCTCACATCACACACGCACACACACACACACACACACACACACACAGACAGACAAAAACAATGGCACAATTGTGCACTTGTATTGTACAATACACACATTTTATATTAGCTACTTATGTCACTCTAACTCTTCTCTCTTCAAACGCAAATCGTGTTAGTCAAAGCCAATAAAAGCGAAAGCTCCGAAAAATCAACACTCATTGACAAACCGGATAGTTTAGTTTGCGATCATAGTATGTGCTGTAATGGCTTTCATGTGGATCTCTTGCCCAATATCACGATCGCATACAACGAAACACTACAATTGTACAAGGGCAATCGAAAAGTAGGCAACATTACGAAACTGCGACACGACTGCAATCGCCGAGGTTCGCAAACAAACTCATTCTTCCCCATTCGCTCTTAGAAGTGTAGTGTAGTCTCTTTGATTAAATAAATAGTTGCATTGCATTGCGTTGGATCGGTGCCATAGATTTTCCCCCCATAAACAAAAGCAAAATCAAAACTATTGTTTCGGTTTAGTTCCTACTGTGTTGAAAAAAGAAAAAATTGAAATTTTCATAACCATAAATAAGTACTTACTGTATAGAAAAGCGTAGGCATACGTATGTATGTATGTAGTAAGTGATATATGTATGTATGTTTGTACTTCTAATTGGTAGTGTTGTGTTTAAAAACTTTTTTCCTCCTCTCGTTCGATAATTAGTTACAACGAATTCGGTTAATGTCTGGGCTACCTTAAACGAAATGTGGCTTTACCATTTTTCAGCACTTTATATGGATAATTTGATTAGTTAGTGTTGTTGTTGGTAACTCTGAAATTATCTACTTGTAGATTCGTCTTATTAAGTGTTCAGTGTGTTCTACGAATTCCTTTAAAAATACAAGCCAAACACAGGCCTAGTTTTTATGTGTAATAAAGGAAGTCTACCCCGTAAACTCCGAGTGTCCGTACCGACACCATACCCACTCACACACACACACATACATAAACAAACATAACAGCGAAGCAATCTTCTACCCAGCTAACTCTGTAGTGAACATTTAACAAATATAAAAAATTTACAAAACACGCTTTACCAATTAATAAACGGATCGAACTAAATTAAAAACACTACCAACCCACCAACCAACTTAACATAACAACAACACAGTCAGTTACTTACAAATAAAATTTTAGACTGGTTTTCCAATACTCATAGATGCTAATGCGCTAATATTCTAATACTTTACTCGGTAAAAATAAATCAAATTTTGAAGCTTTAGAATTTTGTTCTTTAAATTAGTTACATTGTTTAACAGTAGAACGCTAATAACATTTTACCTACAAAGCTGGTATGGCAAGGAAGAGACGAAAACGAACTGCCAACGCAAAGTTTTCAAAGTTACAGTCATTTTGGCAAAGTAGCTTGTAATCTCCTTCGGAGCAAAATATGCAATTTTAAGAAAACTTTGTATTTCTTGGAGTTTGCGTTTCGCCTCTTACCGTAACGCACAAAGCCATCGAAAGTCACTAATCTGTATGCTTTAGCAGCGTCGTGAACGTGTCAGCGAAGTTGCTGCACATTTGTTTCGGCGCAACAGAACTTCAGTTGCTTGAAACACCGCATTGTTATAGATGCTCAAATGAGTTTTTGAGTGGTGAAATAAGCACGTACATAAGTTTTGTTAGCGTATCGGAAAGAGAATCTAGCCTCACCATGGCTTTGTTTTTCATTCAACCTTGCTGTCACGTTCAGGTGCCTTACTTTTCGTTGAATGTTTAAGTTATTACCCCTTTGATGTGTTTCCATACAATTATATCAATTAATGGTTCATTACTATAGATGACTACGATCGTCCACCACAGACGACGCCAACGCCCGTCCCACCGCCAGATTACAAAACGCAAATCACCGTCTCGATTGCTAAACCTGAGATTACCATCATAACGATTGGTGGTTCCTTGACGCTTTCGTGTACCGGTCGGATGGCCTGGAGTGGCGTAAGTTACTAGAGAAGTCTGATTTGTTTTTTCGCGTACAGCGTTTAATATGAAACTCTAATTCATATTCAATAGTCGCCCGTCTTTGTGTCATGGTTCAAGAAGGTTGGTCGTTTGCCTTATGGCGCCGAAGATGATGGTGGCGTGCTCCGTTTGTATGACTTGCAAATACAAGATTCCGGTGTGTACGTTTGCCGCGCAGTGAACAACCAGACGCAACGCATTTTCGAAGATGAGGTTGCCATCACAATAACAGGTGAGCGGGAGTATGATGTTTAGAACTTTTAAGAGAGTGTTATGATTAAAATACATAAATATAAGTTGAGGAAAATGTGTAAATATTTGCAAAATGATCTCTAACACGCTTACCAAAATTGGATGCAGCTTACGCTAGTGAAATGTTGGCCCGATACGGTAATATGAGCGCACATAAGTGTGCATTTTGATTCGCTACTCAACACTGTTTCTGTAATATATTTCGCCTTTGATTCCCCCTTTCGTTTTTTCCGCAGAGGATTCCCAGCGCATGCCATCACAGATCGTCAACCTGCCGCAAGTGGTCACATTTGAGGAGTACCAGCCGAATGAAATCGATTGCGAAGTGAACGGCCATCCCACGCCCGCAGTCACTTGGACGCGTGTCGACGGTCAAATGTCACGGGAAGCGCATACAGACGGCTCCCGTCTGATCTTCGATGCACCACACAAGTCCGACGAGGGCAGGTATCGCTGCCAGGCCACCAACGAAATCGGTATCGATGAGAAGTACACGCAAGTGTACGTACGTGTGGCGCCACCACAACCACTGCCGCCACCACGCGAGCTCGTCTACATCGAACCATCTTCGTATACTGGCGAATCTGGCGACACTGTGCGCCTAACCTGCCACCCAACCACCTCTATCCTGCTAATCTACGAGTGGAACAAAGACGGTTTCCCATTGTACCACCCACGCAACATTATGATTGGCGGCAACGTGCTTGAGATTCGCGAGTCGACGCCACGCGACTCTGGCGTCTACACTTGCATCGGCATCGATCAACGCGGACGACGCAACTACACCAACGAGGCACGTGTTGTGATCGAGGAGAGCTCGTATCCGTTGCCAGGACCGGGACCACAGCCAGGATCACAACCGGGCACGTAAGTCGAATTGGAGTAATTCTCTATAAGTTCACTAATTTTTTGTGAAATTTTAGCGTTGCACCGGTTGTAAAATCTCTGCCTCAAGAAAATAACATCGTACAAGGCCAAGATTTCAGCCTGACTTGTGATGTCACTGGTACTCCCTACCCCAACATCAAATGGACTAAGGTAAATTGAAACGAATTAGCGATATTGTGCTCTACACTCTCGCTCTAATTCCATTGCAGGTCCACGAGGCACTCGCTGACAACGTGCAACAAACTGGCAATGTTCTGCGCATCATAAATGCGCGTCCTGAGAACCGCGGCATGTATCTTTGCATCGCTGAGAATTCTGCTGGCTCACATGAGTCGAACACTATTATCGATATTGAACGTAAGTACTAACATGCCGGCGTGTCTTATAGCACACCGAATAATACACGAAGCCGACCATTAAAAATTTATAACGGCACTCTGTAACACTCCTCCACTTAGCCCCGCGAATTGTAAAACTTAATAACTTGGTTAACAAAATCAATGAAAAATAACTTCTTTTTGTCTTTTTACACATTTTCTATCCTTCTCTCTTCTTCTCCCGTTCGTTCGTTTCGTATCATATCGAATTATTATTTTTTTTTTTTTTTTGCTTAATTTGTGTTTTCTCTCAAATCTCCTACTAATGCATTTGTTTTTTTACGAAATGCAAGTTTACAAGAAAGGAGTCGGTAATAAGATCGTCCCCAACTACTTGCTCCTTATACTAATCTGTACAACAACAATGATTTACTTGATTGCAGCACGTGAAAGTCCCATCATCGATATACATCCACCCGAGCCGCAAACTGTCAATGTGGGCACAGAGGCGATGCTCTACTGCAGTGCCACTGGCATTCCAGAACCCAGCGTACAGTGGCGTCGCGTCGACGGCAAGCCACTATCACAACGTTGCAGGGAAATCAGCGCCGGCTATATAATGTAAGTTGTACTCAACCCATTTCATTCACAGCGGCGGCACATCTAATGCCCTTCCACTTTATCTCTGCAGCATTGGCGATATACAAGTAGAAGACACGGGCGATTATGAGTGCGTCGCCAAGAATGACGTTGGCCGCGCGACTGGTACTCAAATTGTACGCGTTTTGGTACCGCCAGTGATCACTTTGGAGCCAAGCGATGAAGTACTAAGCTTAACTGAAGGTGACGAATTGAAAGTGATCTGCTCCGCCAATGGCGTGCCGAGCCCATCTGTGCGATGGGTAGAAGACAACGATGAATACAACCGCGAATTGCCCGTTAATCAACAATTCAACCAGGCCTACTTGGAGAAATTCCGCATCGATCGCAATGACGCCAAGGCCTACAAGTGCATAGCGAGCAACGAAGCGGGCACCGATGAAAAATACATCACCGTTGATGTACGTCCACGTCGCGGCGATGCGTCAAGTAAGTAGACAGCGGAGGCACACCGAAGTGGCGGTATTTCTTTTGAGCTAGTCGTTGTTGTAGTTTTGCTTGCTATTTGCATGTCTTGCGCAGCGAACTCAGTAAGCGGCGCCAAAAGTAATGGTTGTGCTAGATAGTTGTTTGCTTTGCCCGTTGACAGCGAGCCAATCATAAACGATTTTTTTGTTCTTTCACTCTCGACAGATGACAGCGATGTAATACGCAATCCCCAGTACCCACATCCATACCAGCCACAGCCTCAACCACAGCCACAGCCACAACCACAACCACAATACCCACCAGCGCGCGCACCTGCCTACGGACCACCACAAAATATCTATCGCGCCAATGAAGGTGATGCCGTCACACTTACCTGTGATCTGAGTAAGTTCTGCGTAGCAGTGCGCTTTTCGTTCGGCTCCATTGCAACATGATCTCTTCTTCTTGCTTTACAGATAACGTACCAAATCTGGTAACGCGTTGGGAGCGCGTAGATGGTAGTCCACTGCCAGATAACTCATACTTCGATCGTAACAGCTTGATCATCACGCGTGTCGAGGAGCAGAACAGTGGCAAGTACCGCTGCAATGCGTTGGACAATCGCGGCACTGTTGTGACATTCGTCATTGCCGAGCTGGTCTTAGTGCCCATTCCGCACATCACATTCCACCCCAAGATGCCAATTGTGGTGGCGCCTAATGACAACATCGACATCTACTGCGAAGTGACTGGCGAGCAGCCGATCGACGTCGCCTGGCACACGGACAATAACCGCCCACTCACTGAGTAAGTGTTGCGCGCACTCAAATGCGCTATTTGCTTGTGGTGTTCACGACTAAACTATTCTGTTTTTTTTTTTTAATTTTTGTGTGTCTTTTCCCACCTCACCTACCTCCCTCTCCGTAGCTCTGTGCGTATCGATGGGCAATACCTGCGCTTCGTTTCCATCACTCCAGCCGATGCTGGTCGCTACTACTGCTCGGCCTCGAATCGTTATGGCAACACCACGAACATGGCCGAAGTGGTCGTTAATCGCAATGGCGCCTATCAACCCGCACCACGCGCTCAAGTCTACGATATACGCGAGGGTGAAGATGTGACACTAAAATGCGATGTGCAGAACGTACGCGAACCCATACGCGGAGAAATCCGAGTAAGTCTCTTCACTGTAACTGGTTTTAGACTGCTTTTAACTTAATCATTCTCACGCTTTTCTTACAGTACGAATGGCGCCGCCAAGATGGTCGCCCACTGCCAAACTACGCTCTGACACGCGGCCAACTGCTCTATCTGCGCGGCGTGCTAAAACAGGATGAAGGTCGCTACATCTGCGAGTCATATTCGACCGGCGGCAGCCGTTCACAACCATCATTTGTAGATCTGAATATCAAGCGTGAGTATATACCCTATTCTCCCCCTAACTATGGAAACGAATATCGCAGAAGGCGACAGTACAATGCTCAGCGTAGGCATTGATTGCAAGAAAGGAAAATTATTTTAAAAACAAACAAAATCTAAACCAAAAAACAAATCGAGAATCACTAAGAAGGAGCATCGAATGATATTCACATATGAAGTGAAGGTTGAAGCAAAAAATTTAGATAAACAATGCAAACCAAAATGAACAAAATTAGGCATACATACATATTTTAATATAAAAAACAAAAAGAAGAAAAAAAATCATTTCTTGCTAACACCTTTTTAATGAAAAACTTTTTTTTTTTTATATAATTACATAATTATTTACGATTTACAATTAATATGAAAAGAAAAATTTAATGACAACTCTTGAATGACAATTGGGTATGTTCAAGACGCAATTCGCAATGTGAGCCAAATTTCCACCACTGATTTTTCTTATTTAGCTGTTCGCCCCGATTTATCGCCACTCTGTGTTTACTCTGTTTTATGTACATACATACCAACATAATTGAATAGCTTCAATAGTTAGTTGACCTTAGCTACACAGCCCCACCTTAAACAGCAATTCCCATAGTTCTAACGTTTTTCTAGCTTCTTACATGCATAAATATTTGTAAAAAAAAAAAAACTGTTTAAAAAACAACAAACAACTGTAAATGACGTAGACAACTAAATTCCATTATGTAAATAGCATTAACAACGAAAGTATATATCCAATAATATCGCAACAACAATAAATCATGACTTTTGTATATAGTTTGTATAATAATACATTAAATATGTTAATTTTGTAAATTGAAATTTCTTATTTGGTGGCGGGAAATTTCCCACTCGAATTCAAAACACGCGCAATTTCACAACTCAGACACGAAACACTTGCAAAATTGCCGCGACGCGCATCCATCGAATTGAGATTCAATGCGCTCACAAAATGTGCAGCGAAAAAGAAAGATACCAGTTTAAATACATAAATATTTATATTTACAATTTATTACATACATATTTACTTTTAACTATTAATGTTATTAAACTAAAAACATAAAGCGAATATTTTATATCAAACATAAGCGAAAGGTTTGCATGCCAACTTTTGCAAATTAATATCCAAAACTTTCCACACGCCACCTAAAGTCCTGTAATATCTCCGCACACCCGTATCCATGACCGTTAGTTTTTTACAACCCTAAAAATCCCTTTTATTTAATCCCAAAACTCCTTTAATCCAATTTAATTTTTAAGTGAGATTTTGTTCAACTGCCACTCGATTGCAAATTTTTGATTATTGATTGTCAAAACACTTTATGTTTGTTTGATTTTTTTATATATTTTTTTCTTTTTTTTTTGTTAATTAATCGTAATATGTAATAATTTTAATGTCAAATGCAACAACTACAACAACTGGCTGCCATTGAATATGCATACATACATATGTTTTGATAATTAAGTGAAAAATTAAGAACGAAAAGAAAACGAATAAAAATACTGAATTTATTAACAATTCCACTCTCAATGAATTATTAATTTGTCTTTCGAAATGTACTACTGTCCCGCTAAGCAAGCTTTCGTTGTGCGGCAAGCGAGCGAGCGCGTGTCGTGTCGAAGGAGACGAACTTTACTGCGACACAGTTTCGAAAGCGTGCGCGAAAATGTTTGTACATATGTATGTATGTATGTGCCTATACAACACGGCATTCGAGCGCGCTTTCCGAATTGTTTTAGTAAGCTTGGCACTTTCGCACGCGCCGGCTATCAATATTTAGCTTATTGCTTTTTGCCAATGCTTTCTATGTATCCCTTCAAAGTATTTACATTTGTACGGGTTTTGTGTTTTTTTTTTTTAATTCTCGTCGTTCGATTTGATATCGCTGCTTTGCCTCAATATTGGCGCTTTAAATTTGTAAAATGTTTCTGCAAAAATATACACATTTTCGTATCTACATACATACATACATAATTTCATTATATTGTTTGAAAATGTTTGGTTGTGGATTTTCAAAACCCTTATCTACTCCTTCCAACCTCCACTCATTTTCGCTATTTTCCTTGTGCTGCTAATCCTTTTTTGCGTCACAAGCTCCGCACTCCCCGCCATTAACATACATACATATGTGTGTTATGTGTCGGTGTTCCATCTCTATTCATTCTTATAAAATATGATGAAAATAAAAAAAAAGTTCTAGATTTGGCAAATTCACTTTTACAACTCATTTTACCGCTGTTCTTCATGAAATTTTTCCTCGTCATAGAGACCACACAGGTACACACACACATCCACGTATGAATATATTTGTTTGCAGCATTTATTTTGCAAAGAAAAAATTATATCAGTTTTATATTTTTTTTTTTCAACTGCTGCGTGTCTCTTAACTTTCATCACTGCATGAAATTACAAAAACACACAATTCTACATTGATTCATTAGAAAAATAAAGTGACATTTGTTAACTCGAGTTTTTCCAGAGGTTTAAAACCATGAAGATTTAATGGCTGTACGATATCATTTCATAAAAGTAAGAAAAGATTTTTCACTTTTCCAAATATAATGGTTTAATCGATTATCTCTGGTAGAAGCCGTAGAACCTAAGAGCTTTCAGTGAGTGCGATTTAAAAGCTATCTTTAGCAAAACTAAATGCTGCTCTTCAATAAAAGCAAAATCGGTTCTTAGTTGTTTTTTTCTTCTGGTGCATTCTTCGTGAGAGCTTTTAAGCTCTTTGCATTTTTAAGATCACTTAAACGCTTTTAAGAAGTCAATATATGCGATTTTTCCAATCAGAATTTTCACCGTAGATACCTGAAAGATTATAAACTACTAATATTTGAAATAATTTTTAACTCACAAATATTCTTCGTCGATAACACAGTTAATTCTTCAAAAGAATTGCATATTCTTTGAAAGGAGTGCAATTAAAAATCAGTTAAATCTCTACTATGTAGTACACATTTACAAGCCTTGCTCATCATTTTACGAATAGTAAGTTAATTTAAACGCCCTTTGTTAACTCCAGAGAAATTCATGATAACATTTCTTGCACCACTCATAACATTAAAGTTTTTTCTGTACATTTGTGAAACACGTACTTATCAATCTTTTACTCCTTTGCATCATCTCTTTTTCTCTCTTTCTCCCGCTCTGTGTGTGTCTCTCGCTCTCTCTATCTCTTTCCCACATGCTGTTTATGTATCGCACAAACATATTTCTGCAAAGACTAGTGATTTTTCATATGTTTAATTTTTTAAGTGTTTATTAATATTTACCGTTATGTGTTACATCGACACACATCTTCATATATACATATATTATGGTATATACTATACATATTTACATGTATGTACAAGTTAAGTGTTAGTAATTTAATGTACCACTAAGATTCATCTGTAGTTAAATTTATGTTGTAAGCATTAAGTACATAAAACTTTTAAATTATTATTATTCGTGTAAGTAATTTGTAGCAGTTATCGTCCCGCCGTTACCCGTAGTTTCATATATAATCTGTATGTGTGTATGTAGACAATATGTAGTTGTTAGTCACAATTTCGAAGCACATGTGAATTGGACCAGACGAAAACTTTTACGAGTGTGTGGCAAAGCTTTTTACTGAAAGTTCACTTTAAGTTGGGTGAAACCGCTTGTTCAAAGAACTCTTTAACTTAATTTACTATTTTTCAAACAAAATTTTTTTGGGGCTTTGATCAAAAGCTCAGGCGAAAGTTGCTTACATTAAGAAAGCTCATCAATTTGAGGCGTACTTAGCTTACTAAACTGAGGTGAAAGAACATTCCGTTGTAATTAAAGCTCACCTAATTAAACGAAAGCGTTCAATGTCAACAATTGCATTTTGCTCCAATGAAAATTTTCGCGGGCACCCAACATTATTTTGCTATACCCACATACCGATACCGAAAACCCAAACATACACATATACAAACATGCGCACATGCACAAATATCACACACACACACACACACACACACACACACATATGTACAATTTTAGCGGTGGTATGACAACATGCGACGACACTCTCAACGGAACCGGGCACCACCAGCACCACCAGCACCACCTTGTGCTAACCGTTAGCGTAAAAACTGTACACCATTCACTAGCTTTCTATGTTCTCCTCTCACTCACTCTCTCTGTCTCTCTGTATTCCTGTCTAACTCTTACTCCACCTCTCGTATGTTCACTCTTACACTAATTGTTTAGTAATTGTTCTGTGTAAATGTAGGTTTTGGTAGATTTGAATAAGTTAAATCAGTTCGTTGTTTGGAAAGAAAAAAATTAAAAAAAAACAAAGAAAAAAGACAAATTGCATAGATAAAGGACTCAAGAGTATTATGTTTGAAATGAATTCTCATAAATTTCCTTTTTTTGCGATTGTTGCTAATGACTTTGCAGAAAGTATAAAATCTACAAAAAAAAAAAAAAAAATATTTTCTTCATTTATTAAATGCTGCTTCTTTTTATTTCTCTCTTTATCTTTCTTCCTCTTCACCTCTTCAAATCGCTCTCTGCTACTCTTCAAATGCGTTGAAAATTTTTTTGCCAAACGAAAATGTTATAAAAATATATTATCAACATTGTAAACGTTACAACAACAACAACACCACCACCATCACATAAATAAACATACAACGATTCATTTTTATAAACATACATACATACATACATGCATACACGAACACCCACACGAAAAACAAAAACACCATCGCTGGTCACTACGTCATACTCGTTACATAAAAATTACCAAAAAAAAAAAACAACAATTAAAAATATAATAATAAAAAAATGCCGTTAAAAACTCAAATCACACAAACCCATTAAACGCAAAAAAAAAAAAAAACCACAACAACAACACAATACCGACTCATCTAAACATTTTTGTGAACGGAACGTCTCGAAAACCCCCCTCCGATACGGTGTTCGAATTGTCCAAACAATACGTGGACATGAACCGTTCGTTCACCGCATCGTACGTTCGGGGGCCATACAGGAGGTTACAGCATAAGCGAGGTCCCTTGCGTGGTATTCTATATCTGTACAGGTGTGTGGAACAAAAATATACAACAACCTAGAGTTTATATAATTAGAAATGATGGTCGCTAGTGTATGATGGTCGCTATATATATACATATGTATGTACATATATATCGAGTAGTAGCACTCAGAGTTGTGTTAGCTAAACCAAAAAAAAACAAAAATGTAATTAATAATACTCGAAGCTTTTAGAGAAGTCGCTTGTGAGTCTCGTTTAACTTTCGAGAAGTATTTATGCTGAAATTTACGTTTGTACGAGTATACTTTATATGTACATATGTATGTAGATCAATACGTAGATGGTAGTAATTGTTTAATTGAAAAAATTATCGTGAAGACTAAAAAAAAAGTAAAACAAAAAGCTGTAAATAAAATGCCTCGAAGTAGAAAAGAGCATAGAAAATGCAACCCTGTCATTCCTTTGTAACATATTTGCATTCCTTAACTGAAACATTTTCAATGTGTATTTCTAAAAAATTTCGCCATTTTTTAATTGATTAAAACATTAAAAAAAACTTCAAATTCAATTTTTTCCGGTTTATGTAAAACTTTGTGTACAAAAGTTGCTTAGAATTGTAAAATACATTTGCATTTTGTTAAAATCTTAAATTTTGTTTTTGAGAAATACAATTTTAATTTAAATTAGAATTCCAAAGATTTTAGGACGCTGTAGCTAAAACTTTTACATAATTAGCCTATTTGCCAAAAAAATAAACTCTAAGTAAAATTTTGGTAGTATTTTTTGTTAAATTTTTAAGTAAAATTCCAAAACTCTTCCGCAAAATAAATTTATTGACATACAAAAAGTTTTAAATTCATAATCTTTAGCAAATGATTTAAAAAAATTTGCTTTTGTTGTCTGTTTTTGAAATTTTCAAATTATTTAAGTTTATGAAAAGAAGCATACATATATTTATTGGCTGTAAAAAATATACTTCTGCTACCACAAAAACATATTTTGTTCATACCTTTTTTATTAATTATGATTTTCCTTCAGTTATCCAAATTTAAAAAAAAAATAACCAAAAAATTTTTAGGTGCGAATTCAAAAATTTGTATTTTAAATTTTTCGAGAAATTTACCCACATTTAAAAAGAAATTATTAACATGCAAACGTAATGAAATTCCTGTGTATAATTTGTGTTTCTTATTGTTTGGCCCCATAACTATTTAATTTTAATTGTTTATGGAGCTTTAAGGCGGATTGGCTTATGAGAAAAATTATAAGGTAATTGAGTATTGTTGTTTTTCCTTATAATTTTTCCCACAACTCAATCGGCCTTAAACCATATAAACAATTAAAATTTAAAAAAAAATATAGCTCAAATTAATTTTGTGTTCCTAAAGCTTAACTAATTAAATCAAATTAAATAAAATGTTCGCTTAGTTATTAATTCTACAAAATTCTTAATTTTTTTTTCTTCAAATTTATTTCATTGAACCAAATATTATTGATATTACGAGTACTCTTGCCTGCTTATTAAAAATATGTTAGTGAAAAAAAAACGCAACTACTTTGAAATTCGAACATTCTAATTTTGAAATTTTTGCTCTAGCAAGAAAAACTCCTTTTCGGCATATTCAAGCATAAGAAAGTATTAAAGCACTCATCCAAGTATACAATTCAATGAAAGTAAACATTAAATTTTACAATAGTTCCGCTTACATAGAAAAGTCGAACTTACATACATACTTACACAGCTATATGTATGGTATAGTTGAAATTGTACAAGTAGTTAAAAATTAGATCGCATTTTAAGGCAGTGGCGTGAGAACGGCAGGTTGCGGCACTCAGCTACTTCCGCTAAGCGTTGCTTTCACGCCACAACGTAGCCTTTAGTTGTTGTAGATAAGAAAGTAGTATTTTGTTGTTGCTTGGTCGAGTGTATTGCATTATTGGTAAATTTACTTTCGGCCATTTGATTTCATTTTCTGCGTACGATATTCTTTCCTAATGAATCTCTTTTATTTTCATATTCTCTCACCTATATCCCACATATTCACAATATTACGTTCTCACATGCCCCTCATCGCGCTCCATCGTCTATTCGATTCAATTTTCCGCTCCCTTCGCCACGTACCCCTGCGCACGCGCGCCTCGCATGCACGCGCGCACAAAGACTTCAAACCCACCAAAGCGTTGGTGTCAAAGCCGCCGACGCGCCTCTCCTACGCCTGCCAGCCGAGCGACTTTAAGTGCGTCTCGCATCCGCATACCTGCGTCAAGGCCTCAATGGTCTGCGACGGCATACACGACTGTACCGATCACTCGGACGAGTTTAACTGTAGACCACCACCAGCACCACCAGTACCATCGCCACTATCGGCGTCGTCATCGTCGTCGTCGTCGTCGCTCGCCACCATGACCGCAATGCCGGCGTCCACGCCCACGGCAAAGCCCATGCCGACGCCGCTCTCTGTGCCACCGTCCCAGAAGCCGACGCGCAAGCCAAACTACAAGCGTTGGAAGAAGCGCCACAGCAGCCACAAGGAGCGCCACAACAACCACACGCACACACACAAACACAAGCAACGACTGCGGCTCAAAAAGCGACGCCACCTGCTGTCAACGCCCATTTCCCGCCCACTCGGTTTGTTTTGAATTTCTGTGCATTTTTGTATTTGTTTTGTTGCGCACCTGAATTGGGAATTAAAAATGATTCCTTAACCTTTTTCTTTGGATATTGAAACACAATTTTTTTTGTTCAATTTGTTTTTAATTTCCCACACTTTCGTTTTGCCATTTTTCGTTTCACTTTGACAAACTGTAGGCAATAGATAAATGCAAAAGAAAAGACTCCACAGTTGCATAGCATTGTAGAACGTAGAAATGTAGTTAGAATTAACGCAATTTGAAGTATTTAAGTGGCTCCATTTGGTAAACAACAACAAAAAGGATAATTAAGATCAATTTTTTTTTTTTTGGACACCAAAAGGCTGAATGTTTTTTTTTAAGGCAATTGCAAAACCTCCCCACAACACAAAAGCACCCAGCAAATTTTGGCAAACCTTGGTAAACCCCGGAAGCGAACGTAGACGCAACTCACACTATCCCCGAAAACGTCACCGGCACAAGTCACAATGTTTTGTACTATATTTATTTAAGAACAGACTCTTAAAGTAAGCTGAATTAAATCGGCAGTTTGAAATTCTATGTAAATGCCAAAGGAAGGAAAAAAAATAACTAATAACTGCACCGATTATTCGGTTTATTTTAAACAAAATTTTTTTAGTAATTATTTTCGAATTTTAGTTATTGTTGGATAATGCAAATATTTTATTGTCAAAATATAACATTTTTTTTTTATTATTTAATTATGTTTGTGCTTAAGGTCGATCGGTAATTGGGAAAAAATAATAGTTTTTCTAAGTTTGCTTTAGAAAATATTTTTTTTTAAGTTTCGCTTAAAAATATACTTTTTATTACCATTATTTCCTAAATGATTAAAAATTGAATTTCGAAATTAGTGTTTTACATAAGATATATGAATTTCCAAATTATGTTTGATGCGTAGTTTTGAAAATAAAAAACTAGTAAATGTTTTTCAAATTTTTTTTTTTGAAATTGTTTTTGCCTAAAAAAAAGTTTTCAGAGTTGAATTTTCGAATGAGTTAAGTTTTGCATTTTAACAATAGCCTAAACTTTCGGTGACCATTTTTTTTTGGTTCCAGCATTTCAATTGAAATAATAACCCATTCTAACACATTCCCTGTTTTATTTAGTTCTTCCTGAATTGTTTTGCTGCGTTCCTCTTTAATTACTTCGAAACGCAAGTGGAAATATGATAAGTCTCAGTATTACATATTTCCAGAAAAAATTTTAATTCCATATCGGCTGAGCTAAATTGTGAATCAATCCAATTAAAAAAAAAAATTATCACCTACAAAATTCCAACCTCGAAAAGCTGAAAATATTAACGTTTATATTTGTATATTTGATTACTTCGACGCCCTTGCTTTTCTATGTGTGTATAAATAATGGACTTTGTAAAAAGAGAAATAGGTTAGAGGGCATTCAGTTTGCAGATGTATGTATGTATAAATAAAAATAAGTTGTAAATAAAAGATCTACTATATATTTTATCAAAATACGTCGGAGCGAGGTAGCTGCATTTCCATGTTTGGAGGCGTGGCTCGCTCTGCGAAGATTTGCTAGTATGTAGTTTTATGAAATCGTAAATGTAAGCTTGTATAAATACTCATTTATAGATTAATGTGTATGTGTATGTGTAGCACTTCATAATAGTAGTTATGTATGGATATACTTACGCACACTTTAGTGTTATTCAGTTGAAATTATACACATTTAAATATATATATTCACAAATTATACAATAAAATATATATTTACTTTATACATACAAATGAAAAATTAAATATATTTGTATATGTAGGTAGTTTATATGGATGTATGTATGTATGTAATCACTCACACACCCGACATCGCTCACTTGCCACACATCAGCTTCGCACACATTTGCCCCACAAAATCATGCACATCGCTCACTACTACACTCTTCAGCGCGCTTGACCAGTGAATGCCGTCTCTTCTCATACATATTTACTTATGTATGTATGTATATATGTTTACATTACCCTTTCATCGACATTTCTAACTGCACACATATTTACATACAGTGGTGGCCAAATGATTTGTTAACAAGTTCTAAAGGATTTTGTCTATAACTTGCGTTTATTAATTTATTTTTTTAATTAAAACAACAACGATTTGAACGGACGTTTCATACTTTTTGTTAAAGTTTTAACTTTTTTTGAACTGAAATTACCAAAAAACAAAAACATATCATGGCCACCATCACATTTTTTGCTTCTTGCATGCGCCTTACAACCTTTGAACTATTTTTTGGCTCTTTAACTGCAACTTAACAACCACAAATACAACTTCACGAATCATAAACCGAAACTGTGCCAAAATTTAATTATGATTGAAAAACACACTTCCCAACGTTGGAAAAAAATCTTTAATTACACCAAAAATGTATTTCTTTTTTCTCATTTAAATTTTTCTCTATAAAAAAACAATTTTTTATTTGTAAGGATATACAAATTTTTTTTAAAATAATTTTTTTCTTAAAAATTTTTTTTCTTCAACATTTTTTTATTTCAAAGTTTTTACTCATTTACATTTTTCTCCATAAAAAACAATTTTTCATTTTCAATATTTTTTTTAATTTTAATTTTATTTCTTTTCGTTTATTCACATTTTAAATAGAATTACATGTTTGCACGATATTTTTTAATTTATTTTGCACTTAACGGCTTTTATGATTTTTGCACAATTCGTCCGCTTAAAAAATTTCTCTACTCCTTTTTGTATTGGTAATAGTTATTTGCTCCTGCCTCCCACAATCCTTTCGATTTCACCTCTCCTAAACACGTCACTCGCGTTGTCTTCTCTCATTTGTAAAATTAGTATTTTTTGTATAATTTTATTATTTGTTGAAAATAATCAAAATGTTGAATCTATGTTGAAAACGTATTGACTTTTCAAAATTTTGCTAATCTCTGTATTTTCTCTACTTCTCCTCCCGCCTCCCCCAACTCCAAAATATATCCCAACCATCCACTACAATCACCAATAATAAATCGACTTATCGATTTATCGATTCGACATCTGTCTGTCATCCATGTCGTGTTGCTACTTTGTGTGTTCGTTCAAAATGCAAACTCGCAAACAACTCAAAAATACTCGCAAACACGCAATTTCAAAATTGGTCAACAAATTTTAAATTATCGTCATCAAAATGTTATCGATAACGCATCGCCAATCGCCAATCGCCCTACTCGTCACTCGTCCATCGCCAAACACATCGATATGTAACTCATTTTCAAAATTTCTAAAAATCGAATTGCTATATTTGACAAACCATCAAAACCGCAATCAAAAACAAAAATTAAACCAAAAAACGCTCTGCAACAAATATAATTATGTACATGTATGTGTATGCGTGCTTTGCTTGTGGCCTGTGAATCGGCGTTGGCAACATTCGCATAACAATTTGGTCCAAAAATCGATAAATTTTAATATCGATAACTGCCCTATGGCAAAACGGAAACCTCTATTCGATATTCGTTACGCATACAATGACAATAGCAGCGGCAGTGCCACAATATCGTCAGCCAATCGTTCCACAAACACTACCGGAACATCCCACCCCACCCTCGCCACAGCAGACACGCCCACGCGAGTTGAGCCTGAAGCTGGACCAACAGTCGTCGCAGCTGCGCGTCGGCGAATCGACTGAAGTCGAGTGCTACTCATCGGACAGCAGCTACACGGACGTCGTTTGGGAACGAGCCGATGGCGCACCACTACCACCACATATACAGGTGAGATAAAGTTGTAATCTGAACTGCCTTGTTTGAGCTTTCGAAGCACTTTAACATCGGCCATTTCACATTCTCTCTCTCTCTTTCTTTCTGTTCAGCAAATCGGCAATCGCCTTATCATCTCACATGTCGCCGCTTCCGATGCCGGCAACTACGTCTGCAAATGCAAGACCGACGGAGGCGATCTATACACCACCAGCTATGAGTTGGGCATTGAGGAGTGGCCACACGAATGGAAACGTCCGAAGATAGTGCACGCCAATGTCGGCTCACCTGCACAGCTGAACTGCGACGCCGATATTCCCGGCAGCTATCGCTGGTCGCGCCAATACGGACAAATGCAAGCCGACCGCAACCTATTTAATGTAAATACCGCAAATGTTTCTTTAATGCTTACTTGCAATCTCCTTCTGTTCCTTTTAAAAATACTTTTTTTAATTTTCTGATTACAGGAACGTCTGGAGTTGCAAGATGTGCAAGCGAATGACGCTGGTACGTACATCTGCACGTCGAGCACACCCGACGGCCAGTCGGTTGATTATCCCACGATACTAGTCATCACCGGCGCCATACCACAGTTCCACCAGGACCCCGTCAGCTACATGTCCTTCCCAACACTGCCCGAATCGTACATCAAGTTCAACTTCGATATCACATTCCGACCCGAACAAGGCAACGGCTTGCTGTTGTTCAATGGCCAGAAGCGCGGCAGCGGTGACTACATTTCGCTCTCGTTGAATGATCGTTATCCCGAATTCCGTTTCGACTTCGATGGCAAGCCGATGATTATACGCGCCGAACGACCTGTCTCACTCAATGAGTGGCACACAATACGCGTAAATCGTTTCCGACGCGATGGCTACATGCAAGTTGACGATCAGCACCCAGTAGCGTTCCCCTCGCTCGCACAGATCTCTCCACTAGATCTCATCGAGGATTTGTACATTGGTGGGGTGCCCAACTGGGAGCTGCTGCCAAAAGATGCCGTCGACAAGCAAGTCGGCTTTGTTGGGTGTATCAGCCGTCTGACGCTTCAGGGCACCATTGTCGAGTTGATGAAAGAGGCCAAATTGAAGGAGGGTGTCACCGCCTGCCGCCCATGCCAGCAGAACCCTTGTCAGAATGGTGGCATCTGCTTGGAGAGTCAAACTGAAATGGCGTACACCTGCATTTGCCAGCAGGGCTGGACCGGTCACAATTGCGGCGTCGAAGGCACACAGTGCACACCTGGTATTTGCGGAAGTGGCCGTTGTGAGAACACTGAGACCGGCATGGATTGCCTCTGCCCATTGAACAAGACCGGCGACCGTTGTCAGTACATCGAGCATTTGAATGAAAACAGTTTGGCGTTCAAGCTCAACAGCTACGCAGCTTATCCGTAAGTTAGACGTTTGTTTTTTCAGCATTCTTGCTTTCAATTGAGTTTCTCAACGCTCTCCATAGCACACCACGCGCCTCCAAACTCAATGTTAAATTCAAAGTTCGACCGAATTCGCTGCAAGATGCCGTGTTACTCTATGCCGCCGAATCGAAACTGCCCAGTGGTGACTTCATAGCCGTGCTGTTGCACGACAAACACGTGGAGCTGGTCATCAATACCGGCGCGCGTTTGAATCCCGTGTTAGTACGTTCGCAGAATCCGCTGCCGATCAACAAGTGGACCGAAATCGAAGTGTCGCGCCGCTTCGGTGAGGGTATTCTACGTGTTGGCAACGAACCGGAGCAGCGCGCAAAGGCAAGCAAATTAGCGCGCATGTTATACATCAAGACGCCGCTGTACCTTGGTGGCTACGATCATGAAAATATCAAACTCAATCGGGACGTTAATATCACCAGAGGTTTCGACGGCTGCATCTCGGCCGTAAGTTTTATACTCAACCTAACAGACTTACCATAACTATTCACTTCCTATTTACCTATCTATTCAGTTGTACGAAGGTCAACGACAGATCAATCTCATAGCTGACATTCAAGATGCAGCGAACATCCAGAATTGCGGCGAAATCAATGAAGTCGATCAGAACGAAACATTCGAACACTATGAACACGAAGGCACAAATATACAACAAACATCGAATAAACCAAGCGACACACAGGGTGAGAAGGAGGATGCATGCGCGAGTGATCCATGCGAGAATGGCAGCAGCTGCAGCGTGCACGATGGCGAGGCCATGTGCGCGTGCACAGTTGGTTTCAGCGGCAAGCACTGTGAAGAACGTGAGTGCAACTGCAATCAGAATTGGTGGCATTAATCTAACTCATCTCCTACTCTCTCTCACACTCTCTGCCTTTTGCTTTTAACCGTAGACATAACTATTGAATATGATTGCAACTTCCATGGCAACGGCTATTTGGAGCTGGATCGCAATCACTTCAACATGGAGATCGACCAGAAATACTCATTTGCGGCCATGGTCTTTTCCACCACCGATCCGAATGGCTTGCTGCTTTGGTGGGGCCAGAAAAAGGACGAGGAATATACGGGACAAGACTTCTTGGCGTTGGCCATTGTCGACGGTACTGTCGAGTTCTCGTTCCGCCTCAACGGCGAGGAGACCGTCATACGCAATCCGGACAAACGTATCGATGACGGGCGCCGTCACATTGTGTTAATCAAGCGTACAGACAACACTGCCATACTGGAGTTGGATCACCTATTTGACGCGGGCGAAACACGACCAACGGGCAAGGACAATATGAGCTTGCCAGGACATGTATTCGTTGGTGAGTTTTAGCACGCAAAGCAGCGAGCATTGGATTTGTACTGAACGAACTCTTTTTTCTATTTCCATTCCGCAGGTGGTGCGCCCGACGTTGCTAAATTCACTGGTGGCCGCTACACTAAGAACTTCAACGGCTGCGTGCGCGTCGTGGAGGGTGATGCGCACGGCCTAATACATCTGGGCACAGCGGCCATTAGCGGCGAAAATGTCGACACGTGTCCGCAGTAAGTAGAAATATAAAAATTTAAAAGCTACCAACACGCAAAGTTGGCGGTCGTTAGTTAGTGGTTAGGCTATTTTATTGCTTTTCACACGCGTTAGAAGGCCAAATGCGGTTACGTTTTTAAGATAAGCGATTTGTATTATTCCCTCAACACATGCTGCTCCGATATGGCTGGAATTGCAGCAGCTGGTATCCGTCGACTTTGGTCTACCACGAAATAGACTATATGGACGCGCGTTTCGATCCGTCGCTCTTCGATGAGATCGACCAACCGCCACCGGTGCACATACTCTATCCGCGACCCAGTTACAATCCCTACTATGGCAACAGCGCATCGAACGTCTATTCCGGAGCGAGCGGCATGCACGGGGAGTGTGCAGACAATTGGAGTGTTGTAGCTCTGCGCTGCAGTAGACTGGCGTTGGCGCTGCTGATGAGCATAATGTCGTGCTCACACGTTTGCTTCTGGCATTCGCTGTGACGCGACAGATTGCGAGTGAAAACGAGGCGCACACAAAGTGACAGCCTGCAATAACTGTTATTTAGTTTTTTGTTATTGAAATGCTTTCGGTTAAAGTCGAAAAATGTTGAGTTACTTTTAGTGGTAAGGATTTGTGCCTACGAAAGCGTAAAAAAGCAAATTTGTGTTGAATTACGAAAATTTCGCAATTTGTTTTTATTATAACGCCTGTATATAATCATGACTCACAAACACATGCAAACGCATAAGTATATATTACATAAATACTATTGGTTGGTGAATTGAAGGCATAAAGGGTGTGAGATAAATATTCGGATGCCCTTCGCTTTTGTTGTTAGAAAATTTAGCTAGCTAATACGAGTTTACATTTACGAGTGTGTTAATGAATGAAATGCAAATAATTATTTATTTAAAAAAAAAAATTACAGTTACTGAAAAGTGCTAAGGGTTGCCATTAAACAGATAGGAAAGATATGTAGTAAAACTCAATGATGCTAAAATACAAATTTGCTTAAAATTGTGTAGATTTGGAGCCGAATACATAAGAAAGGCATTACTCACGTAAGAAATTTCTTCGACTCTAAAACTGAACTTAATCTGAAGAGTGACGTCAGAGGTTTCGCTTTGGAGAATATAAAAGCTTGGCGGATGTGCCGAATATACGCAGCTCGCGAAATTATTATTGTTTTCGCTAATTGTATTGATAAACTTATGAAGTCCTTTTGTATTAATTTCACTAGTTGGACCTAGATATTAGTTTTATGGCGAGAATAGAAAAATTAATAATCATCAAGATCGCAGAGAAAATTAAAAGGATATGAAGAAATTTAATTTCAGGTTCATACATATTCCGTAGATTTTTTCATTTTTTTAAGGTATAAAAAAAATTCGTGTGTTTTCACAGCGCAATTTTCGCCTTTTTAGTTCACTAAAACTAAAAATAATCTGTAAAAAGCATAACCTTATGTACATACATACATATGTACGAGTACGTTAGCAAAAAGTGTCAATTAAAAGAGAAAATTGTATTTAAACAATGAGAAAAATGTGTTAAGCAAATCGCCTCAAGCAGTTCTTTTGTAATTTTTAGACAATTGAAAATGCTTGGCATGCAATTTGAAACGCTTGAATGCCAGTCGAAAATAAAATTATATAGTAAAGTTACAAAATATATACATACATATATGGTATATACATATATAATACATATTTATATCTGAGTACATTACCGAAATGTAAAGAAAATTTAATAGTTAAATATTCAGCATTAGCAAATATGTATTTTAATAAGAAAAAATTTAATTAACAAAAATACTTTAAATGCCCTTTACTATTCTGATTAAGTGCTGTGAATGAGATCAATAATTAAGTATGTATTTTGTAAAATTTCACGAAAAGTGAAATTGTTTAGTTAGTGAAAAATGTTGAGTGCAAGAAAAGAGATGCGCAATTATTATTATTTTTATTTTGTAAATATATTTTTTTGAAATAGTTATAGTATAGGTAAAATAACACTTACATATAAATAAAAAAAAAAATAATAATAATAAAATTGTAGAATTTTTTCGAATCTCTGTATTTCTTTAGAATTTTAATTCATCGCAAAGTAATTTTATAAATTTTTTCTGTCAAAGATTGAATTTAAAAAAAATGTATTTCAAATAATTTTTGTTAATAAAATTGTAAAATTTTTTAATTCTTTTCGAATCTCTGTATTTCTTTAGAATTTTAATTCATCGCAAAGTAATTTTATAAATTTTTTCTGTCAAAGATTGAATTTAAAAAAAATGTATTTCAAATAATTTTTGTTAATAAAATTGTAAAATTTTTTAATTCTTTTCGAATCTCTGTATTTCTTTAGAATTTTAATTCATCGCAAAGTAATTTTATAAATTTTTTCTGTCAAAGATTGAATTTAAAAAAAATGTATTTCAAATAATTTTTGTTAAGCGATTTGAATTATTATGATGTAATTTCTTTTTTTTATTATTTATAAAAAAATTAAATTAAGAACTAATTTTTTAGACTTTTTTCTTAATGTTCATTATTCAATTTATTTTCTACTTCTTACTTAATATCTATGTTACTTAATATTTATGTGTTTTCTTTATTTTCCACTAATTTATTTTTGTTTCCCTTTACAATTTTTTTTCATTTTCACCAACGCAGAGCCGAAGACGAATCTCTTGGCACCGAACCACCAGTCGTTTGAACATACATAGCTTTTAAATGAAATTTTTTATATTTACAAATTTTTGTTAAGTACCAAAACACAAAAAAAAACAACAACAACATACGCACACAACAATCTGTGGGCTTCGAAAGCGAATAACAACAACAACAAATGCAGTTGAAATCAAAAACGATTTTCTGCATTTCTTTCACTTTCTAAACACGCATTTTGTAACAAAAATTTTAACTTAAGCGCACTAACAACAACAATAATAATAATAATAATACAACAAAGTAAATATTAATGAAACTTGTGTCATATACATATGTATTTTTGCAATAATATTTTTTATTTATAAGTAAAAATTTTTTTTCGAAGAAAAACTATAATAAATACCAAAAAAAAAAAAACGATCGACAAATTTCAAAACATGCAAAACTGCCCAACGCCGCTGCAACACATTTTCGTATCCGCTGCGTTGATTTTGTTCGTTCAAAATTTTGTGACGTTTAGGCGGAAACTTGGTTTTAGTTGTAATTAAAATAAAGTTACAAACAAATGGAATATATAAATATAAATAAATGAAACTAATACAATTAACTGTAAATTCACGTTAGGCGCGGATACACAAAAAGTAAGCTTTTATTAACACCCAAAAATTTTACATGAATATCTCCAGGAAGTTGTCAATTGAGTTACCCAGTGTGATTGAAAGAGGTTTAAAGTTGTAAAGTTTAAAAAAACAAATACAAAATTTAAGTAAAATTTTTACTTACAAATTTAATGCTCAAATTGTTGCAATTGCAATGCAAATTTTAATTTTGAAAAGAAAAAAATTATAGTTAATCGAAAAAAAATGTACGCCTGTCTAATATAAAAATATACTAATACATTAAAATACTTCTTTGTAATACATAATTAATTTTTCTACTTATATTTGTATGTAAATCGAAAAACAAAGAAAAACAAAAAAAAAAAACAAAAAAAAAAACAGAACACAAAACTGATTAAATATTGTTATGTATGGCAAATAATTGTATAAAGCGTTAATAAGTAAATAAATAATTGATATTAAAATATTAATAATAATGGAATGAAAAAAAAAACGACTAAAATAAACGAAAAAAAATATTTGCAAAACAATGTGCAATAATTACGGTTGTTTCGTCTTCTATGCATATTTCCCGAAGGTGTATTTTCCAGAAGCATTCATTTCAATCGGCAATCGCCATCGTTTCTAGCCAAGCTTCAGCACCAATGACGACAGTTTAGAAATTTCATTAAATGACTGATATTCTTTCTAATCGTATCAAAATATAATTCCCTTTCTCATACCTCGAAATAAGCTGGCTATTTTGTTTACCTCTCCATCAAAGACGATTTCATTAATATCTTGAATAGGTGGAATTTTACCGCGAAAGCAATATTTCCACGTGGGCTTTTCCAGTAGTACCATGGGGAGTAACATTATAATGGGTTTTCCAATAAGAGTGATATGATTTCTTTAAAAAAAAAACGCACTTATTGTTAAGGAAATTCAAATGTTATTTTTTATTTAATGTGAAGTACAATCGATGCAATTAAGTTCTGGATATAACATCATTCAAATGACCTCCTCGACTACTTTTGCCGTAACGAATTCGATGAACCCAATTTTTAAGTACTTTTTCCACTAAATCAAGTCGTATGTATGTCGTGAATAGCACGTTCAATATTGATTTCTCAAGCTTGAAGAGAGTCTGGTTTATTGTTAAAGACCAATGACTTTAAATAACCCCACAAGAAGTAGTCTAAGGGTGTTAAATCACAACTTCTTGGAACGCCATTCAATGTCACAATTTCTTGAAATAATCGAATCTCCAAACTTTTCGCGCAATAATTCGGTTGTGGCACGTGCTGTGTGGCACGTAGCCCCGTCTTTTTGGAACCAGATGTTGTCAAGATCAACTTCTTCCAATTGCGGCCATAAAAAGTTGGTTATCATCGATCTAAACCGCTCTCCATTGACAGCAACGGTGTCACCAGCTTCATATCGAAAGAAGTACGAACCGATGATTCCACCAGACCAAAAACCACACCAAACTGTCAATTTAGGTGAATGTTATGGTTATTCATGAATAATTTGTGGATTTTCTTCGCACCAGAATCGACAGTTTTGTTTATTAACCGCACCGCTCAGATGAAAGTGAGCCTCATCGGAGAAGATGATTTTCTTTTAAAAAAGTTACAATTGGAGAACGATTATTTTGATAGTAAAATTGAATAATTTGTAAACGTTGTCCTGACGCATATCTTTCCGTGATGAAATTGTAAACATTACTGAATACAATGAAAAAAAAAAATGACAGTTCATGGCATATTAAAAATGGAAGAAACGACACTTAGAAATCATTTCATCCCTATTGGAAAACCCTATATATTCATTTTTCTTCTATCTTTTTGTGATCAGTTCCTTGAGTATTCGCAATTTTAAATAAATTTATTAATCTTTTTAATCCATTTGTGCGAGGCCGATAAAGTTTTTGTTGGACTCTTCTTAGCTGAAAGTACCCATTGAGTTTCTCACCCAGATTTCCCAAAACATCAACATCTTTGTCGCCCTCATTGCCTTCCAAAAGAGCGCCATTAATATTGAATGCTACCTCTGCTAGCTGTGTTCCTCCTAAATGCAGCAATTTGTTTTTTTTTTTTCCTTAATTTAATCTACATGCAGATATAATTCTTCACTTCAGACGCAGAAATAAATCCAAAATACTACGCAAATTCTTAAATGTAGAATTTTCAAGAAATTCAAACAGCAAATGTCATAATTACGCATATTTCAAATACATTTTAGTTAGAATGATTATTAAGTAATATGGCAACTCTAAGTATTGAGCCTTAAACGTCATCACGATGTCGGACATGATTAATGTCGTTACTTTCTATACTTTGAACCCTTTCGATTATTATTTTGTGTATCTAAATGCTCATAACTTAAGCTAAGCCGATAACAAATTTCAGAGTAATATGTTTATAAGTAACAATGTTTTTAAAAAAAATTAATTGATGAAGTTTATCTCATTTTTTGAAAGCATCCAGTTTTTTTTTTAATTCCCCACATTCGAAAAAAAAACAATTAATTTAGATTTAACCTTTTTAAATTTCGTTTGAAGTTGGCTAATTGGACACCGTCATTTCTACTTACCATCAGCGTAGTCCTCATTATTTCCACTGTTATATTGAAAAATCTGTAATTGTTTCGCAACTCTTTTATTGATATTATTGCCTCATTAAAAACTTTTACATTAATTCATTAATCTATTAACTAGTGAATATGTAATATGTGCATATGTATGTATGTATGTTTATTTGTATGTATTGCGTGTATTGCCGTGAATAATGTGTGTGTGATATTTAACAATAAAAGAAGAAAAATCGTATTGAGTGCTCGAATGTTTTACGCAGCCCAAACTCGCCACTACAGCAAAAGCAAAATTCCTTGATGTTTGTAAATATTTACTTATTAGTGGAACGATTTTCGCTACTTCAAATAGGTTGAAGGAATGATTGCTTATTTCTAAACTATGTAGTTAAACTATTCTTAATTTGCATGTGTAATGCTCTACCTTTAAGGCTTCCTCATCTGTACGTACAATTTCTGTACGCGCAAGAGTTTCGTGCGCGTTCGTCTCCTTGACGCTCCTTCTCTCTAAATCTTCCAAATCCACGTTAGTTTCGTAAGATCGCCAATTTAGCTTCACCATTGTATGATTGTATAGCTTTTCTCAGCTCTCTCCCTCTCTCTCTTTAAGCTTAAGTATTAGTAAATAGTGTGTATGTAGACTTATTAGAAATACATGTATGTATGTATGTAACTCAATAAATTACTATGTGTTCAGTCTTGCGTGCTTACGAGTAATTGCATTTCAAACTAAAACTATTTTTTTAATATTCAAGAATTTCTTAAATCTCTAGCAAAACAAAAAGTTGTTGGCCATCGAATCTTCTATATAAAAAAAGCTCATTCGAGCGGCATTTCTTGCACATCACGCTCGGGCTCCTCTCGCTGTGAACGCTCTTCGCCACACTGACAACTCGTTGCTTGCTCGACCTGCTCGGCTTCGACAGCTACGCTGGTCGTTTGCGTTGGCTGGCGCACTTCGGCAATTGTCGTCTTTGCTGGTTTAATCGCTTCCAAAACGACTTCTCCCTGGCGCAATGCGCTGCCCGACGCTGCGTCTGCAGAATGCGATTCACTCTCGGTGCGCTTCGTTGCCGACGGGGCCGACGATGGTGCGAACGATGTGTCTGCGGCCATTTCCGCATCGAGTTCGCAAAATATTTCAAGCAAATTGTTGATGCCGATCAAGTAGCCATCCTCGTGGTTGCCCACCGTCCAAGTGCTGCTATGATTGATCTGATGGTTTTCGGGCAGGCCGATGGTCTTGGCAAAATCGATCAGCCAGACGCTGGCTTGCTTGCGGTCGTGCACGAACAGCAGCGAACTGCCGATGACTTCGTGTGTGCGAAAGAAGTCGGAGGATTCGAGTATGGCACGAATCGCTTTTAGGCGTTGAATGTAACGCGGCTGTAATGAGCAAGAGCAAGAGAAGGCACCGAAGGTGGATTAGCCTTTAAGTGTAAAAATATGTTCGATGGCTAAGAGAGCTTACCATAGCATGTTGGAAGCCGTTAATGAACTCGCGGAAGGCCTGCTTGATTTGCTGGCGTGATTTTGTGGTCTTAAAATCTTTCGTACTGGTGCCATCGCTCCGTTTGATACCCTACAGAGAAGAAGTGCGTCAAAGGAAAGATTTGAGTAAATAAATGTTTGCTGGCGTTTTGACAGCGCTCTTACCTCAATACGAAAACCGAGCGTTGCTGTGCTGGAGATGGTCTCGCGCCAGACCATGTAACGCGGCTTTGTCACACCCTTGGCCTTGTGCTCCTCCTCGCTGGGCGCATCGGGATCGATCTGTATCATTTTCTCATACATATCCTTGCGCAACTTCGGCTTCTCCTTGGCCTTGGAGAGCTCCTCCTCGAGATAAGTACGCACACCGATCTTGCAATCCATCACGCAGGGTTGACAGAAATCGCTCAGTAAGTCTTGCAGCTGCAAGTATACTATGGGTCAGAAAGAGAGCGAGAGAGAGATAGAAAAAATAGCTTGTTAGAAAAGTCATACGAATTCAGCTTTCTTTTGTTTTTTTTTTTTTTTTGGTTTTCGTACATACTGCACTTACATTCACCATCCTCGCTGGTCACCTGTCCCTTGTACTCCGGCACGTAGGGGCGCAATACGTCCTCCATGAGCACACGAAAGCAGTCCTCCTCCTTCGGGCAGAGCTTCTTCAAGACGGTGCCCTGCTCGGGACCGGCCTTGAAATTGCCTTGATGCCCTGCCAGTTGAACCCAGGGGTAGCGCTGTTTCTTGTAGGTTTGGAAAAAGGGCGTCCATTGCACGATATTGCGTAGCTTGCGCCAACCAGAAGGCTGTCGGGAGAGAAGAGCAAGGAAACTAAATTAGCAAAAAGTGCCAACAACAGGTCTTGCGACGGCGTCTTATACAGACATGACACGCTAGTGGCATACCAACGCGTGCTATCATCCATCACTATGCTGGAGGCCGCCCAAAAGCAGCTGACAAATGCGCGCTGATCGATCTGCGGCAGCGGCTACCGTAGTTGGAGCACTTGGAACCGATCAGCTCGCCGCGATAATGTTGCGCTTGTGAAAAAGTGGTAAGCGCAGAGCTATTTTGACAGCAACAATTTAACGCGCCATGCGACTAAAAGCATTTTATCTGCATTTTTGGTAATTAAGTTAGCTGTACGCCAGCGGCTGACCAAACGAATTCATGCCAAATTAAATATTTTCGCTACTTTAAACAATTTCCTTACAAACAAATTAAAATAGCCTTTTTATTTTTAAATATTTTTTTTTTTTGCCTTTATATTAGTGTTTACCTATTCTCTATGGCGTTAGTCTTTTGTTTCTTTTTATCTAGTTAATTTATATGTTCAGCTTCAGTCCGGGTATATGCGCTCGTGTGTGCGTGCGTGTGTCTGTGTCCGCGCTAATTGCCAAAACAAATGTAGCTTTGCTGCTAGTCCGAGGCCAGCTACGATGGCGCGCGTGTATGATCTCCATTTTCAGCATTCGCAATAGCAGAAAGCAAACACAACGCAGCGATTCAAGCGCGCCGCTCCAGCAAACTTGCAAACAACAAGCACAAATAAAGAAGTATACAGCGTTGGCATAGAGTAGTGTACGATATAGGCGCCGCATCGCGGCCTTCTCTCTTCACAAGTTTTGCGTCTCCAACTTCTACGTTGTGTTCGCTGACGTCAATTGCAGTTTGATTGTCTCAAAATGCCTTTGCGAAATTTGCAAAAATACGAAAATTCAGAAAAGATGATATCAGCCACACAGCATCAACGTCGACGCTTATCTATAACGAGCGAGTGCGGTAACAAAGTTCAGAGCTCGCACTAATTGCTGCAGCCGCGCATTGTTATCTGTCATCCACCCACCAAGCGCGCACTCCATTCTATGACACAACTGCTAGGCGTGACAATGACACGATGCGCTGCCGTTGGCTCGTTTGTTTTAATTAAGAAATGCGACTCAGTTGCAACAAATGAGCAGCGGCTGTCCGCGCGCACCTACACTTTCATTAAATGCCATTTTTTGCGGTAAACTGGCGAACTTGAATGCAATTTCAATGTCAGCACCGCCGGCGTTAGAACTTTTGTCATCGTTCCCTTGCAGCTGTGGGCAGACGGTGCCATCACTTTCAATTAACGGCTAGTACTGGGGTAATACTTCAAATACAACGCAGCGGCGATGTCAATTGAGTTGTGAGACAGTTTTAGTCGTATTTGCGAAGTCTGGCATAGGAATGGTTAAGGCAGCGCTTGAAGGAAAGGAAATTCTTAGATACTGTAAAGAAGGAGAAAAGGGGAACCTTAAATGCACGAAACATTAAAGAAAAAATTATGGATTTCGCTCTGCGCTTTCCAAAGCAAACCAAAGATGTATCAAAGCTTGAAGATGGAAAGCCTGGAGGTTTCATTCATTCGATTTAGTTGAACCTGGTGTCAATTGAAAGGTTAACGCTCAGCGATTTGTGCAATATCAAATTTATATCACTTTTTATTGTGCTTCGTTGTGATAATTTGGTTTAAGCGCAAAAGGAAAAGCTTCTGTACAAAAATCATACACATCATTAAGGTGGCAAAGCATGAATGACGGCATCAGACAAAGCGCTAAGCATTTCTCTTTCCTCTGATACCAAAATCTTTAAAATAAGCCTAGAGATGCGAAAGTTATAGCAATTTTTGTGTAACGCATCACCCCTGCTGCTGATCATGGTCGCCTGGTAAAATATGGAAAATTGCTCGCAGAATGGCCGCATATTTCTTATGAATATATTGGACTCTTACGCACCCTGTGACAGTATGCGCCTGGAAGTATGCAACATATTCTTACTTACTGTTCTGATAGCTAACGGCAATTCACAAAATGGGATTTACCATATACACCATTTTAAATCCTTTATAATTCATCTAAATCTGATTCGATTTGATTGATCAAGTAATGCAAAAGTTATAGCTGGTCATGGTCTCTTGACAACTGCCACCTCCAGAGTACAGTTTATACAATCAACACTATATCACAGAGAAGAACCCTACAAATATTTAGTATTTTGTGTGGATGTCCAAATACCCCGAGCCGCTTTGGGTGTTGCACACGACAGTGCAGCGGAAATGACGTTGCAGCCATTTAACTAATTCGCCGGCATGCAATGGGCAATGAGGCAAGCGACAATGAACAACGCAACCTGGGAGGTGTTGCCGGTGTAAATAACTTGTACTCGCATACAAATGGCAGGCCGCTAGGCAATTACTTAACGTTAACGCTGCAGGCGCCAACACACAATTGCACTTTTGACATTTGTGCAGCGGCCAAGCGAAGCGCGCGTCAGTAGCGGCAAACAACTTGTCGCAACAAGTTTGTAAATTTATGCAAATGAATAAACGGACTCGTACAGATTAGCGTTGATTAGTGGACGACGCGAAAGACCTGGTGGGTGGAGTAAAACGGGCGCTGAGTGAACAAGCTTACGGTGCAGCTAATAGTCGATTTGATTCAATTGACTTGAGTGCAAGCGGGCAAGTCGACGTGGCAGCTAGTCAGCGCTTTACACAAGTAAATATTCACCACTAATAGTGGGTGGGTGGGGCGAGAGATTGGAACTGAGTTATGATGCCATTTAATGGCCTCCTTGTGGACGCATTCAAACATGATTTAGTGACTAAGTTGTTGGTTGGTGGCGCTAATCAATTAGCTGCTCAAACACTTTGAGTAGAAATTTCCTACAGATATTTATTGCATTCAAAAGAGATAAGGAAGTACTATTGCAGCAACAGCGTTTTGCACTAAAACGCAGGCAACAAACTATAGAACACACTGAGATAATTTCGGTGAATTTCCTAGCAAAGGATTGTATTCGACACCCAGCCCAAAATCAGCACTCTACAAGTGAAGACAATGGAAGGGTTGCATCCGATATTTGCCTCGACACATTAGGAATAAGAATAAGAATTTAAACTAAGCTGTCGAAAAATCAGGAAAGTCCAGAATGAGCTCAAACTTTCGTTTTATGAATATACTTAGTTATAGCAAAGCTCCGCATTTCGTCGCCGTCTCACTAGGTGGCGCTATTGTCGACAAATTTCAAAAATCTGTTCAGAGGTAGAAGTCATCCTAAAAACGATTAAATAAGAGGGTGGCAAAGAGACAAACCAGAGCTTAAACACTTTTGAGATATGTTTACTAGACTTGGTGGAACTTTAAACAGTTAAAAGCCACGACATCCATCACCTACAAGGACTCACTGATTTAAAAGAAAATTAATATATTATTGGTTTGGTTTAAAAACTGCTTAGTCTTAGAGTACAAAAGCGTTCATCGTTGAGGTCACTGCAAGCGTCGCAATGGCCTTTAATATGAAATTTGCGTACGGAGGAGATCACAACTTGACCGCCTGATCGTGGCCGGCATAAAAATAGAGCCACACACCAATGGACATACACGAATTAATAAATTGATGGTGACATTTTTATCAAGTATACAGTTAGATTTATTCAAATATTAATCGCAATGCTCTGGTGCGAATTGGGTGTGTGTGAGCGCGTCTGAACAGAACAAGGCGCTAAGTTTCCTTATTAGGCGCGCACACACACGCACACATACCCTGAACTACAAACGGATAAAGTCGGATAGGGCGATGAGACTTTAAAATTTCCGCTCTCTGGCGCTAATCCATTGCGCAAATTGGTTTCAATTGCGTCGAGTGTTTACATTAAAAACAAACAAACAAAAAATGCAAAAACAAAATGTTTAGCGAGGAGGCAGATTAAAAAAAAAAATATAAATTTAATTGAATGAAAAATTTCTGCGAATGCATAGAGAACGATGGTAGAGTCAGTCCATCGGTTCGTTGGTGTGTCAGTTCGTCGGTCGGTCAGTGGGCGGTCAACGTTTGAGAACGCTTTTTTTTTTGAGTACTTACGCGCGCTGCGGCGAGCTTTTCATTAGCGTCAATGTACGCAATGCGCCGTCAAGGACATTCATATTTACCTGCAATGAAACATAAACAAAAAAACAAGGAGCGTGTTAGTGTTTATTTGTGTTTTAATAAAACTTTATAAAAAAAAAAAACATTTATAATTGTCACATAATTTTTTTTTTGTTTTCTTGTACTTTTTTGACCTCCCTTCAGGCCAACAACTGCTGCACAAATATTATAGAGTAAATTAGCGAATTATTTGTATTTTTTTTTTGCTCTCTTCAAGAAGCTGGGGAAATCCATGACTTATGTTGGTACGTACTTATGAATGTATGTAGGTATGTATGTATGTATGTACGTATTTTGGTATGTCAATAGAATGTCAATTGTCTTGCTGTTGGCAAGTTCCTCGAAAGCAAACAGCAGCAGGCCTCGTTTCAAGACAAATATGAAGAATGACGCAAAGACGCAAAACGCTGGATTGTTTGTAGACAACCGCACACACACACACACACACTGCCATACACATCTGTATGTAGTGCTCGCATTGGGCGTTATTACATAGAGCATTTCAATATAACTCTATGTACACCTTTTCCAACAGTATTTCAGAAAAACGCAAATGTATTTCAGAAGAGGTCAAATGTATTTCAGAAAAGCATAAATGTATTTCAGAAAAACACAAATGTATTTCAGAAAAACGCAAATGTATTAATTTCGTCTTTTCTGAAATACATTTGTGCTTTTCTGAAATACAATTGTTCTTTTCTGAAATACATTTGTGTTTTTCTGAAATACATTTGCGTTTTTCAGAAATACATTTGCCCTTTTCTCAAATACAATTGTTCTTTTCTAAAATACATTTGTGTTTTTCTGAAATACTGTTGGAGAAGGTGTAGTTTGTATGAATGTTTGTGTGTTTTTTTTTCTTGCGTGAAAAACTTTGATAAAAAATTAGATAAATACTTTTACTATATCGATTTAGAAATTTTATTGGGTAAGCACTTTTTTCGATTTTTGATATTACAATTTTTTTTTGCCGATTCTGCGGAAGTAATCGGGAAAAAATATTAGAACTCTTGAGGAGTTTTAAGCCATTTGGTATTTAATATTTTGGCTAAAATTTTATAGGCGTCAAAACTGTTAATCCAAAATTTATTGACTACAAAACTTGAAATTTTGAGAAAAAATGTTTCAAACTTTTTGAAATTTTTTTACATCTTTCTTTTTAATTATCAGCGGATTTGAAATTTTTAAATATATAAATTTTATGGCATTTTGAACCCTAATAAAAATATATATTTTAAAAGAAATTTAATTAAATGCAAAAATCTCAGTTTAATTTAATTTAATTTAATTTTGGAAGTATGCCACGAAAATACCGCTCGCAAACTTCCAATTTCTGCCATCATATTCGATGCACTCGGCGTACCCTCATCTTCTACCGAAGTCGAGGGTAACCCTCCTCGCTCTTTTAGGCGTTCTTCAATTTACTTCAGAACCCACCTCAAACTTCTCTGGCGTCTCGTACAAGCCGCATGCTGTCAAATTTTTGCCCACAAGCACCGAATTCAAAACATATTTGCCACGCCTCAAACGACCCCGCACGAAAGGCAAAAAAACCGACACGCAGCTCGGCTGCTGAAAAGGCATACAGTTACCGAATGAGCAAATGAACAAATGAACGAAAGACTGCCGACACAATCACGCGTGATAGGTGCGAATACACATTTTACTAGCCTCTCATTAGCTTTTTACTCGTTAACATTTATGAACCGCGAAGGTGGTTGGGCTTTTTCAATTTCTAAAAATATTCTTTAACCGCCAGTATCCGTTGGCCAAGTGCGCCTCTAAACGCTCGAGAAATGCTACTAACCAGCAGAAGCGCGGATAAAACTTTACGCCAGCAACCAAACGCCCGCCTTATGAGCGCAACGGTGCCTGTAGTTGTTTCATTTCAAAATATTCCTGTACATACACTTGAAATAGAGAGAAAAAAAAATATTACAAATGGCAAACAGCAACAGAAAAAAATGAAAATAATTCATTATGTTAATTGTTTTGAATATTACGGCATTCATTGCAAAGCGCGCGCCCGCCTCGCTCACCGCCGCCGTCCTCCGCTTTGCCGCCGCCTTGCGCGGAACTACTTGTTGCTGCTGCCTGGTAGATTCAACTATTTACGTCTGTACATATAACAGCATTCTTCACTGCCTTAATACGGTCGCTTTTCACGCTTGGGCGGATTGACGAACTGGTGGACTGGTCGGTTAGCCGCAAACACATGCGCTCCACCAGCTGAGCGCTGCAGTGACGTCATTGGCGATTACAACACTGTTGGATTGTATGCCGCTGTGGGTTTGTGAGTTTGGATGTGGTGATTAGTCTAGCTCGTACGCTTATGTGAATAATTCATAGATCAGCAGGAAAATCAAGCGCATTCACAACCACACCCGCGCCCACAGACGAAGTACATGCAACTGGTGGAGCTACAAAAAAACAAAAAAAAACAGACCGTATCGCCAAAGTTTGAACTTTGATTGAAGATAGAAACGAGATTTCTGCGCATTCTTGAAATGTTTATGTGGATAATCTGGTCGACGAACCATTTTAAAAAAAAAAAAAAAAATACGCATTTAGCGAAAACATTCAAACAACAAAGGACAATTACCCCAGCAAGTTTGTTCAGATAACGCTGAGAGACTTTCAAAATATCTGCAATGTTTTGGTCGCTCTGAAGGCTACACTCTCTTTAGTCGCGCTGCTGTTTCCAATAAATGAAAAGTCAACATTTTTTTAAATTCATTTAAAATTCATTCCGCAGAGCGTGCTGTTGTTGTTGTCGCTGTGGCTATTAACCGAGAGTCCAAGTAATCGAGTTTGGCAAAAGAAATGTTCGTTGAGTGGGTTCTGCGTTCCTTGCTTAGCCACTTGGCACGACGGACACACGTTGGATCTGTTGACGTCAATTGTGTTCACGTAGGAGTTAAGAACCCGCAATAATATTGCGAACGTAATGGCGTCAGTGGAACATGGCTTAATTGTAGCAAGTGGAGCTCCACCGTTGAACTCCGAAAGCAGCTTTCACAGGACAGTAAATGGCTTTCAGGGCCAGTCCATTTACCCTTTGGTTGCAATCTAAATTTGTTAAATCGGCGAATCGACACTCAAAATTCCGGAAATCTCGCACCATTTACTTCGACTACTTTTTCATATATTTCGACCTGATAAGCCAAATCAGATGAGCGGACATTCTCGCAACATTTTATGTACAGTTACTTGTACAGCAATACAATAGCGTAGCAGCTGACCGTTGGTTTTATACTCGTATATCTTAAGCATGCCCTAGATGAACAATATTATTGATCAATATTTGCGGCTAAAAATTCAATATAAATTTCTACGACAATGCGACAGTAAAGCGCTTAAAAGCATCAAGCAATCAGCATTATTGACAGTCTAGGGGCTGACTTAGGCACGCATGAGTTTGTGTGCTTCTTGGCGACCTAGAAAGCAGCTGAAATCAATTCGCTCAGTGTATAGGTTTTACTTGAAGGCGAAATTTAAGCTGGATTTACATATAACATAAATATCAACGCACGCTCCCCCAGCAATTAACGCGCTTCACCTGGACTTCTCGACGCAAACAAACGTTGAATGCATCTTAGTTGATGTGGACGTTGACGTCTTGAAACCAGCATCCGTTCATCATTTTCTCTTATTCCTACTGACACAGCGATAAAAAACAAGACGGCCATCTCAACTGTCACGTCCCAGCAATGTCTCCACACACACACGTCATGCCGTCATACCACGCGATTTACCGTTTTGGCTTAATCCGCATTATAAATCATTGCTCGCAAGTTGTTTATATTCCACCATTGCACTTGTGCGGCTTATAATATTTCTTTGGAATAAATTCCATTTTACAATTGTTTTACTTTCTGCTTTATTTACGAGCAGCTCTCTACTCATTGCACTGTTTGTAATTTTATACCGACGCGATCGTAGCAAAAAAACACAAAAAAAGTGTAGCCCAGAGCGTTTCGTCGTGTTTAACTAGTGCGCGATAGCAGACGGGATAGGCGTATTATGTACTAAGTAGTTGTTGGTGTAACGTTGCACGTTAATTGTTTGTTGTAGTTGTTGTAGCAGCGCGTGTTTTGTTACCTTAGAGTTGAGGCGTCATAACATTTTGTTGTCCGCTCATCGCATTTGTCATATTGAATCAGCAATGAGCAGCAGAGCAACAGACGTCATAATAAGCGTATAAAATATGGAAATATCGAAAAGCAAAGGTGGTGGATAAATACAAAAAAAAAGAAAAACATTGCGCACAAAAGAGCATGAGCGTAGAAGTTGTTGCAGTCGAAAGCTTACTTTTCAAAAGCAAAAAAAAAATCTCAATAGAAATTTCATGTTGTTCGTCAACGCAAAAGCGTATCGAGCACCAGATATCACTGAGCCAAGTGTGAGTTGGAAAACTTTTGTTTAGCTTTTGAAAGATTTCAAAGAAGAAAAACTTTCGTCATCACAAATTCATCCGCATTGCGTTTTAGAGACCTCGTGTCTAGAATACTGCGGGTAATCAAGCGCTCTCAGGAAGTCTGCTATGCACTAAGTCAAAAAAATTGCCTGCCTCTTTCTAGATTAAACAGCGCAGTTAGTTACGCCTGGGAACACATCGACCTCTATAATTTATAATGAGTGACCAAGCTCTTCCGGAATTTCTTATTTGCTTCATGAATAATAGCTGAAAAACACAAGTGAGAATTTTTTTCCAGTTAGGATTTGCTTCGCTACATTCTCTACCATCAGTTTACTAACATTTTACGCTTGACTGACGCATGACGTCACTGCAATTCTATTACTTATTGACTTGTCTGTCACATTTTACGCCTTTGCTTATGCAAACTAGCTGATCCGCGCTGCCCCACAGCGAAAAGCGTGTCCATTTATGAACAGACGACAATCGTGTTTTAGATTCTGAATTGTATTCCACTTAAGAATTTCACGCTACACGCCCACACTGATGTTTAATTCATGCGACGTTCGCAAAAGCCTATGTAAATTAATGAGAAATTGATGTGTAGATGTCGTTAAAAACAATCACTTGCGGAGCATTGGAGCAGAATTACTGAAATATCGTTTGCACAAAGGCGCGTGGCGGAATTTCGGTTGTACGCTGAGAGAATTTCTGATAGATATTTTGGCGAAAAGTAAATTCCATAAATTAAATGTTTTTACAGTCTGTTCGTTATCTAAAATCTTGAAGAAATTTCAAAAAACGATCATCGCACATTTCTATTGCCGCAGTTGTACCGCTGCAGGCCCCACCCAAAGCAAATGGGCAAATAGAAATTAGAAAATATAATATAGAAAATAGCAAATGGTATTAGACGAGTGTGGACTTGTGTAAATGAGCGCACTAATTTGTCGCGCCTAGCTGATAAGCCGTCTGCAGCCAGAAACGAAGTTGACGCGAGCATCGTGACCACCATGTCGTGACCACATAATTGCCAGCAATTAGCGAACTGTAAACTTTCGAGAAGCAACGAACCGTTGTGCGCCACTTGCGTCGACATTTGTGAGCTAAGCGCACGGCAAAAAAAAAAAAAAACGTCACCCAAATCACTCGAAAAACATCGCACTCGAAAGTGTTAACCACTCGTTTTCAACAAAAGCGCTTTACACACTCACCTTTTTCAGTTGCGTCTGGGTGCGTGCTGCTGTTGCTGTCGGCACGTCCGATTCCCATTCGGAGCTCAAGTCATCGCTGGATGCATAGCCATAGTCACGTGGCAGCGGCACTTCGAGGAATGACTTGGAGTACTGCTGGTAGCCGGGGCACAAGTTTTGCTGCGGTGAGGGTGAACGGCGTTGTTGCTGCAACTGACGACGTAGCGCGCAGGCACCGAGCGCATTGGCGGCGGGCGTACGTGGTGGCACCATTATGGTGGGTGGTGCGCTTGCCGGCAGATCATGCGTTTGTGCAAAGCCAAAATGTGATTTGCGGACTTTCGCTTGATTGGCGGTGGATTTCTTGCGGAAGATCTTTTTTGGCGGCACAGAGTCGAAGTTTGTCTGCTGTTGGTAGTGCGGATGCTGCTGATGTTGGTGTTGGTGTTGGTGATGGCGGTGATGATGGTGATGATGAGATTGCGCGGCAATTGGAAATGCGGGTGAATCCGGGCGCGACTGTTCATCAGCTTCACGCTCCACACTCTCATCGTAAGCCGCAACCTCCGCATCCTCTACAACGGCATCATCGTCATCCTCTTCCTCTTCATCTTCCTCTGTATTTTCTGCTCTTGCAGAGGTAGTGCTTTTCTTGTATGTCGGCAGACCATTCACCAACACCTTCCCGATCTCAGCGGCACTACTTTCACGCACACCACACTCCTTGCAATTGGCGTGGTCGTGCTCCACAGCCTCTTCGGCGTATTCGGCGCCGTTGTCATTCTCATCATCATCGAATTTAATTTTGTCCATCTCTTCGGGTGGGACGTCGGGGAAGTGCAACAGCTTGACTGTCACCTTGTTGCCGGCTTCGTTATAGTATACCTCTTTGGCGCTCATTTTATCGAAATCCTCGTAGATGCGTACTTGCGGATAGGCGCACAAAGACATTGTCACACGGGACACACACACACACACGGATTTCGCTCACTTTCACGTTTTGCGAAACGTACTCGCACTTGCACTCGTTTTCACTTTGCAGTTAAGCCTTTATAAGGATATGATAATTTGAAAACCCTCGTAGTTTTGAGGAAAACTTTTCACAGTAGTTCAGTGTCTTTAAGACAATTGTTCACTCCATTGTACGTTCACCATTCTATTGCACTGCACTGTGGCGCTGCTCTGTTGAAGCGATAATGAATGAAAAATTAAAATCTGCATTCACAGCTAAATATTATTTTAATTGCTCTACTGGCCGGCGGCTTTTCTGAGCAACTTTCCTGAGAACGAGGCTGGCGATTTTTACAATTGAGTTATTGCTGTTTATTGAACAAATATTTTCCATTGGGAAAAGCAGCGCATAGCGTACAAAAATAATTTGCAAACTTAAAACAAAAGGTCAGTCAATAGTGTCTCAATGAGAAACTCAACACTTTTCTCTAGATCGACAAAACAAAAGGAATGCCAAATGAAGTATGTTTGCTTGTTTGTAAGCATTTGTTAGGTAGAAGAATCAATTACAACAACTTAATGAGTCAGGCGTTAATTATAACGTTGCAAATAAAACTGAAAATAATGCTTAGTTAATAGGACAATTAAAAGACGAAGCGTATTTTTCGACTCTCTCTTAGCTCACGTCCGTCATGTCACGTTTTCATAAAGTCAGTTTTTTGACGTTCAACTATTACAAAAAATGTTCAAATGTTGCAATTTCAAAATTTTGCACTCTGCGATCAATCTGAGCGATCAGCTGGCTGCATTGGTTTTTGAAATTCTCAACCAGCTTAAAAGATATAGAAACGATAAGCTTTCGCTTTGTATGTACACTAAGATTTCGTGGCCGGTTTGACGTTATTAGAAAGCCAGAGAGTCTTTCGACTCAAAATTCTAAATTATTATTTTCTAAACGCGCGTGCTTGAATAACAAGATTGATAAATAAGAGATTGCGCCTTGCGCAGGTCCGTTACTTTTTTGTTTTACGATAGTGGCATTCAGCTGCTCAAAATGACGTCACATCGGCAAAGTTTCTTTAAAATTCCAACACGAGTGAAGTGAGTATTAGGTGTTCTATAATTTTAAAGGTTTTTTGTGAAGTGCACACGATTTTATTATATTACTCGAAATTATAAAGCAATTCTCCAATCAAAATGAGAATACGTTATTTATGGTGTGACGTATGTACATAAGCAGATCGTAAACAATTTTTGTTAGCTGTCGGCGCAATCTCTTCTATATCAGTCTTGCTTGAATAAGAGACACTGTCTCTGAGACAGAAAAAGAGAAGAATACACACACATCTCACAGTTTCGATACACAATGATAGAATTCTTTTTATCTAACATTTTCTGGGTGTGCCTAATGATCCTTCATTGTTGTTGTTTAAAATTTGGCGAACTATTTCGAGATGATCCACATTTGAACCGGGGACTTTAACAATATGGCTGAGCGAAATTTCATACGCGCATTTGTTCATACCCATCACCTCAAATCGTGCCAGACCGACAGTAAACCACCTTCATTTTGCTGTAATCATTTGAATTTTCCACTCGCTTGCCTTTCACAAGCTATGCGTGCTAACGAAAAACTTGCCATGCTTACAAAACTTAGCCGTGAACAGGCAATTAGTTGCGCACAGCGAAAACATCAAAATTAACAACTTCATAAACGCCTATTAGACATTCCAATTTTGTGTGAAGCAACAACGCCAAGGCGAACGCAAAGCGATTGCAGAAATATTAAATTACCAAATTCCAAAGAGTACTAGAAGATTTGACATTTCTCGGCTGGCAGCCAACAATCGCCAAGCGGCAGCACTAATATTTTATCACCCGAGGTGCGGCGACGACGACATTTGCACTACGCCAAGCAATGTGGCAATGGGGCGGCTGGCAGCGCCAAGAAGCAGTAGCCAGCGAACGCAACTCGTCTTGCCATAAAGCAATGCAAGATGGGAAGCAAAAAGTTGGCAAACTTGCAAAAATTTCAATACAAACCGTTTGCATTGCATTGAAAATGCGTGGACGCGCCAAAAATGGGCTGCAAGAATTCGTTGACATTTGATCAAAAATGACGAAACAACATGAGCAGAGCAAAGGCGAGGGCACACGAACGCACGAATTGAATTGAACAACTTAACAACGTTGTCTTGCTACTTATTTATCAACTCATCTACTTACATACTTATGTAGATACTTTTTAAGTGAAGACTTCTTGAGAAAAATAGAAGAAATAGAATTGCCACCCACGAGTGTTATTTTGGTTCTTGTTTATTTGATTTTTAAGTCTTGTGACTTGTTCGCCGTTGCTTGCTACTTTAATTCAGTTAAAGCAAATAGCTCGATTTGAGCTTTGCTTTGGCAACTGAGGCTCTGCCGTCAGCACTCCATGTTTGCTCTGAGCCTTTTAGTCACGATGTGGCCATTAAGAAATTCGTACGAATGTGAAATTACTATTAAATGTTCACGTCGCAACAATCAAAAAATAAAAAATAAAAATTATGAAAAAGCTCAGCGCAATATTATTAAATAGAAGTTTGTTTTCTGTGAGCTACTTTGATTGTGATTTGTATTATTAAGTTTATTTACCAAATAATGGACTATCTTCTCGCAGCTGCATAAATGAGAGTTAATAACGCTTCCTTTAGCAGGCGTTAAACGGTAATATTCCCCAACAAGTGAGCTAGCAAGATTTTCCTTGAAAATCGGTAGTCATTAAACAAACAAAAAATCGCAACTTCTAACTACTAATGCAACGAATAACGGTAATTATCGAAGTGTTAATTAAAAAAGAGACATTAAGAAAACAATAAACATTAGAAAAGCGTTGTTAGCTTGGAGAGGGGATGAGAAGAGTTGAGCAAAAACGCGTTTTGCGTCACTATCAACACACACACACATACACACTCAAACACAATGCCAGTTGTTGTATTTGAGCTAGTAAAAAGTTGATAAATACGCTAATTCTCCTTAAAATATTGAAATGCAAAAAAAAAACAAAAAAAAAAAAGAACAAATAAACATTAAATAAATTAACCAAAAAAAAAGACAAAACAACAACACCAAACAAATTTGTGTTGTCATTTAATTTGCAATGCAAATGAAACTGTTTTGCCTGACACAAGCGGGCGTACAAATACATTAACAATATGACAAACATACATACATATGTACATACATACATACATATATGCGCAGATATGAGAGCCCAATAAACACAATAAAGCCTTTTTCTCAACTTGACTTTTAGGCGCTTGGAGTGCAGTTGTAGGAGATTGGAGTATTAGAAAGAAAATCACCATAAATAAGTGACTTTTAAATTGAGAAAAGAACGCTATATTTCACATTTTGGGGTTGCTGGTGGAGATTTGAGGGCGGTATTTCATATGAATTGCATCTTGCTAGGTGGGCTTGGATATCAGACCGTAAATGTTTTTTTTTTTGCATTAAACTCAATTCCAGTACCACCGAAACGCATTTCTTTTTTTTTTTAACTCGTAATATTTAAATACATACATACTATATATATTATAAAAATGTGTCAAATCGAACTAAAATTATGATATTTAGACAAATTTTCTGGTACGTTAATTTTTGCTAAAGGTATGAAAACATTTCATATTTAGTAATAACGCGATCCAACGCCACCTGGCGCCTTCAATTGTGAAACTACCGTTTTAAAAGTGCGCAGAAGGAAGTTATTTAAAATTGTTTCTATAAACAATCTTACATCGGAAATTGATTTCCGCCCTTGCACTCTTTTTCACCTTGTGGCAAACAGGTAATTGAAATTAAAAAAGGAAAAAATGCAATCTTTTATATTACGGCCCACTGTGCAGCATCAGTAGCAGTGCCCTTAATTGACACAGTTTTTTTTTTTCATTAACCTTAAAACGAGAATGCTTTTTGTATTGTTTAACACTTTTGAAATGTGGAAATTTTTATGTTCATATTCTTTGTAAAGAGTGCTGAATGTTTTCGGCAAGTACAAACATGTGTACAACTGTTTTAAATATGCAGCCTTGTCACGACCACCATGTGAACAAATATTTAAATCAAATATTAAGCAAACCACTAATAAATTTTCCAAATTTGTTTTTATGGGAATGATTTGTTCCCATACTACTAGCGATACAACTTACTCCCAGATTCGAAATGTGAAGATGAGTGGGAAAAAGAAAATAGTAGTGAAATATTAAAGGATAGCGTACGTATGAAACTTGCTAAGCAATTAAACGAAATTAAAGAAGTCGCTGGGCGGTTCAGGATGGCGTAGAGAATTTGCTCGCACGGGTTTCTCTTAGAATTAGACTCATTCCAACATCGGAAATTATACATTTGGATGTACCAAATGTTACAAACAAACAAATTAATTAATCAAATTTTCCGTTTATAATTTTTATTTATTTTATAAATCTATAAATATTTACCCTATCGCAATAATATAAAAATGTAAGCGCTGCTTGCTGTTAAATCGTGTTTTCCACCAATCAAACTTATGGCTGGCGCCCCAAATGGAAAAGCGGAGGCGAAGTAAAGGAAAATCAAGTATTTATAATTATTTATGTACTCAACTTAATCTTTGTTTTTTTTTTTTCTATTTTTTTGCATTTAAATGCAATTGTTATGCATTACATTGCTCAAATGTGTATAAGTATGTATGTTTGCTTGTATGTTTGTATATTAGAAAATAGATTTTATGCGATTAAATGCCAGCGGGCACATGTCGCCACCAATGGTTGCAGTGTTTTTGTAATTGCCACGCCTATTTCTTACACTTTTTATTAGAATATACTGCCATTCAATAGAAATTTACAAAGTACTCATATGTACGTGTGTGTGTGTGAATTTATAAAAAAACTTTTAAAGTTTTTTTAATGTTTTTCGCTTGACTCGTACATTTGACGTAAATCAGCGTTTTAAAAATAAACATATGTATGCAAAGCAATAATAACAACAACGACAAGCGAACAGCAAAATTCCAATGCTAAAAAATAATTGTTATTGTTGTACAGACATACTACATAGATAGCGTTAAGATTAAACAAGCAAACGGATCGTATTAATTGAACTCATCCGGTGAGGTCGCCTTTCTGAGTATTTAATTTGTATTAACGCTTGAGTATGCACGCACACACACACACACACACACACACACACACACACACATAAGTTTACATTTTCCAGTTATCAGCAGTTCGACAAATCAATATGCATCAGAAGTAGATCTACACACCCAAAGTCAACACGTCAATTCACACTTGAATGAATTTAATTCGTAGCGCAGAAGCAAAGTACAGTGTCAGTTGAATGCAAATTTTGTATTGCACAGGAAAGCGATCAAGTGTGTAGCGGAATGTTAACACTAAACTAGTGCAACTCTGTAAGCAAGCTGAGAGAGTGATAGAAAGGGACAGGAACAGGGAAATGGAAGCAATTCGATCTCGTTGTTAGAAGATCTAGAGCACAGCAATGCAGCGAGTAATTGCTTCCGATTGCCGAAGATAAGAGTCCAACGAATTGTTTGGGCAACTTTTATAAGGAATTCTTAAGATCATAGCGTTCAACAAGGAACTATGTATGTACATAGATTAAGATCAGAACCATTGATTGAACTCGCAGCCTGAATATTGCTACTGCTACTATTTCTAAAATTAGAAAGAACTAATGCAACAAAAGCGAGCAGTAGGCTATCGCAGAATTTCTAAAAGATAACTAAAAAAGTAAAAATAAACTAAATTCGGGCGAAACCGAATTTTATATACCCTTGCGATGTATTGTTGTATGGGCGGTGCCCATAATTTCAAAAAAAAAGTGTGCACCATACCTTACATCGTTATTGAGATGCCTAAAAACGTTGTTTTATAAGTGGGCGTGGTAACGCCCATTTTTCAAACTTTCATAAAAATCAAGTTTATTAATAAACTATCTTTATTAATATCAAATTTTAATTAATTAATTTTTAAAAGTTCATTAAAACGTAATTTCTTAATTCAAATTCGCTTCAAATACCAAATTTCACTTAATTTGCTTTAATGGTTACCGAAAAATCGGAGTTTTTGCATTTTTCAAAAACTTCCGTTATATGGGAGGTGGGCGTGGTTATTGACCGATCTTGACCATTTTCAATACCAACCTACCCAGTCCAAAAAGCAATCTATGTACCAAATTTCATTTGAGATATCTCAATTTTTACTCAAGTTATTGTAACCACGGACAGACAGTCAGAGCTAAATTGATTTATCTTTGCATTCTAATCATTTTTGTATATATATGTATGTATGTCTATATCTATGCGAACAAAGTTATAATACCCTTGTGTACAAGTAGATACGCTCGGGTACAAAAATAAATAAATAAATAAATTTTTTCACACACAATAATTCAAAATTCCTTTTATCTCAATTTAAAGTGTTATCAAATTTTATAAGCGCAAAAGCATCTAACTTTTCGATTTTATTACCATCGAAAGGTGTGTTTTAGACCAAAAATTTCCACCATTACGTCATGCTTAATTATAATGAAAAGTGGATATACATACATACATACATACATACATATTTACATTTTATTGCTATCAACATAGAAATAAAAAAGTATATTTTATCTAAATACTTCAATCATTTTGCAGAACAAAGTGAATTGTTGAATTGCGAATGGCAATAAAAGCGATGGGTAGAACTCAAAACAACACGAACATCATCGGAAATGAAAATTTACATTCAAATACGAGTAAACATCGAAGCAATAAGTCATTTTGCAATCGAAAAAATTATAGTAAATGTGTACAAAAATACTGCAGGGTGTGTATGTGTGTGTGTGTGTGTTGATGCCTATCCGCGTATTGGCAAAACAGTGTGAGCTAAATTTTATAATAATTTCATGAAATAGTCTAAGAAACAGGTTGAAGCGGATAACATTAAAAAGATAAAAGGAAACAAACAGATGGACGCATATTTTATATAAATTTTGTAATTAGAATGCTATAATTTTTTTTAAACAAATATTCATAGAAAAAAAAAACTTGAAACAGAAAATATGAAATCTACAGCTTCCCACATCTGGCGTTACTTTTCTCAGTCGGCAGAGTTACTGGAAATGGTACCAGAATTATAAAAATATTAAATTTCGCGCACCAAGAATGGAATATTAAAATCTTGAAACGAGAAGTCTGGTAAAACGTAGTTCAACAACTTGACCACAAATTTCGAAGGAGAGGAAAACGAATAGCACATCTACACCATTTCCTACAGTATTTCTGAAAAACACAAATGTATTTCAGAAAAATGCAAATGCATTTCAGAAAAACACAAATGTATTACTTTTGTCTTTTCTGAAATTTATTTGTGCTTTTCTGAAATACAATTGTGCTTTTCTGAAATACTGTGGGAAAAGGTGTGGTTTTAGGTGAAGCTATTAGCACTCTCTTGCTGCTTCGGACTAAAGCAAATAAAAATACGATTTTAAAATTATCTCTATAAGGACTCTCTACAAACGAGCCAAGGCATTGAGTTGTATGACGCTCTCCGGCTGACTGCTTTGCATAATATAGTTGGGGTTGGCATCAGTTTGCTCATCATTTGTCTAACAATTGTTTGAGCGCTCGAAAGTATCGGCTGGGTAGATCCACTAAAACAGAGTGGTGCCGGCTGTGCCTTTGAGATATTGACTTGTCTTGGTCAGTCGGTGATTAAGGTGTTTTGAAGAAGAGATTTTGTAGATACTCGACAAGGGTATGCTGAAGGGATACACCAAACTTTCCATTTGTCGTCCTTTCCTCTGATCATCTATGTATCTACCTAACTGAGGTGTTTTTAATACTAAACTGTGCCTAATGTCCCCTTTCACAACAATTTGTGTGATCGCTCTGCATATGGTTTGCCGTCCTCTCCCAACTTACTCAAAAACCTCTCGACTTCCAGCTAAAATAAAGGTTGGAAAAATTAAAAATTTCGCATTTTTCGCTGATTGATGGCTCTGCTCTTTTTTTTTTTTTTTGATGTGCATCAACTCATCCTCAGCCCCGCCCACCTTTAACTGTGCGAGTTGAGGCCAATTGCCAGCAGATTGCCAACTGAAGTGTTGAAAGTTTGTTTTGTGATAATTGCCACAATATATTATTACTAAATAAATATTTTTAAGGGGCAGCGCCATAACTACACACAAACAAACGTACAACCAAATGTGGAATATACAACGAAGTGACCGGAGCGGCGTGAAGATGACTGGCGTGTAAGTGGAAACGCAATCGCGAAGCGATACGAAACAGATGCGTGCGTCATTGGCACGCATTGCCACAGAATCACTAGCGGGAACTATCTTTTAGCGTAGATGCTGTGTGCGTGGATGTATGTATGTATGTACGAGTATGTGTGCAAGGTAATAAATAAATTAATTCACTGCTTCCTTTTGTGCGCACCATTTTTTTTTACTTCTCTCAGTTTGCTTTAAAAATTTTCTATCTTAATTGACACTTATTAAGGCAAGCAATGAAATAAATATGCACAAGCAACACTACTGCGAACATTTTTTTGTTTTTTTTTTTGTAATTTTTTCTCAAGCCACTGTTGTTGTACATTAATTGATTAGTGTATTTTTCTTCTTGTTTTTTTTTTCTTTGTTGCAGTTGCCGCTTGGCGTTCTGCTCAATTCGAAAGGGATGTAAATTGAATTTTTTATTGACAAAAAATGCCACTTTCAAGTGCCGGCTGAAAGCAATTAAGCACATACACGCACACATACATACATACACCAAAAGGCTTAAACAAACATGTTTGTATTGTATGTTCGAATATCAGCTAACGTGCTCGCTGTGTGGGCATTTTAATTACATTGAAGCGTGTGTTTGTGTAGGTATTACTGCAGTGAACAGTTTTTGTAAAAAAACATTTGAAAGTTTTCGCTTTTTACATTTGGCTTAAACGCGGTTAGCCAATGAACACCTCTGCCGCTTCAAGGCGCAGTAGCAAAGTAGCAAAGCACTAAAGGCAAGTTTACAAATCGCATAGAAAAATATTAAAGGCAACATAATGGATTGCTTTTTCAAAAAACTACCACAGATTGATGGATCCTTAGTAAATTTAAATACGGCAATCAATGCCTGGCTTTAACGAACTAAAGTGCGTGTCCCTTCCTCAGAAGAAGGTGTCACATTCTAGGTGTAGATGCTTTGGAGGCTCTACAACCGAGTAACAAAAACAATACAATGCTTACGTCCGCCATGTTAAAAATTCCCTCCTTCATAGCGTAAAAGCTTACCAGCCTACAGCAAGTTTCACTCAGAAACGAATGAGCAAAGTTTATTACAAGATCTCTGAAACACAGTTCCATCGAGCAGGGCTCTATCGAAATCGAAAAGTTTCGAGACAGGCAAATAGGAATTGGAAACATTTGAGAAAACTTAATAAAACATTTAATTTGAAATGTTAAACAAGAGCTCGAATAAGCGAAAAATGACTCTGAAATTTAATGAATATTAAAAGATCATTCCGGGAATGTCGAACCGAACTGTTGCCTACTATTGGCGCTTGGCCAACTTTTATAAAAAAAAAAGAAAACTATAAATCATTTAAAAGTGTTCGCAGAGCTCTCGGTAAAAGTTGAAAGTGTTAAAATTGTAATATTTAATGCCATCAAAGAAAGTGTAATTTATTTGCTCAATAAATTTTATGAATTGAAGAAGATATTAAATCCAAAACACACTCGCATCAACAGAGTTGTAACGCAAAATTTCACCTTTCTTACTTTTTTAAACCCAACTCAACTCTTTCTTTCTTTATTTGCTTGGGTTTTTTTTTTAATACTTTTTGTCAGCAAAAGTTTTCACTTTTTCACAACTTTTTTGCAACTTTTTTACTGTTCACTTTGTCTTTGCTCGAAATTATGTATTCTGCTACTCTTTCTTCTTGCCGCGATCACTTTCAATCGAAATCTTTGTCGGTTTCACTGTCACACAGGGTCACTTTAGGCATTCAATTAAAAAAACAACAACAACAAAACAAAAACGAATACACCCACATACGCAGCAGACGACGACCGAAATGTCAAAAAGTACGCATTCAATTTCGTATTTGCAATTGCCCGAACGCGAGCGGCGACACGGCAAAAGCCAGACGAAAGTAACGAAAGTGTGAAGACTGAAAACACTGTTGAGCCGCCGAGACGTCAGACCATCGTGCGCCGGTTTTAGCCACGCGATCGATTTGCTTGCTGGTAGAAACTTAACTGACGGCAACGCAATCGTTGCGCTACGACAAAACTGAACTGAATCAAGCTGAGCGGAGCGTTTAATGGTTGTCGAAGCACACGATTTTAGCGCGGCGTGTCGCAGCGCTGAGCGGAGTACAAAGTTGAGCTCTCGAATATGCTATCGTTGCGGGCGCGCGGCATTATTTATAGCAGAGAAGACAACATCATTGATAATAGCGATAACACGCTGAAGTTATTGAATGCGCTAGCGGTGCCAGCGGCAAGTATTAACATGAGCGCGCGGTGAGGAGATACTACAACGCGAATACACTTTTTTTATACTCAAACGGTACTGAGAGACATGCGCTTGGGGAGCTTTTAAGTGCGCACTTACTCCGACAGATGGCGGAGCGATAACGATCTTTGGCGCGGTGGTGATTTGTGGTCTGGTCGCGTTTGCCAAGGGGCCAAGGGGCCAAGGCGGTGCGATGCACCAACCGCATTGACTATTATCGCAGTGAGCAAGCAGGAAACTGGACTTGTATTTATTTCTTGTAAGCGAAATGAGGGCGCGCAGCAGTTGTTGAGTGAAGTGCGGCGAAGCGTGCAGAAGCGCTATGTACTCGTATATGCAGGCGCTATGCGCCAGCCCTTAACACTGCGGTTTCACAAGCCTAATATTTGCTATTGAGTTTTTCATTTCACTATTGAATTAAAAGCCGAAACCCCAAGGGTGTGCGTCGGTGCGGCGTGCAGCGCGGCAATTGCGTTGTATGTACTTTGCTCTGTGTATAAAAATAATTTTTGTAGCAAGACGTTGACGTTTACACGTATTGAGGTCGACAATTTCGGTTATTGTATCTTTTTATTATTATCTTTTAACAAAATTGATTCATTACGTTTTTAACACGTTTTTTTTTGCTAGATTCGCGCCGCCCTTGCCGCTATCTATTTGTTTTCACCTCTTTATTTGTTTAGCGCTATTGTACGATTTTTCGTCTGAAGTTGATTTCAACAGTTGATTGAAAGCTACCAAAATCTATTTTTAAACGTTAGAAAAACAAATATCCGAGTTGATTGTGGCTGTTAATTAACAACGCAATAATTTCTTTGAAAAACAAACTTCTTGAAGCGCAAAATATGTTTTTAGCACATTTACTTTGACGCAAACGCTTTACCAGTTAGTGCGTAGGCGCGGAAAATCGGCGCTGGAGGGGCGCAACAATAACAAAAACCATAAAAGTAATATTCTTTTAGTTTGCAATTATCAAAGTTACTAAAATTTCGCTGCAGTAGGAAATGTTTGCGAATGATTTGTTTGCTTTTCAATTTTTTTTTTTCAGTGTACCCGGCATGCGCCTTTCGCCAAAGCGTTAAATCCACAAACCGCTGTAAGTTGAAGCCGCTCTCTGTGTTTTTTTACGCTTCATTAGTGCAATTGTGTAGCTTATGGCCTGCCATAAAATATCAAATTAATTGTTAAGTTACACAAATAGAATGAAACAGAACAATAGAAAAATGTTTGGTTATGTAATTTCCACTTCGCAACGGAATTGTACAACAACAGCGCATACCTCAAAATCACAGCGCCAATAACAAGCAACAATATCGAATGAAGCCAAAGAAAAGTAGAACAAAGAGTTTACATAGAGGAAAGGGTTTTATAATCGTTATCGCATAAATTATCGCCTCGCAGTGTGGCGAAGTTTTAAAAATTGGCTACAAATTCAACGGCCCTTCGCAGACAAGTCAGGTGCAAATCGTTTGATATTCGTGGAATGGTCGAATACAAATATTATTCAGTCATAAACCCCATGACTTTTTCTGTTTGATATTTATTTATTTTTTTGTTTGTCATTTCAGTCGCAAGCAAAGCAGCTAAAGCTGTTTTGGCTTTAATTGACTGCTGGTTCGCATTTTCGCTTCTACGCATACAACAATTGAGAAATGTATGTACGTCAGCTGAAAATATTTCAGGAATGCCAACGAAAATGGGGCGCTTCAAAGCACCAGCCCTGAAGATGGCAAAAGCGGAATGTGTCGAGAGGTCGGAAAAAAAATTATACAGCTGATATAAATAAATAAAAAATTTAAAAAAATAAAAAAATCCAGAAACCGAGTGCAAATAAAAAAATCCAGAAACCGCGTTTATTTTAATTTATTAATTTGATCGTTGCATATTCTTGGAAAATAGTTCTTGGTTACGATCAAGTGAACTTAAAGTTAAAAAAATAATATAAGACCAAGCACCTTTGTTTGTTTGTTATGTAACCATTGTAGTCAGCTAAAGTTCTAGTTGATTTTCGTTTTATTCCGCTTTCCACTCTTTATTGTCATGACTGTACAATAGTGTCTCTTTTTTTTTGCCCGTCATGGTTTATTCAGTTTTTCTGTTACAGACTCTTATGTCAACAAATATGTTTTAACTACATTTTTATTTTTTGGTTTGTGTCGGTTACGCCACATTACTGTTTTTCAGAACTAAAAAACAGACAACAAAAATGTCATCAAATGTCAATGATAAAATGATTCTAATAGTTATTTTGAAAAGAAAATCAAAATAGTTTTCAGATTATTTCAATAATGCCAAAGTTTTCCAGAATTAAATATAACTCCCGAAGAGTTTAAACAATTAGAAATGATCTAAAGAACCCAGAAGCATAACATGACCGGTGTTCTGATACACCCAGACTTATCGGAGTCGCCGGGGATTTACCGACACGCCGCCGTCACATCCTGCTGAGCCGAGTTTGCCTTCGCCGTCAGATTGACCGATAAGTCGCCAACCGATCAAAATTTTCAGAATTCTCGGAACTTACAAAATAAAGTTTATCAAACGAAACTTGCTAACAATTCAAATGAAAATAAAATTTTTATTAACATTACATAAAAACAGAGTAATACACTTAATGAATTTAAAGCTTTCTGATAAAGTATTATTTTTTTTTCGCGGAGCGTAAATATATAAAGACGATGGTCGCGAACACGCGACGTACAGAAAAGCTCCAAGTTGATTCCGCGAACTTGCAACGACTGACTTTGCGATTTATTTCTGGTTATAGGGAAATTGTAACCTCTTAAAATCGAAGAGGTTGTCGAAAATCACCTCATAACAGAATAATGGCTCCAACAGAAATGTTTTGATTGTTACGAAGATCTTTAAACGTTCTGTCCAGTGCGTCCAGTGACCTCTTGTGCGCCATCGCGCAGTCATCCCAAACGATCAATTTGCATATTATTAGAATATATTAGAATCCTCACCATTGCGCTGTTTTTGGCAATGTTCCAAACTGGTGCTTCGTTGATTTGCATGTTTAGTGGTAATTTGCAGTTCGTACACCTTCTAATAATCTTGCAGCTATTCCAGATGAAACCAACGCTAGGGCTACTTCATATTGCGATCTGATCTTTGTCAATTGCAATGAATCAAGGAACGTTTTTCCTGTCCCTTCGGAAGCATAAAATGTTTGACAGAAAAGTTTTTACTATCTTCCTCGCAATTTTTTCAAATTTTCTCACCGAGTTGTTTTCCCCAGAGTTGTAGTGCGCCCCGGTATCGTGAGCAGAGACAAGTACTTCTCTGCCATCCCCAATTCCTTAGCTGTGCACTATTCTTGTCGCCCCAAATTTTGGTCGCCTCATTTTCCTCGCATTAGCGATGTTGATTTTTCAATTTGCCACCGTCGTCAAAAAAGCTTCACTTCAAAAAAAACTGACAGACCGGAAAGAAGTGCACTACAACTTCGAACGACAAATTTTCCAACTTCCAGATATCCTGCATTTGATGAATAGACATTTGTTAGATTAACGATTTAAGTGATTAAGATTAAAAATCTATAGCATTTGCACAATGAAACGGGTCACATATGAAAAAACAGGGCACATTTTTGGCCATTTTAGACTCGAAGCTAATTCCAGCGTAGATTTCATTTCTTCTCTTTTTTTTTACTTTTTAGGAATTAGTACACCAGTAAACAACACAATTCGATTCCCCCATCGCTTTCACTCGCCCAACCCATTTCGACGGAAAAGTACTTGGATTAGAAGCTTAACAAGCGATTCCATACGAAGTTGGTGGCTTCACGTTCGCACATATTTTGTGTACTTATGTTGTTGTGCATGATTATTACGATTTGTGTACAAACTGATAGTGGTATGAAGAGCGCAGCAATATGCAATATAACAACAAATATACAGCAATAATATGCTTAGCGACAAGCAGCAAACAAATACGAGGAATACGCTCATCGGCGTACGTGCGCGGTGCGATGAGGTTAAGCGGAACGGCACAACAGATACGCAGTGACGTCAAACGATTGCCGTAGGCGAAGCTGGAGCTAAATGATGTCTAGCGGCCGGTGGTGCTGATGTGCTGATGTTCTGATGTGCTAAAGTCGAAGCCGCAGCCAAAGCCGAGGGCGGGCACTGGCGACTAATTCGGTAGCTTCAATTTAGGCTCCGCACGCTTTGTTGTTGCGCTTTTTGCAAGCTTGTGTGAAATATCTGCTTTGTTATATTTACCATATATATGTATGTATGTATGTACAGTTGTATTTATGTTTAGTTTTTATTTTTCAGTTATTCACTGCTCGAATTTCATTTTTATTGTGTTTGCTGTACACAAATTAGGCGTTGAGTTGACGCAAAAAATAAATGGAAAAAATGTACAAACGAACGCTTACGTACGAATTAAACTTAAGTCACAGAGTCCAATTTCAATTTAATTTAATTATATATTAATTGAAAAATTATTTCAACAATTTAACAGTGTGTCTTTTCGAAAAAAAAAAATAAAATTGAAGAAAATGATTGCAGCCAACGGCGCTGCGCCAACTGCCCACTCGATGCAGCCATTGTTATACAAACATACATACATACATATGTACATATGTGCATACGAGTATGTACCTGTTGAGAAGTATGCTCATGCGTACTTTATGTGTAAACATGGAAGCATTTTATTCATGTTAAGTTTTATGGGCCGTTGACATTTCGTTTAGTGACGTCACGCCGCGACACGCCAACAACTCGTTTCACAACCTTGCACATTGAAGTCATTAGTTGATTAATCACCAGCGGAAAATAATTAGTTTTAGACATATTCATCATTTTTGAATGATTAATGAGTTGAGCAGATCGTAGAACGGAAGTGGAGTTAACAGTTTGTTCATATTATTATTAGTTTTTATTTCTTACAGCTCTTAAGAGCCTAATTCTTTACAATAGTGGTAGACTTAACCTAATTATTAAATTGTAGATATTTTAAGTCTAATAAGGTAATTTTATTGATCATTCATTAATGCAATTGAAATTTAAAAATACGGAATTGTAGTAAACGGAAAACAGATATTATAATAGATATTATAAAATAATTAAGGGCATACGTATGTATATACATTACTTTATAATGGGATGGATTTACAATATTCAAACAATTTTCTTTTAAACTCTGTAATGGTCGTACATTGCTTTACAGTATTTGGTAACTCATTATAACATTAAAGACCTTTATAGTATAGATTACATTATTTATCAGATTCACTTTTTGGCATAGGTAACTTGAAATCGTTTTTTTAACGAGCATATTAACGCCATACTTTAAGTTAAAGTTTAGGTAATCTGGTAAATTATTTTCTATAATATTTTTGACAAGCTACATTGTGTAATAAAAGTGCTGTTGCTTAACACTTAGCCAATTAACGGCTGATAGCATATCTCTGATTGGTGTGTCGTATCGTCTCCGAAGAATAAATCCCATTGCTTGATTCTGCTGTTTCTGCAGTTTATAAATTTGGCTATCATTAATTAAGAAAAAAATTGTGGGACAGTAATTGAGGAGCGGCCTGAGGGTGGATCTATGAACCATAATTTTGTATTTTCTTTTCAAGAGTTTGCAAGTACGTCGCATAAAGAACATTTTTTTTTTTTGCAATTTTGTTCACCGTATGGTTAATATGTGCATTGAATAGTAGCTTTTCATAAATTTTTACGCCCAAATATGTTATATTTTGTACTTTTTCAATTTTTTGATGGTTTGTATTAATGTTACCAGAGAACGTATACTAGTGAGAAGGTGCATTTCGTATACGATATGTGGATTAAAAATTAAATTTGTGAAACACACGCGCTAGGGAATCCAGAATGTTATTGCACCGAGATTTAGCAGAAGAATTTCGTTAAATTTCTGTAAACTGGCATTTTTCTGTTCAAATTTACATATGTTGCACAAATATGTTTACAAAAATTTGTGGTTTTGCCGACGGCATTACGCATGTGTGTTATAAATAAATATTGACAATTTCTCTTAAATTAAATTAAAGGCAATTTGTTATTATTTTATATAGATTTTTTAGAGTTATGAACGTTATTGGTACTTTTAAGGTACTGAAAAAAAATTACTAAGAGATTGAATTTATTTGATTTGTATTGGGTTAGTCACAATGCAAATTCGTAAATTAGTGCTCATGCTCGTTTCCCTATTTTACTTTTAAATATGAATTATGTAATAATTTAGCCGAAAATTATTGTTCTTGCACACACTTGTTACACGATTACATGTTTTTACGATGTTTTGTGAGAATTTGTATTCGATTATTCAAATTTGCGAAAAGTTTTCATAGAATGTTCTTTTATTTATTTTCAAATAATTTACTGAAGTTTTTGAGCAACTTTTTAAAATTTTTAAACAACATTTTTATAACAAAAATTTGCAACTTGTATTTATTGGTTTCATATTTTAATTGATTATTATACGTTCTCTGTCCGCACTAGGCTCCCAGCGACATCTTTAGGCGAAATGCCTTAGCGATCGCAAAATCAGCGTACATCGCTTGTAGCCATCGATTGCCGCACGATGCGCACCGGATGCCTCAAAGCCCAACGAATACACCAACCAATGAGCGTAAAAGCTTCAGCTGCTGGACGAACGATCAAAACGAATGGTGGAGCAGACAGAAAAGCTCTGCTGTTAAATGTAGTCTCGAGCAGTTGTTTTGTTTGTTGTAATAACATTTCCAACCTATTAGACACAGCTGCTACGAGATAAGCTATTAATTACACATCGAAGGAATATTTCGAACCGGTTAACGCATCCATTTACTATTTGCACTTGCCTCGAATGTTTTTACACGCCATTCCATCTGTGATAACACCGAATGCTCTTCATGCCTGTGCCACAGCTGCCAAACTGCCGACACATTAAGCGAAATTGGCCATTTGTGCGTATTGCAATAACAACGGCAATAACAACAACTTGTGGCATCATTACAAACACGATTATCCATAAAATTATGATTTATGTACAACAGCTAGCGCAACACTTCCTGCTACAACCAAGCGATCGCGCAATTGATCCGCAGATCGGCAGATCAACTGGCCGGTCGGTCGGCCGCTGCCGCCACCTGAGCGCTGATAACGCATCGCCGAAATGCGTGCACGCGTACATTTGCAATATGATGGCGGTTGTTGTTGCTGTTGTTGTTGTTGTTGTGCATTGTATTGCTGTTGTATTCCTTTCTGTCATACAATAACGTGGCAATTTATGCTTAGCAAATTATTTACGGCTGCCAATAAGAACACGACAGTTCCGACACGACGCCCGCTTTCGCTACGTTCTTCGTTGCGTATAGTGTAAGCGATAAGCGTTAAATGCGCCACACGATATGTTGCTACGGGCGATGGCAGAAAAATTATGCACGTGTATAATCGCATTGGAGTTAAAAGTGAGCGCGCACGATGGCGGCGCAGTAAGCGGATCGCGACGCGGCGCTACACATGGCTTGGATTAAGGCAGCTGCATGGCGCTAAACGACATCACTCAATGCAATGCAATGCAACGACTGAGGGCGAATCGAATGCGAAGCAGCTGACTTGCGTCTGTGTCGAGCTTAGTGTATGTTTGAAGTGTCTTACTGTGCGTGTTGAAGCCGCGGGGCAGCACCACGACTTAGTAAAGCCATTAGTAATAAACGTTTGCATTTATGCCAGCGCGAAGTCATTTCCTTGGCAATTCAGAAACGCATTTTCATGTAACTTATGTGGATATTATCGTAAATTTCTTAATAAATAAGTGTAATAGACACGGAGTGGGAAATGTATTTGGACACTTAGAATTCATTGTGGAAAATTTAATAGTGTCTTATTTACACAAATGCTGACAACAAGAGCGGTACAAAAGCTCTGTTGTAGAACTCGGTTTTAAGAAATTAAGATTTATGAGGTTATTGGAACAAAGCAAGCTTAAGGCAGTTGAGTGCGCAGCCGATTATGCGAAGTCGTATTCAAATCAAAAATGTTTATAATCGAAATAAAAAGGTATTAAAAAACTGAATGAGAGAAAAGATAGATCCAAAGTCTTTTCCTACAAGAGAACATTGGTTAGTTCTCATACACTTGCTTTAGAGGCCCATTGAAACCATTCGAAGGCTGAAAATAATTTTAAAGCCCTTCCAGGCTTAGATACAAGGAAAGAACTTTTCCACTCAGAGGTCTTTGGTGGGGATAAGACGGTGAGAGCACCAAATCATAGTCTCCGATGACATCCAGACTTAGCAGGAATGTATGTAAATTAAAGCTAAAGTTCGCTGCAAAATAGACTAAGCTTGAACTTCGGGTGTAGCAGGTCAGTCTGCCGTTCACGGTTGCACACTGCTGACGAATTTGAGAACTTGTGGTCTTCTGGAACATCCAAGTACAACAGATCCATTGGAGGACATTTAATATCTAATATGGGACAGGGTTGTAGCAAAAAAAAGAGAGTTACGAGCACAAGTAGGATTGATGATGGTAGACAACAGCGATGACTCGGTGTGCTGGTCTTTTTTGCCTGAAGGATGTCGATAAAGCGGACCTTTTTTTTATATCTGTCTAGCGTTTGCTACATTTGAGTGTCTCGCATTCGGTTCAAATGTACTGAGATTGAACAAGTTATTGTATTTATTTATCTCTCGAAGGGCTTCTCACGATCACTGAAAGGTGGCCTAACTTGGCATGACAAGGGCAGCCCAAAGCGTTGGCTGCTCATCGTAACGAAGCGACAACACGACAACAAAAAGACTACTAATTTATCTTCCACTTTCCGCCAACACCTACTCTTAGCTCACGGTGCTATTTACCTCGACTCTGGCTTATTGATTAACTCGCAAGTCTTCCGAATCTTACCACGCTTGTGTCAGTAATGTTATAAGCGTGTTCTATGCTTAATACACGAATGTGGCATGCCACAATGCAGCAGCTAATCTGCCTGCCTGTTTATTCACTTAGAATCATTTTTCATTCACTATTCCACAAAAATAAAACGCAAATGTCGCCCACATCGGCATCGTGGCATTGTCAATCGCCCGCCCGCCAACTTAGCATTAATTCACCGCAGTAGGCTGAGCTGCTACAATGTGGCATGCCACACACTTGCAACCGCCTGCACACAGAAGTAATTAGTGCAAAATTAGCAAGTCCATGTTGTAAGTCAATCAAGAAGTGCACAGTTGCCACTTTGTCGCACAACAATGAACGAACTCGTATAGAAAAGAATAACAAGAAAAAAAACAAAAAAAAATACAGCCACAACACTGGCGCGCCATTAGTTGGAGTGCAGTAACGGCCTGCTCACCTACCTTTTTGGTGGAAGCCTCCGTGCTGATCACATACAGATCCACAATGCCCAGCAGGCAGTCATCGCAGCGGCAGACGTCCTCGCCCAGCAACAGCGACCCCAGTGACCCGATGCTGCTGGCCGAGTCGAGCGAATCGGTGCGCCGCAAACGGCTACCGCCTGGACCACTTTGTGCGGCCGCCTCGATTTTACGCGCCAACAGTTGTTCCATGAGTGTGCGCGGACGCGACGATGAGGGGAAGAGTGCCATGTTGGTTGGTCGAAACGGTGAAGTAGTAGCTAACTCTAATGAACTTGCGTATGCGATTGTGTGAGAATTGTTGGTGGTTTCGTGTACCTGTAGTGCGCAGTTGGCAAGTTTGCGGCTTAAGTCTTTCGTTTGACTTGCTTGCACACAACTGGGAAATGTGTCACGTTATGATATTGAGATATAGCTTTCGTGATTGTCTTAGGCGCTTATGAATTTCTAATTTTTAAAAGTAGTAGCATTAAACGTACCTGCAAAGAAAAACAGTAAACAAGAATTGGTTAGTAAAAATGAATGGCACAAATTAAGCGAAGCGTCATAAAATTAAAAAAAAAAATAAAAGAAAAGAAAAAAAAACGCCACTATCTCACTATTTGACAATTATTTTACACTAAGCACAGCAGTTACGCCTTGTAAGCAATTTACAATCTTTAGCGACAAATTAACTTGCTACTCCAGCAATTTACAACTCGCAGAGCGGCTAATACAATCAAATCCTGCCAGTTTCAAATTACCCACACGCCTCTCACCCGCTGCCGGCGCTCGCGTGCACACCCAAAAGCAATTAACTACAAGTAAGGCGAAACCGAAGCCGCCGAAAATGGCACATTTTTTCACTCCAACAAACAATTACAACTTGTCTGCCGTTGACTTAATCGCCAACTCTACACGAGCGCGCGGTCTATGCGAAGCCGCCTGCCAAGACGCCGCCACAGTCAGTAGCTATGGAGCAACTCAGTGGCCAAGCAGCAAAGCAGCGGCGAGCGCATTTCAATTCGAACATTTCAATTAACATTTCAATTGCGACGATTTGCCAATTACAATTTAAGCTTTTGCTACACGAAATCAGATAGCCAATTGAAGTATTCGCCGTTGTTGTACAATTTTAAGTTAATGCTTTTTATTTACTTTCAATTTACAAATTACTGTCGATTTGTGGGAGATTTCGAAAATTTTATGTTTTTTATTTAATTCAATTGAAACGCAGATCTTAAATCGCAATTCTTAAAGTAGAAAAAATAGTGAAATGTTGGGCATAGCTTTGACGTTCACGTTCACAAAACAAGTAGGAAATCGGAAATGGACATCGGTGCTGGTGGATTTGGGACCATGCAACTCGACTCAAATACATTTCGGCTGCACTAAAATTTGTTTCAGACACTCAATCTCAAATAAAAGAATTGACCGAATTGCCGAGACGTATGAAATTAAGACGACCATTGACAGCTGTGGGGGTTCGGGCTTCGCTGTTTATTCCTCAACTCTTAGTAGCGAAGTAAAATTGCTGAATAGTTATGAAAAACATTTTCATCACACAGATAGTCTGTCTGATAGTCTCTACAGCCAACAATTGAGTGCCACATACGATTCGTTTGGTGAGTTGACAAAAATGTCGTAAATGCCATAATTTCTCGAATATGGCAAACAATAATCGCTAATAAACGTGATTGTTGAAAAAAAAACTGAGAAAGAGTTGTAAGCGAAATTGATTTTCTTAAATTCTGGGAAAAATATGACTACACGAGGAAGTTGTTGCAGCAGAAGACAAACAACAGTCGGCAGCTCATAAACGTCCTACCCCCGCGCCCATCCAGCTCACAGAGCGCCTAGGCAACCCGCCGAGTTTCTGCCTACAATCTGCCCATTCGTTACTACAAATAAGGCAGCAATCCTCGCTGCTAATATATACTACACCCATTTCATGCCATACCTTTTGCACTTCTTTTTTAACGCTAATCGCTTAGAAATACGCTTAAGAATACTGCCAACGCTACGCTAAGCCTGCATAAATCCATTTCAATAACGCGTCCAAATGCCTTGCCGCCCGACAGACAGTCAGAGCTGAAGTCCGCGAGTCGCTAGCCGGGCGCGCGTTCGTGTGCCAAACAGACTGTGCCTTTGCACTTGCGAAAAGTGGATGTAAGTGTAGCAAGTTGCCCGCGCCGCCTTAGTGCATCGCCTACAAGTACCACAAAGAGCTTGCGAAGCGTTTGCTTACTTTTCCTAGGCGCGTACAAAAAATCCCATTAAAATGCAGCGCACACCTGCACTGTCACACGGAGAAGCGACCAATGCGGCGTTGTGGTGGCCTACGGCTATGCACTAATTACGCGCCGCTCATTTTGACAAATAGCCTGCGATGGTAGCAAATTTAATTAAATTAATTAGGCAGATATTTAAAAAAAAAAAAGCGAAATTAAAGCGCATTTAACGATCGAACTAATGAGGTGCCCAAGATAAGCGCACCGCTGGCAGCTGCAGCCAGTGACGCGTTCAATCGCCGCCGTAAAAACACTCTACAATTTTAATTATGCAATAACCCAGCCTTGACTCAAGCCTACACCAGACCTCGACGACAGCAATCCTCTGAGACTAAGATCCCTACCGATGACCAGCAGTTGGCATTAAGGTGTAATTGATTGCAACAATTGCAACTTGGCCACAGATCATTTCCGTGCGGTTATAGCTGCCGCTGCTGCCATCGACATTTGCGCAACTGCTCACATAGCACACCGAATTTGGTGCACATTCTGATTCTGAAATGCAGTTAGATGTAGCGCGAAACTAATGCATTTCTGATAACTCGACGGACGAGGGGCAACACGCCAAGTATGCATCTTGCTGACACCAGGCGCGACATTCTAGCTTATCAAAACTTGGCGATCATTGAATGCCGGCCAGAAAGATGAAAAACAAACTCACAGCTTAAAATCAATGCACACCATCGTTGCATTTGCCGAACTAGTTTTCTTATCCGCCGACCATTTGGTAACGATTTCTGCCGCGAGATAAGCAAACGTGAGCGCGTAATTCCATCTTTTGCGACGATCGTTATCGCTGAACACCCAGCGGCGACGGCTGCGGCGACGGCTATGGTGGCGGCAGCGGCAACGGTGCACTCATTGATTTATCGCACGCTTAGTTGGCTTCGTTGCAATTTTAAGTTGGTAATTTGTAAGACCCGCGCTAAGGTACAGTAGCGCCGATTGAGTGAAAGAAATTAATTTGTGCAGGAATTTGGAATTAAGATAAAATTTGCATTTCGATAAATCGAGACAAATAATCAGCTGTGGGTAGGAGACCGCAGAATTAAAGAAGAAAAATGAGTTATAGTGGATGCGATAAAGCTAAGAGCTAACGAGAAAAAAAAACAAAAAACCTAATCGAAATCTCGAAAAAGAATACAATTTGTAAATCTGAAACGAATGACCTAAGCAGCAAACTTGAGATGTTTGTTTGGCGCTATTGGCGAGCTCTGCAGTCGGAACAGTCTTTCTAGTGTCGATTGTCTTTTCTTTTTGCGCTCTTCCACCATCCGCTGCTAAATTTGCGTTTTATGCAAATGTCCTCAGTTCATCACTGGCGTGTCAGCATCGTTGTGTGACTATTGGTTGTTCGTACTCTTCTTACCGCATCATTGTGCTGTCCGCTTTGTGACAACTGCTTTGCCATGACATCTTTATTTTGATACTTTTCATAGTTAAATTGTGGCATTAGAATGCTTTCGAATGAAAGAAGCTACCATCCAATGGCGAATGACTGCTGGACAGTGTGTAAAGTAAAATCTGTGAATGCGATCTCCTCCTTCGATGTAAAACGCATACGTAGACGGCAAAAAAGGACTCAATACCATAGGTGAATGCTAATTCTTACAGCAGTGTATGGATGTGTATCTGTGTCGCCGTCAAGCTCAAACTCAGCGAAGCACACCAGCGACCGCATCGTCGGAGGTGTCAGTCGTCGAGAATACGAATCAGTGGCGATGTTTAGTCTCGCCTCATGACTTTCAATTAGATCGAGAGCTGGAGCTTTGTGAGCCCAAAGAACTCTCTTAATCGCGAGCTATTCATTCGAGGCCCGGAGATATTGCGACTGCATATGCGTTGGGTGTAATCCACCGCTCTTCAACTGTTGAAGAGAATTGAGCAGCCAATAAGCTGCTTCTTTTGTACTTAATAGCCACCTCTGTCCAGAAAACACCACAACGACCTGAAAGCTCTAGTTGATCTTCCCGATTTAACACTCCTCCACCGGCCCTTAGGTCAATCTTCGTTGCATCCGGTGGCAGCTGCTGTTTTCCATAAACTTAACTCTTGGAGGGTACGAGTCGGAATTTCGTGTATTCAAGATATACTCAGGTACCTACTGGCCTTGTGGGCCGTGCCTTTCATTGTGTTTTTTGTCGTACCAATGATGCCCCTTTCAACCAACGTCGTTGTGTAAAATGTTTGCTATCGAGTCTCGAAAACGTTGTCAATATTTTTTGTTTACAAATTTCTAACTTCATAGTTTCCAAATGTTTTTTCATCCGCACTTTTCATACATTCATCTTGGCTGCAGCAAACTAATATTGCGAGACTATGGTATCGAGCATGGTCGCTTTGAATGCGAGCTATTCAATATTCTGAGTGAAAGCAGCTTACTGATTTACTGCAAACTTTACGGTTTTTAGGAGTTCACAACTTTGGCCACTGAAATATCTTTAACTTCATCTGATCGCAGCGTTATTTACACTCACCAAATACTCCACTCTTCCACCAAACTGCCAACATGTGCAGATGTTTTGCCATCGAGAGTCTCGGAGCTGTCAAATCTTTTGCTAATAAGTCACCTACAATCTGCAGCTGATTCTTTGCTTTTTTATTTTTTATGCGGCCACTCCTGCAACTTCAACTGCCAAACAAATACATATGTACAAATGACAACTGCTTATCTATGTTTGTAGGTGCCACACACCGGTACGCACCGCTTCTTGGAGCTACCAATCCATTGTTGTGCGGTTGTTGCGAGTTATTTTTTGCCGTTTTTGCCATTTTTATGTTTTGTGTTTTTTTGTTGGCACACTAATCGTCCGTACCAATAATTTATGTCGGATTATAGAGTTGTGTCACATAAATTAATGTTGCCAACTTATTTCGTTATTTCGCTATTTCGCGGCATTCGCAATTTGGCGTCGACCTCGCAGACGACATCCCACACCGCCTCGCCCTGCTCCACCGCTATCCACCGCTACCCGCCGCTACCCACAGCTAATCACACACAACTCTGCTGTACATTTAGCCTCCACTTACATACGGACACTCTGAAGAGGCTAGTAAATCTCGACGATCGTATAGGACGCACGCATGCGCAACACACACGCACACACACGCACACTAGCGCGCTGAGGTTTATTTTGGTATTTTGGCGTGTAGTTGAATTGCTGTCAGTTTTTGTTGTTAGTTATTGTTTGTTGTGCTATGCTGTAGGCTTTTCTATTAAGATTTTCCATTTGTCGTTTGCCATATCGTGTGCCGCACACCGCATTTCTACTGTCACTGCTGCATTGTTGCATGCCACAAGGCGAGACTGCCGGGCACACAGTGCGTGGCATGATCGCCATTTCAGGGTTGTGTGCGTGTTTTGGCTATTTTGCGGAAATTGCAGGCCGTCCAACATGATTGCCGTCAATTTTGTTTTATTAATTGCAATTTGCTTTTTATCCGCCAACAAACGGCGAGCCAATGGTCAGCGGTGATCGGCGGCAGCAGGCGGCAACAGGCGGCAGTCATCGCAGAAGCGGCCAGTTGTCAAAAATCATAAAAACCAAGTTACGAATGCTACATACCCACGCCCACGGATTTGCCAGCGTATATTAAATTCATAAGTGGAAAGCAGGCAGCCCAGTCGCTGAGGCGCAGTAGTCGTATGGAGTGCGACGCACACTCAACGTCATCAGCGTCCAATTGGCGATGTTAAATTCGTATTGACATCTCGTTGACTGCCTGCTGGCATGTGTGCATGCACGCATTTGTGCATGTGTGTGGGTGTGGGTGTGCTGTTGCCGTACATCTATGATTTATGTAGTGGCAAACTGGTGGCCCAAATATGGAACTACTTAGGAAATCTGCACACACACGCGCGCCATAAACTGCCAAGCGCATTTAATGATTATAAAAATGAGACAATAACTGGCCGCTTGCTTAAACGAGCGCGCGTCGCTGTGAAAGGTGTACGGCGCAGCGGGTTAGCGTGAGCGCAATAGGACGCGGGCTACGCAAAATGCCCAGCTGAGCCACACGAAAAATTTAGCTTGGGCGTTTGGTAGTTAGGATGCGTCCACATGCGATGCGTTTTTTCAACTTTGCCAACTGAAGTTTGCATGTCGTACGCCTTCTCGGGAACGCGGCAGCTCTACAGCCCGCAGGCGCGCTTGTCAGATGGAACTACGTCTACGTAATTTTGATTTATGGTATGAGACAGCGTTACAAACAGGCTGGAAGTTTTGCATACAAAACTCAAATGCATGGTGTTAAAACATAGACACCTAGAGCACACTGCCGCCCGTTGCATGGGTTTAACAAGCGCGCGCGCCGCAGCAAATTGCTAAAAACGCCCCAAGCGTGCTTTAACAAACTACGCGTTTGCAATAAATTTCTGCTACATTTTCACGCACGTGCCATATTTATGGCGAGTTGGATATCGGCAGGCGTTGAGCGAATGATTAACGCGCGTAGTGGCAGCCACGTCAAATTAAAGTTGTCAACGCACCAACAATAAATTGCTAGCAACTGCGCAGGCGAGCGTCATAAAGCGCTGTCAACAAAAGTGATTTAAAAGCAGAGCTATTGGATGTTAGAAGTTGGAAAATTTAATAAATCCGCAACTACCACCAACATTTCCGTCGCGGCAAAGCATAGCTAACAAACGAATTCGCTGCAAATCATTTCAATGCCTATCATCAAATTGCAAGCTTTTATTTTGAAGAAAGCGCTCCGCACAATTTAAAACTTTGTAATTTAACAGCATATGCTTCTTAATTTTAATTTTATATGCATCTAATTTCTAGCTATGCAAACGCGCAGGCGTCCACTGCGTGCGTACTAAACCAAAATTTCTGCTGAAGAACGCCTCAATCATAATTTCCATATTTGTCCTAAACATTGAGCCGACAACAGACAAGTTAGCAATTTTTCTCCTTTCCCCGCGCATCTCGCCTCCTCTTCGCTACACCGTTCTCGTTCATGATGTCTTTCCTTCCGTGCCGACAAACATCGTAAATTAATTCAACAGTGTTGCGAATTAGACGTTGGCGCTCCAAATGACTAATTGCCTCGTTGTCCTGCAGTATTGAAGTCGCTTGCACTTGTTCCCGACATTTTCGCTATCAATTTTATGAATATTCCTTTCAAATCGCTAATTACCAACTAATTCTGCGATGCGGCCCACCAGCCTGCCACCTGTGCTTCTTAGCTCCAGCAACAGTCACTGCCGCAGCAAAAACATTGTCGTTCGCATTTGCTCGAAGTAGCTTCTGGTGATCCTCTGCATAATTTGATTTGCTTTTTATTGTTTATGCGCCACCTAATGATGTCGGCAAAGTGGCGGCGTAAATGTTTATCGCTTAACGCTTGAGTGCAGCACACGACACTAAGCAAAAAATAAAAAATAAAACCGGCGACTACAACAAGCAGCGCGTAATAAGCGATAAATAAATATGCAACAAGTTTATTTGTAAGCGCTTTTATGAGCTACCGCGCACGCCGTTTGCTACATGCCACACAAGCACGCAGTTTAGCTTTACTGCTAGCCGCCAAACTCGACTCGGAGCAGTTGCCACTGTGCTGACGACAGCAGATTAGACGCGCGACAATACACAGCGCTTGGCCCAGCACGAATACTCGCCGCGCCGCCGCAACGCCGCGTTTAGCCCTGCTACCGTTCAAAAGGCCGCGCGTTCATCAGCGCCAACAGCCTTCGCTTCGCTGCGAGACAATAAATTTCAATGGTGATTAATGGACTTTGTTGCTCGGAAGCCACCGACTTATCATATTTCAGATATCAGCATAAATACATATTTTGCTGCCAAGCAGCTGAGACGCCTTGTAATCCTCTAAGCAGCTCCTACTGCCACTGCAACTACGCACTTCTGTTGCGCGCTTTGCTTCGCGCACGAATACGAACTTCTGTGTCTGCGCGTCGAACAGTGATTTAGCTGCGCGTTGCCTTGTTAGGCAAAATATTTATTTATGATTTACATATTTAGGCGCACATGGGTGCCGACGCATTTGCTCAATGCAATGGGTTTATTGAATTGTAAGTTGTAAAAGGCGAAAAAAATAAATAAATAAATAAACAAAGACGAAAATGTTGGAAAAAATTTAAACAAGAAAGGTTCAACAAGTCGACAAGGGTTAAAGTTGTCATTTGAATAGAGGGAGTTTCATGGGAATTCAATGAGATGGGAAGTTTAGCCATTGGCAGCCCAAATTCGCTTTTGTTGTAAATATTCACACGAAATGAATGCTACAACTCAGTAAAGTCTCATTCTAGTCAAATTGTATGCCAGTCTCTCAAATTACTCAAACTGCGCTTGGCAATTGCGTCATATTGGGGCGGCAACCGCGAAAAAACTTAGAAGATTGATAACTCCTTTACTACAAGCAACACAGTCGTTTGATTGAGCACACTGGCCGTGTGAAGACCGTCCACGCGTTGACAGCGCCCCACCGAGCTCAGTGCTTCGATACTACATTCATTTATTTTTCTTTCTTTTATCTTTTCTCACATAAGCTAGAGCCAGAGATCCAAATTCAAAGATTTATGAGTTCGAATGATTAACTGAGGATGGTTCTGGGTGCAAAAGTCCCCACCAAAGGACTAACGCACCTAACGGAGTTTTACTATTTTAATGAACTCACCTACAGTAGTGTTTTGTTTCAGAGATTTTAATCGAATTTGAGCGATGTGTGTTTATTTACTTCAACGATTGAAGAACGAACCTGTACAGTTTTCTACTTAAAGCAATGGGCATTTATGAACTCAGATTGAAATTTAAATTCAGCACTTAGTTACAAATTCAATAAAAAAGCTAAATGGTTGGATCATCACGATTGTAAAATTTGTATTTTATTTTCTCATAACTCTCGCCTTTTTCTTCTTCACACACTAACACCATCGCAGTTCTCACTATTTCCGCCAACAACCAGCCAATCGGCTGTAAAGCAATGTTTGCAATTATTCTGGACCTCTAATCGCAGCATCAGAGTAACATTAATATCTGGGAAATGCTTCGACGCAGCCAGGCGAAAGATAACAAGAAAATATACAACGAATAATGATGAATGGAAGGAAGCAAACAACCAGCAGCGGGAATCACAACAACGCAAACAACGGACGGACGGCTGCAGACAGACTTGCAGGCAGTTAACTTTGAATGATGCAGGGCGGGCAGGGGTTTGTTGGCATCTGGATGGATGGATGCCTTGTGGAGTGGGCAATGCTTGAGTACTGGAGCGGCGGAGTGATGGTTCGAAGTGCAATGGGCAGCTAACTGGCTGACTGACTACTGGAGTGAATGGCTAGCTAACCAAATAGACAGAGTGGCTAAACGGCTGACTGGGTAGCAGACTGGCAGGCGGCCTGACTTAAGTGGCTCGTGGACTTAAAAGCAAAACATTGTGCGAATTATGCGATGTGGAAAACCGATTACAACAACTGCGCGAAACTGGACAAAGTTGAAAAATAAGTAACGAAACGTAGAGGGGTGAAACTAGAATAGTAAAACGAAAACAAAAACGATTGCGCAGAAGCAAATGTGTACAACTCTATGAAGAACGGATGGCAAACGATAATAAAAAGTGGTGGAGGGAAGAATCACTTGAAATGAGCAAAAACACGCAATAATTTTCCACTGATTCTCAGCATATTTTCCACAAATGCGCTGATAAAGCGCAATAAAAATTGCATGTAAAGAGACAAGAGGATGGCTGTCGATGTGTTCATGGCAATGCGGCGACATTGTGGTGGAAAACAAAGCGAATAATTCATAAAGCGTATACGCTCAGAAATGCACAACGGCTCGAGAATCGTTACGCAATTCACGCGCGGCAAAAATTTTAATTAAAAATTCATGAGTACTTACAAATGGCAATGCTGGCGATCATAAAAGGCACCACTCAAACATACAAATTTCCGCTATAGCGCTGGTGTTGCTCAATAAACTTCCGCCTCCCACACGTTCCTACTATTATCGACGACGCCCGACGCCCGTAGCCCGGTGCCGACGTTCACTTCCACGTATTGTAACTGCGTCACAGGCAAATATATTTTTGTAGATTGCTGTGCATTCGATTGCTATCGCCTAATCGCCGAGCCAGCAAGCAGTCGATGTTAGAAATTGTGTACGGAAAAAGTCAAATCTCAAAGCGCGATAAGTACTCTGCGATAACTGCGTGTAAAATGAACTTCAGCCAACACAAACTAGCAATTTATACTAATAAGCTTGCTCACTTTGAATGGGTACGAACGATGGAACAATTTCTGCGAGTCACAATTTTAGAAGCGTACCGCACGCGTTTGAGGTGCGCGCACAACTAATCAAGCGGCCGTTTCGCAAACGCGCAGGCAGTATAGCAAAGAATCACTGCCAGCACATAGCGTCGGACGGCCGTTGGGCGGGTGTGAAGAAATTAGAAGCTAAGGAAGCTTGTAGAAAAGAGCGCGCCGCTAGAGGCAACCAGAGTAAAACGCATCTTTAGCGGCGAACCGAACTAACTCACCATCGTTGCGCGAATGGAAACTCACCACAGCGTGTTGCCTGTGCACTAAAAAGATTTATTTGTATTGCGGCGTTGTGCGTGCGCAATACATTTCCGCGAGCGCTTTTCCCAACAGCGCAATTGTGGCAAACAACAATAGCAGCAATGAGAAAAGTGCCTGCAACCAAACAAATAAACAAACAAACAGAAAACGAACAAACGAAGGGAAGTCGAATGCACGAGCAAAGCGGCAACCAGCTAACAGCCAACAACTAATAAACGACCAACGAGTGAGTGTGCAGCTTGGCATGCGCAGTGCGCATTGAATTGCAGTTGGATTGGTTGGTCAGTGTTGTAGGGTTGCAATGCTGCTGCAACAGTTTTTGCTGTTTCATTCTGTTGTGGCAGCTGCCAGCAGCGCGTCAGCGCATTGACGATGCACTCCAATGCACTCCAAACAGCTGCATGACAAAACAAATAAAAATAAAGGCTACAAAAGCATGAAACAACATGCAATGCCACTCTCGTAGCTGGCGACGCCGCGAAGAGCGAGCCGCGCGCGCGCGTAAAGTCAATAAACACGCAATAGTCACAGCGCCAACGACTGTGCAACGCATTGCTGCTGCGACAACTTCCGTGCCTTGGTGGCATTAGTTGGCTGTGGTGTTGCAGCATTTAGTAGTTGTTTGTTGCTACTCCAGCTCTACCTTCAGCGCTGGCTGGGGCCCCGACTCCAGCTCTGGCCTGCGCATGACGCGCAGCAATAAAAGCATAGTGCATGCTGCATTATGAGTTCGACGCGCAAGTCGCGCGTATAGAAATTCGAGTGCTTCGGCGCATCGGTAGTCTCATTGCCTGACCAATAAATTGCTGGAAAACACTAATAAAAGTCAGGGATTAGAGAGAAAATGGTTGCAATAAAAACAATAGCAGCGACGTTTTAGATTATGTTCATGCTATCTGCCGTTTAAAGGACAAGCAGAGAAAAACAATAGTTGAGCAAAGGAAGAAAACGTTTTTTCGTGAGAACCATTTTGACTAAAGATACCTTTTGATCGCCTTGGCAATTATAAAGCAATTTGGTGTGGGACAGTTTTAGTTTGACCTTTGCTTGAATTTTTCCCATTTTAGCTTTTCTTTACTAAACTTCATCGATATTTGATAGATTTAGAACATCACCTCCCCTACCACAGCAACCAGCGCGGCGTAACCACGACTCAGGCCAATAGGCCCAGAAAAATATACACCTCTCAGCCTCTACAGCCACTCTACAGATTCGCCATGAGAACATCCTGACAGAAGGTCACCTCATTTACTCTCTGCAACGTTGAAGAAGAGTTACCGTGCGCAATTGCTGCAGCAGTCTTAATGCGCCCATAGAGAGCTGCGCTCAATCCGAAACGATAGATGTCAGCCCAGCAAATGTAAGAGACGCAAACCACATGTAATCTCAGAAGCGTTGGGGACCCAACTTAGGCAATGTATTGCTACAACATTAACTCCCTCTCAGCTCTGATGCACTGCAACTACTTTGGAATCAAAGAAGCTACAAAAAAAAAAAAATCTACTCTCGGCGACACTGTAATCACTTTGTTAGTCAAGCATACTTCCCACACCTGTCAGCCAACGCTTGCGCCTCTTGAAAAATGGCACTTCCAACAAAACGGTGCTATAACATATTTTACGCGAGCTTATCGCTGTGGCACTTAGCTTGCCAACGTCAGTCGCTTAAGCGATCCGCGGTTCGCCTGCTACTGTGCGGTAATTGGTGGGAGTTGCGCTGGCTGCAGCGCGCCGCATACTGAAACGCCATAGAAAATGTATGGCCAAATGGCATAAGTCACGCGACTGCATTTTTGCACAACCGCAATTTCCTCCCTCCCTTTGTCGACCGTCCACCTCGCTGCGCGCTGCTACTTCACGAATGCCGGCATATTTCATGGTGTTGTTTTGGTGCAAACGCTACTCTATTGCATTGTTGGTGTTGGTATTGGTTTGGTGATTTCAAGCACTTAAGCGGATTTTAAATGGAATTTATTGGTGGCTGTTGCTGCTGAGCCATAACTTTTTTTATGTTTTTTGTTGCTTTGCTCGCTCCTTTTTTTAAATTTTTTTTTCTTTTGCAGTTATTATTGCGGCAATAAAAAATTATTACCGTCGTTTGAGTATTGCGCGCCAGCCGGCGATAGTTTTGTCAAGCGACGGCATTGTTGTCATAGTTGCTGTTAATTTTTCCTATTTTCGTTCAGCCATTTGTTTTTGAGCTGTTGCTCCCATCCAACGATCCGCGCACCTCAATTAACGTGCGACGTGCAAAATTTTGCTTAACATGAAATGCATTAGTTCGTCACCAACGCAGCTTTGAGCCGATTGACACGCCACGCGGCATAACAACATGTACCATTACACCAGACTATCGCCATCCGGCGGCAGCCACTCACCAACCGCTGGAGGCTAGTCGCGCGCTAATCTAGCCGCTGATAAGGCAAATGCGACTTTCAACTTAACTTAGGGGCAATTGAGCGCGAACCGCGCTAGGAGTGCTGCAGCCACTATGCGACGCGCCGATTGCGGTGCCAAATCAACATGAACCACATTCCGACAGGCAATGCGAAATCAATCAAGTTCTTGATGAGCCAACAGCCAACGGCCTGACGACAGATTTAGGCATGAGGAACGAATGCAGACGCATAGCAAAGTGCGCGCCATGCCGCTGGCAGTTGGTAGGGCGCTTTTGCCCATGGGAGCCACATGCGTACAAACGCAATTGCAAAAGCGAAACATATTTAAATGAAGTTGCATGGACTCAACGGACCACGCAATTGCTAAAGCGGTGACAATTTGCTGCACTGCCAAAGCCGTTGCAATTTAAACAAATGCGCATGCAAGATGCCAGCTGTCGGTCAGCGCAACAACAACGCCGCCATCGACGAGCGGTTGTCCGTCCACACATTTGACTAATCAGCTATCAGCGCGCCTCCACCGCATTAGCTGCCGTCCGCATGCACGCGCTAATGCTGAATCTGTTTCGTCTGCGACTTTTTGATGGCTTAATGCAGCGTAACGGCAAATTGCTGTCATTACAGCGCAATTTATCTGCAGTAAAAAGCAAAAGTCAATCAAATTGAGAATGAATATGGAGTGGAAAATGGGCAGGCAGTTAACTGGCATCCACAAAGTAACTAATGTCTATTTAATCGCTAATGAAATTAACGGCAAACTATATTGCCTCGCTTACACTTTGCCATTTCGAATGGCAATGTTAACTGTCGTGACCTTCATTCCTTGCGGAGGGCATTAACAATGTTGCGCGTCTCTAACCAGAAAGGGTGTTGCCAAGAATAATAGATTGCAGAATAGTAGAAAGAGATGGAGAATAATAGATAGAGCTGGAAAACTTATGATACTCGAACTATCGATAGTTGTCGATACTTTCAAAAACAACGCAGTCACAATCGGTAGAACTATCGAATTGTATTAGTAAATTAAATCTTATTTTTAAAGCACTTTATTAATAAAAGAGGCTAAATAGAAGCTATATAATTGTTTTTTGCACTTCGTTAACGCTTTATAATACCAATTAATTTGGAGCAAAGCTACAATTTATATAGAGCAAAAATAATTATTAAATTAAATTTGCTTAACGATATATTCCCGGAGGATAAAATAATACAATCGATGAGTTTTTTCTTTTGATTTCTAATTGATTTAATATATGAATTTATTTGTTTCAAATTAAATTTACTTATTTTTTTTTTTAAGTACAAAATTTTATTTAACTAAAATCGTATATGTCTAAAATTTTGAACAAAATTAAAAAAGCAACAAATTTAATTAGAATTTCCTTGTTCTTTCAGAATTTTTAAGCGATTTCGTAGCCCATTTCATTTTACGACAAAAGAGCAGGTTTCAAGTGTCCCTAAAATACAATTTTTTTTTTCAACAAAATGGAAGTTCGCAATTTATTTTAATTCACCTTACTTTGAAAGCACTTTTTTACTTATGTTTAGCGATACATACATACATACATACATACATATATGCTATGAAAGCTCGAAAATAAATAACAAAAAATATTTTTTAATTTTTCTGTGGCTTCAAAAAGTACTTTGCCGTTGCCGTAAATTTTTTTTGATTTGAGAAATTTTTTATAAATGAAAATTTTTTTTTAATTTTTGGGCGTCATTTTATAAGAATTTCTTGATTTTTTTGAGAACTGAATTTTGTAAGCTTAAATATTGAGTTACAATTGAAATACTATCGATAGTCACTAAAAACCATCTAAAATGTCATAGAGTGAAAACTATCGATGCTATTGATAGTGCCATCCAGTGTTTACCAGCTCTATTCCTTCATTTTCTTCAATTGTGGCTGTGTGATGTCAGCGAATGTCAAAACTACGATTGTCGCAATCTCTAATATCTATCATTCCTGGGGTGTTGCTGTACCATTTTTTCCCATATTTGACAAAATATTTCAAAATAACGAATATTGCTATCGAATTTGTAAATTAAAAGCAAGTCTTATGATTTACAAGGACTTTTTAATTTTTTTGTTTTTTTGCAGAAACTTTTTCCATACAAATCCATCGTACTCAGTGTCGCTGCCGATGTTTTTTATTACTTTTATCACTTCAACGATCAGGAAAGACCAGCAGCAACACTTGTAATTGGAATTTAACATACCAATTCGGCAAAGACTAAAGTTGGTCGCTGCTGCAGCTGAGACACTTAACTACAAAAGGCAGGCCGCTGTGGTGGGTGTGCCGGGAGCTGTGCGGTCTTATCGAGACCATGTAAAGGCCTACTACAGTAGGTGGCCATCTGCGATAACTCGTAAATTTCTAGATAAGAATCTATGAAAAAAATGGCAGTATGGTCGTTAATAATGCACTGTGAGAAATAGTCAGTGAGCGTTAATTAACTTTAAGGCCTAAAGGAAAAAGTAAAAGAAATTCGAAACACAGATGTAATGGCGTAAAATATTGAATTTACGAAGACACGGTCGACGACATTTTATTAACGAAGTTGAACTCTCCTATGACCAGACGAGTGAAATAATATCAAAGTGTCTTTCGTGAAGTGATCTTTACTCAGTTTTAAAATACAAGAATCACAGTGGCATTGAATGGTGCAAGCAGCAACCGGTGAAGTTCTAATAACTCAGATATAAGCGCATCATTTCCGCATAAGCTTCCGGCACCCGAAAAAACACGTCTTCGGCAAACGGAGCCTCTTTCTCATAACAAACACTGCCTCGGCGTTCATGAACAAAAAAGCAAAATATTTCTTCAAGTGTCATCGAATGACGTCCGTTGCAATGTCCAAAGTGTTGTCTCTATTGGCAACAACTTGCATCGCACTCGACGCGATCGGAATGGAAATGCTAATTACAGATGCAAACATGATAAGATAAGAAGAATGACAAAGCTGTGGACTTTTCATGTAACAACACCAGCTAAAACAGCAAAAACAACAGGGACCATGAAAATAATGCCAAACAAGAAGTAAGAAGTGAGCTATAACAAGGACAAGGCGACAAGATATCATCGCTTACATGCCACATGGCACATGCCAAAAGTGCGCAAACATGCCCACTGCCAGTGGTTAACAAGCAACAACAACAATCAACAATCAACAACAACACCAAAGTGAAAAGTATCAAAAACAATGGCACATTTCGAAGACACCAGTGTCAGCTCATTCAGCAGTGAAGTGAGTTTTACCCTTGCGGCGATTGCAAGGGCTAACGGCAACGGCGGGCAACTGCAGCAAAGCGGACACAACAGCAACGCGGGCAGAGAGGACCACAAAAGGCGCGTATGACAAGCGCTGTTGAACATGTAAAAACTTATGTTTTAATTAGGAAAGTGCGAGCGGATCGAATTTCGCTGTGTAAACATGAAAACACGTTGACGCGCCGCTCAAAGCAGAAATGCATGGGCGGACGAACAAGTCGCTCGAATGGCAGAAAAAGCAGACGACGTTGCGCCCGAAAAAAAATGTGACTAAATATAGAAATAGACTTAGTCGAATAGCGATAAGCCAAAAGACAGTCACTGGAAAAGTCAACCAAATTAGTTCACAAATAATTATTTTTGCGCTCGCACTAAATACAAGCGTGACGCGTTGATAAAGACGCCTAAAAGCGGTGACAGAGATTGATGCGGTCATCAGTGTTCATTTAATTGGCGTAGGCTTAAAGTTTTTGCATCGCATTTCAACTAACTTCAATTTTTTTGAAGTAATCTTTGGACGCCAGCAACCGCTTTACTTTCTACCACATTCTTTTGCCGCTCGCTCGCAAACAGCACTTGGCGCCTAATTGCGCTGTCATGTGGCATTGCTGGCGAGCTCATAATCAATTAACACAGGTTTTATAAGCCATTACATAGCGTTGCAAAGCGCATCGAAGCGGATTAACATGCGCGCAATTTAAAGCTTATGTTGCGGCCGCGTTGCAAATGTGTTAGGAGAGAATAACAAAAAACTCGCAGACATGTAATGCGCCGAGTTGATAACTCATTTGCGGCATACAGTAACACAATTTTCGTGTAACGGATTTATTGATTTTTCCATAATAAATCACCTGTCATTGAGAGCGTACAAGAATTTATTACGCGCAACAAATCTAACGCCACAACTGTAATATGCGCGCAGCGACGCACAACCCCAGCAACCGCCATTGCAAGCCAAGGCACCGCCGTCGCCGCCGCCACCGTGATTATCATTGTTTCCACCTGCAATTCAACTCTTACTCCGCCAACATTTAATGCTACAACGTTTTGGTATGCAACATGAGCAGCGCGCACTTGCAACACTTAAAATTTGAATTATTTCACCGCCGCCAATAATTCTATCCTTGCCTACTATCAACCTTGTGGTTGACTTCTCACCGAGCTCTCGCTCCGCTGTAAGTGGTGTTGTTGGTATTGTGGTGGTGGTGGTTGTCGTTGTTGGCGCTGACATCCAACTGCGCCCGTCAGTCGACGTCAACACAGCCATTTCGATTTAAATGTCCATAAATCAGCAGATGGATCGCATGAACCTCGACAGATCGGCGACGCTAGCGGCAATGGCAACGGCAACGGCAACGGCAGTGGCATCGGCAACATTCAGCAAATGGAAATGTTAAAGTTAAATAGCAAAAATGACTACAATCAAAAGCAGCTAGAATAAAAATATAGTAAACAACAAACGCACCGTGTTGCAACAGCAAAGCATGCGTGCCACTTGTCGCTTACGCTGCGCCCTGTTGCTGTTAGTGTTGCTGTTGCCATTGCAGCTACGTCTGCCTGGTCATCAAAGCCTTCCTCATTAAAATCGTCTACTACCTCCCTACTGATTTCGAGTAGACGCTGAGCATTTTCTGCCTAGTTCCCCGTTCACATTTACTGTTGGTTTTATTGCAGCGCCTTTGCTTGCCCCATTTGCATGCCAACTGAACGCGGCGCAAGAATGGTGCGCGGGAGACACGCAATCGGTTACACACAGCAGTTTGCTTTGATTGCTCGTTAGCAGCGTTGTTGGTTGCCGGCAGCCGAAATTGTCGAATGCAAATTAGTTTGTGTTGCAGGCTCAGTTAGCTGCATGCATTATTAATTCTGCAATGCCAGTAGCCATCACTGTACCTTCATTGTAGCGCCTAAAGGTAGACAACGAAAATTTGTTAATCGGGCAATGCTAGTCATGCGTTGGAACATTGGCGTAGCCCAGCACTTAAGTGGCAGGTGTGGGGATTTAGTGCCCCTTGTTGTCAATTGCATTTGAGTCGGGAATCTGAGGCAATAACAGGAACAATTTCTATTGGAAAACTTTGCGTTTTAAAAATAATTTTTTTTATTTTATTTTACTACTCCGTAAATAATATTTCCTTTTGATTTCTAATTTATGACAACAGTTACTAACAATTTTGGTTTATCATTCAGTGATTTAACATGATGCAATAATGAAAGCTTTTGTACGTTGGCAACTTCTCGCTCTAAATCAGCCATCTTGAACGCCCTTAGAAACTGTGTTGTTCCTATGCAGAATTTGGTTACCAGTTTTGTACAAAAAAAATGTTGAATTGTAGCAGAAAATTAAGTTTTTCATGTGGAACTTATAATATGTATTATCGATTGTTTTGACATTTTGGATAATTTTTACTTTTGTTAATACTTGGTTTTCTAAAAGCGAAAATTTGAATAAGTTTTTGTAAAAATTGTCAAGTATTTGTATAATGAAACATTATTTGTTAAATTATTAAGTGGAATAAAGCTCTGGTGTTCATTTTGGAAGACAGCAAGAACAATTTTATTGGCATTTCCAATACAATATTTTATTGGCAAAAACAAAATTTTCCGGTTTTTGATAAAGTATCAAAAATAGTTTTCCATAAAATCATCGTCATAGAAGAACTCCCATTTATCTCCCGCCTTCAACCGACTCGATCGTCTTGTCAACGTCAATTTTTCGTTTTCTTCGCTCGCCTTTGGAACAACTTTATATTCAACTTAACCTATGGATGTTGTATTCTTCTAATTTTACCATAAAGGCTAAAGGAACTCCATGGACCTGTATATTTATGCTTTTTCAGTTATCAATTAGTATTTCTTTCCTAAAAATCCCGCCTTCAGTGCTTTTATGCTCATAACCATTACCTTCAGTTTCTTCATGATCCAATGATTGAAAATAAACTATATTAATGTGGGAAAACCTGTGAGGCTCTACTTTTCCGAAAACAAGTCAATCGCTAAACATACATTGTTATGTTGTTGGTACGGTTTGAATGCATTTGCGTCATATTTGAACATTTTACATTAATTTCTGAAGAAAAATCATTTGGCATCCAAAAAGACTAAAAATTCGTACAGTGCGCAGGGTTTTCGAGCAATTTAAATACATACAAATTAAGTTATTAATTTTTTTTGTCAGTTTTCATATAAAATTCATAATATTCCAATAATTGTGGTTAAATTTTATGTAAATATCTTCACTCATTTGTACTTTCTCCTAAGAACGGCCTTCTTTTATTCCCATCTCTCTAATACTTCCAAAATACAACATTGAGCTAAGGGCGTTCAAACTGGCACTGTCACAACGTACAACACCTTTCATTATTTCATCATGGTGATTTAAGTACTAAAAGTCATAAAAAATTATTTTTTCGTTGAAAATCGTCAATAAATATCAGTCAGTTACTTGCATTTTTTTGACTGATTTTTTATTGATATGTTTTATGGCAGAGTGAAAAGGAAAGGGTTTTCAGAGAATATGGAGTCGTTCGAAAAAATATAATCTGAAGATTACCTCCCGTCAATGGATCAAACACAGCAGACATAAAGGTTTCTTGAGTGAACTCGATTTTAATTTAAAAATTTCCGAAATGTGATCTGTTATTGACAATACTTCAACTACATACTTCGAGTGTGAACAACAATGTCGAATTAGAAATATACCATATTCACGTCACACAAAACCCGTGTGGAGTACAACAGATATCGCTAACTAATCAGTAATTGAATATGCACTTCAAGTGAAAACAAATAGCCAAATCAAATTGAATTAGTGAAAATTACACACTTGAGTGCAAAAAGTGGACATTTAAAAATGAACAAACGTCAATTCCCAACAACAAACAAATCGAAGTATTTGCACAACTACAAATGCAACCGATGGCACTTGAAACTGTTCGAACGTCGATCATCGATGCGTTGAATCGTTGTCGGTTAGCGTCGCGTGGAGGGTCGTTGCGAAAAACTTCGTGGCATTGGCGACATGATGACTGGCGCGCGCTCTATTCAGCAAAACGAGTAAGTAATGAAATGGAAAAAATTAAACTCGGCCCCCAAATAAAAGTGCCGTAATAGTCCAGCGCAGCTATTGACTGTGTGCTGATTTGTTCGACTTACGCTTAATTTGCAAGACAAAGGCGCGCACACAAAGCGCGATTGGCTTACAAGTCAACAGCGTGTAATTCAATTTTATCACTAAATTATATCAATTTTTCGTTTTTCCTTTGTTTTTAGTACTAAATCAACACAAGTGCCACTTAAAAGCCGTTGTGGCGAGCTTACAAACATCAATCATTGCGCTAAATCCAGGCTTGGAGCGCTGAACGACTACAAAAAAAAAATTAAAATTAAAATAAAATACTGTTAAATTGAAAGCAACAACAATGATAACAACATATCAGCCAAGTTGTGACGTCAATGGGAACCATGAAAAATTAACAACCAAAGCGTCGGTGAAGTGAAGTGAACAAGTGGCAGCGGCGGCGAAGTGAGCGCAGCAAACCACATAAAACATGACGAACGATAAATTTTTGAATAATGAAAAAACAACACCAAAAACCTGCTGAGAATAAGAAATACATACATACATACATACATACAGATGTATGTTGTGAGGCCATGCAATAGAGGTGGTAAGCAGCGAATACGACGAAGTATTAAAAGCAAAAACAAAATTTAACAAAAATATTAAATAAAACAAAAAATTTAGCTCAAACCAGTTTTGTGGTCAAAAAAGTGAAAAAAAACGAGGCTGACAACGATTCGCTGACACAGCTAAGCAAAAACATATTTTTTGTTCTTAACGTGTGAGCTTAGCGTGGGCTTAGCACCACGAGGCTCTTTACTGCATCTAAATTAAAAGCAGTTTCAGGCACGAACATGAATGGAGCATTTGGGGGAACCTCAGAGTTTCAACGCTTTATATGTCTTCAGAGATGGCCAGAAAATGGACTGCAGAATAGATGTTGGAATCAATTGGAATTATTTTCGGCTGGATGCCCTTGCCATCTACGAGGCCACAATACATCAAGTCTTGTTCAACAGCGCCGAGCACTCGTACCCAGATATGATTGCCGGGTCACCGAAAGAATCATTGCAAAAAAAAAACTCGTACATAATCGCTCCCTGCCTGGATATCTCAGAGGCTGAAAAGGTTTTTACCCCTCAGAGCGACCATCACAGATTTAACTGAGATAAAACCAAGTGGAATGACTTACACTTTTGTGGAATCTGCAGGAGCCTGTGGTATGCGTGAACGGTGGAGATATTTTTAGTCATACCGCTACGCACAGATCAGTCGATACAGATTCGACATACTTCCCGTTTGGGATTGATACACAACACATATTGAATCGGCTAAATATCACAAGAAGCTCTGCAGCTGCTCAGCTGTGTGTAGAGCTAAAATGAGATTTCTAGACAGACATTATCTCCATATCATCAATGCGTCGATTAACTAGTTGAAAGTATTGAATTCCTCACTCTGCAGATGGTACAAATTGTGTCTAAAATTTAAAGTTTCCGCCCACAAACGAATGTATTAAAAACTCTGATACAGTTTAGTACGAGAGTGAGCAGCGTAAAAAACTTTAAAGTAGGACTTTCTCAAAGTATTCAATTTTTCGAAGGACTAGTAAAGCTCAAATATTCCAATTAAGGTGTACGACGAGGCATAAAAACGCTTGTAGATTTCGTCGAGGTGTCACAGGAAAACAAGATTTCCACCGCTTGGGCCGTTACATTGATAGTTTGCCTTGATGTCAATTCATCAAAGTGTTCAATGTGTTAATAAACCCGGAAAGCTACACTCAATGAAGGAGCTCCCCACTCGCTAGCGGCACACAGCACATACAACACACACAGCAGCCGTTTATCAGCACTCACAGCTATAGACCATAATTGCTAAGGTAATTAAAGTGATCGGTTAACCCCACGTCAACAGCTGAATGTATATACATAGCTACAAGCAGACTCGACGCCCCCTCTCTCGGGGACATCGGGGACAATTCCTCCCGGGCCCGGAGCTCAAAATAAACAAAAATATAATATCAATTAATTGTTGGATCAGGGGGCCCGCATCCTATATCCTATGCTGCATAGTAATTATCAGCGGACAGTATCATCAACACTTGCCGCCCGCCACTCGCCACTCGCAGTCTCTGATTATCGTTAACCATCGAGCGTTCATGTCGCCGCTAATCTTATAAAGCGATTACCAATTGAGCAGAAGCAGCGTTGGTCAAAGGGGTGCGCGGATTGTTGGCAAATAGTGAAGGGCGTCTAAAAATATTTGTTTGCACTCAAAGGTTGACTAAATTTGTCGCCAAGTAGTCGATGCAAAAATTTATCGCTCTAATAAAAGACTTTGACGTTACAACGTCTCATTAAAGCGATTAGATTATACGCGCGAGTTGGTGTACTCAAACTGATAGTAGGCCGCAATAATTGATTGTTACAAGTATGTACTCGTACTAGGGATGTAAATTTGTTGGCATTTTATTGATCCCGGGATTTTGGAGATCTGAAAACAAAATCCCGAGATCCCGAATTTCACGTAGTTTTGATTCGTAAATTTTAATTTGTCAAAAAATGTGAAACGTCTGTAAAATTTGGATTATAGAATTATGCAAAATAACATTAATATAACAAAGAGAACGATTTGTTGTAATTCATGTATGTATTTATTGGTATTTTCAATAACTAAAAAGAAATAAACGTAAAATTTGACAAACATACAAAATAAATTATACTTCTAGTTTGAGACCAATATTAATTATGTATTAATATATGTATTACCATTCAGTAAAGAAAGAAATACTTCAAGTAAAAATTAAATGCATCACCCATTCCATTCCATTTCGATAGTTCTATTAACATCGCTCTCAGAGTAAGGCTAATTTTCTATGAGAGGAGAATATTTTCCAGCTCATTTATAATGGCAAGGGGAAAACAAAGCCTTTAGGGAGTTAACAAGCCGTGGTATTTGTCATATTGTGTTATCGTAATACAACAGTTGAAAACTTGTTATTTTTATTTCTCATGTTAAGTTTTATTATTTCAATACAACTCTGAAATTTATGTTTAGTGTGTTATTTGTGTGTTTTATTCGATCTGCCCTTTCTGTTTTAAATAATTTAAGGTTTATTTTTGTTTCAAAAAATGTAAATTAAAAATTAAAAAAATAAATGGCTTTTAAATTCACTGGTTTCTGCAATTCCGGGAACTTAATAGACCGATCCCGAAATATTCGGGAGTTGAAAAAATTCGGACATGTTTAACTCGTACGTATTTATGTACATATGTATGCATTACAAACCATTTTTATTTACTTGTGGTTTTTTTAATTTTTTGATTTTGATGCCATTGACGTCACGCGAAGTTTGACGTTATTTCTTTTTTGTTTATATGTTTACTTTTGCTGTTGTTGTTGCCAAATTTGCTTGCAAATTGATATTTGAGCAGTAATATGATGTATGAGGGTTATACATACATACATACATACATAAGTACATACATACGTACATATCTGTAGTATAGGTGGATATTCGAGAGGACTTTCATGTCGATGTCAGCGCTTGTGGACATTCAACTACATCGCTTGATAAAAAAAGTTCGGAATAGAAATATGTAAATATTTCATCAGTCACGAGTCGATTGGTAAGTAATCGACTAGTATTTAAAAAACTTTATGTTCGAAAGTGTCAATCAGATTCTACGATTCTTCGTTCGATTGGCGAACTTCTTTGTCTTAGCGATTTTGAGGCAACTGAAGAGAGTTTGTTTGAGCGTTCTTTGGTAACACTTTCGAAAGTGCGACAACAGTGGTGCTAAAGGAGACCGTCGGAACGGACGAGGTTCCGAGCAGCCTCGCTGATAGGCTTCATCTAGGGATAAATACCCAGAAGCACTAGTTTGGCGACTACTGCACTAATGTACTAGTTGGCTTTTTATTAATGTATGTATGTCAAGTCTATAAAGTTGTTATTTCTACAGTCGGACACTCATATTTTTTAAGAGCTCTCGGAATGGACGTAGCTCCGAGCAGCACCCTCCCTATCTATCTGGGGGCTGTCGGAATGGACGAGATTCCGAGCAGCCTAATAGAGAGCTTCACATATTGCGGAATGTCGGAACGGACGGGGTTCCGAGCATCCCCTTCGCTGGGTTCTTGAGCTGTCGGAATGGACAAGATTCCAAGCAACCTGTTTTGGGCGCGAGGTTTGTGGTAGCTTATTGATTTGCTCGCCGCTATCTCTCCAGGCCCCCTAAGTTGTTTTAAGATTGAAGCAATTACATCGCTGGTTGATGTCCATTCACTAAGACCTTTCATCATGTGACTGACGATGGTCTCCGGTGCAAGCACCCCACCAATTGTAGTGCTCAGCTACATACATACATTCATATGTATAAATATGAATGTATTTCAACAACTTTGCTGCAATGCGTATTATGATTTCCGGAATTTTCCTCGTACACCCGCTGGAACCTTGTGCAATAAACATAAAAACAATTCCTCGAAATGTTTTCCTCATCACATTTCCCATGTGATAGTGCGTTCCAGCGACGATGACGTCAATGGCATTCCTCAACCGGCAAAAAGTAAACGAAACGACAGGCAGACCATAAGGCTACAGCGTGCAACGTTTATTTGTTGTCTGGCGTACAGTTGGGCAAAAGAAAGAAACCAAATAAGGCGCTTATCAGCGCATATTAAATTAAAAAAAATTAAATTAAATTAATTGCGAAATAAACCTCAGCACAATTAAGATTCAACAACCCGTCGCCGCTGAGATTTTGCACGGCGGATATTTGCGGATGGTTGATTGTAGACTATTGTCAACTGTGAGATGACGACTGGCAGTTCGGAGACTAGCGGCTGCTAGCAACATTCAATTCTGCAAAAGTGGCGATGTTAGCGCAAACGTGATGTTAGTCGCGCAGCTACTTGGGTGCTAGGGAATTTGGTGCGCGTGTGTGTGTGCGTGGTGTATGCGACGTTGGCATCACTCGAGCGGCTCATGTTTATGGCAAACATTTGCGCACTCATTACATAAACCTTTAAGTATGCATAATCCGCAAAGTCACTCGAGTAGTACTTAGCAATGCAAGCAGCACCCAATCGTCCAGTCTTATCGAGTAATCCGCTGAAATGTGACGCTCGCAGGCTCAGCGGTGCCAATTGTATTCACTTGTTTACGTTCGCTTAAGTTTTAGTCTTCGTTTCCACTTACGTTGGCATTATTCGCTTAATCGTAATACGACGACTGTTTACTTGGGTGCGCCCTAACGTCTTCTACCCTCCAGCGCCTTCGCCTACAGCACGATTCTGCTCCACCATGGTCGCCACCGCTTCGCTTATCGCCATATGTCATCCGCTGTCGAACGCCAGTGTGCGCGCGTTTGTGTATTCGCATTCGTGTTTGCGATCACAGTCATAGTCACCGCCATCCGCCGTGGGAGGTGTGTGCGATCATGCGCGTCACACTAATTGCTGTCAAAATCATTCACGAGCACATAGTGCGGCTGACGTCAGAGCCGTTCGACACACAGCGCCGCACTCCACCTTGGCAACGTTTTTTTTATGCCTTGCATGGATTCAATTTTTCAATTCACATTCGCATTTCGCAACATTGTGGTGCCGGATGGCGTGTCTGATTGGAGTGACTGATTGGACACATCAGCGGATCGTGTAACAAATAAGGGGGACGAAGATCGGCCAATTAATCAGCGGCCATATACATACAGATGTGCGTCTGAATTTGATGGATTCGCGCGATTTATTTGAAGTAATTCGAAAATACTATCTGACTGAAATTGTAGCGGAAAAAGTGCGTCAGCGTAGTACGCTGGAACACCACCGCACCGCGCCGCGCTTCGCACCGAATACCTAATCAAATACTCGTAACATCAACACAGACAAGTGCGTCTGCTTCCGTACCGCTGGCAAATATTTTCACCACTTTTCGATGCTGTTATTAATTTTTACAACCTGCTGCTACCCACATTCCCTCTTCTCCTACAATAGAACGCGCTTTATCAGAATGTTGGACCAGCAAACAAGCGATAAGGAAATGAGCCATCAAAAATCCAATTTGGCGATGTGGTTGAGATCATAATTTTGTGCTTCGAATAAAATATTTAGTCGATACCCCTGACTCAGTAATTGCCTCGCTTTTGTGTAGAGCGTTTTGATAGCGACCAGGTTTTCAAGCGAGGCACCTGATCTAAATGTCAAAGCTTATTCGTAAGAAGACTTCCATGGCAAAATGCAGAATTTTGAATTGAGACCAATAAAAACAAAAATAGACAAGCACCACATGCCATTGGCGAAGTGAGAGGAGAAATGCGAAAAATATTGTTAGCAACTTTTATTATTTAATTGTTTGTCTTCTATTTAGGCGATCAAAGGCGAGACGACTACGAAAACAGCAGAAGTTCCCACGCAATTTTTTTCTCCAGTAATCCTTCTAAGTTCTAACAACCAATCGATTTTTTTTTTTTTTTTCAATTTCGTAAAGCAGAAATCCATGCGCTGGTTCCTTGTGTATCAACAACTTCTCAATAAACCTCACATTCAATCAGTAAACAGTTTTTTATGTCATTTTTTATTAGCTTGTTTTTAAATTTTTCATATCGGCTGTGCCTTCAAAAATGTCTTAAGTTCATACTTATGTAGTTATCAACAGCTAAGATATACATAGATACAATTAGAGAATACCAGCATGGCATGATGAAATGATGGAATGATGAAATGGTGAAAGATATGAAATGAGAACATTTCGAAAGTGACGGATGATTAGGAATGCGCTGCTATAGCGGCTTGATGCAACAGCAAAATTGCCGCTGTATATACATACATACATACACACACCGACAGCCAAGTAAATATTTGCTTATTTACAAACGTATTTCGATACACATACTATGTAGATATGGTGTGTATGTATGTTTGTATGTAAGTATATACCAACAATAATAGCAGCAACAACACACTAAATCATAAAGGCGATATAGATAATTTCAGAAATCATTTCGTGTTTGTGACAGCAAAGTAAATAATAATAAAATCAGAACAAAAAAAAATGGGTTAAAATGCCTGAGTGATAAGATAAAACTAAATTAAAGCTACATTTCTTTCTCATTTCGCCAGCCATATGACGGCGAATGTGCGAATGTTTGACTTAGACTAACGGAATAATACTCTGAATAGATACATACACGTACGTATGTATGTATGTATGTACAACACGCTCTAACGCAAGCCTTCACACATATTCATACAATAGATAAACAGTTAATTACTAAAACTTAACACAGTTCTTTTTTGTAAAAAAAAAACTAAATACAATTAAATAAAATACTTTTGTGTTTTTTTTTTTGAGATTTTGTTTGGCTTTTTAACTCAATAGGTAATCTTCTAACCCAAGTTATCGCACATTGGCACCACCAAACCTACCTTCTTTGCGGTCGCCTTCGCGCTCAAATGCTGTGCGGCGAGCAGGTCGGCCAAATCTTTGCCCGTCTGCTGTGGTGGGTCTTCGGGAATGGTGAATGTTTCCTCATCAGCGCTAACCGAGTATGTGGAGCAGTCGCTGGTCTTGCGGTCCAATGACGTACGCACACCGTTCACGTAGCACTCGTTGCCGTCCAATGCGGATATCGTGGAACCGCAATAGTAGAGGTTGCTGCAGGAGGACGAGGCGCTCACATCCGATTCGCCTTCGTTGGCAGTGTCTAGTGAGGAGTGTCGCCGTTTCATGCGCTGTGCACGAAAATATTCTATCTCTTCGAGTGTTATGCCACACATGACATCGTCCGAATAGTCTGAAACGACTACGGATGGTGTACGGACAAATCGTCTGCCACCCGGAAATTCGGTTGGCATATAGTCGCTGATGCAACTTTGTGCTGATTCGCGTCGCGAGCACGGTTGCGATGGTGCAAGCGAACGTGGGTCCTCCGGCAGCTCTACGACGCGTTCCTCCAATAACACCTTGCTGGGAACCGAGATCTGGGCTGCTGCATTGGTCACCGTCTGCTGTACTTCAATAGTTGGGGAATCTGGCAGTGCGGTTGGCTCCGCTAACGGCAATAGAGCTGGTCGTAATGGCAAATCGGTGACGGTGAGCGTCATCCTTCGCTGTAGTGTATCAGTCGGCGGCTGCGCGGGTGTTGTGTCCATGGACTCGTCCACGTCCAAGCCGAGTGCAGAGTCGCTGCTGGCCGAGCGTGCGACCTTATCCTTCCGCTTTGATTCCGCCACGGCCGTTGACTCATTCTCCTCATTGTCTGATGAGTAGGGACTCTGGCCAAGAGTGCATCCTTCGTCCGAGAGTGGACTGTTGCGTTGCTCCAGCATGTCGGGCTTCAAGGACAACATTTTGCTGTCCACCACCTCGTTCGACTTATTTGGATTCCCAATCATTTTTCTTGTTGGACTGGGCTGATGTGAGTCGAATTTTTGTACTAGTTGCTCGACACGTGGAAACACGCCGGCTTCACCAATCAGGAACTGTGACTCGCCGTTGGGAGATGTCTTTGGCGTTGATTTCTGTTCAAACTTTCGCTTCAGATCTAACTTGCGCCTTGCTACCAGCGATATAGGTGAAGCGGTGTCGGCCGCGTTTACAGAAATCGTTGGTAATGTGGTAGACCAAGATATCGATTGATGACTCGTATCTTGTGTGGCGTTCACGTCTGCTTGCGACTGCGAACAACTTTTAGGAAAATCTACTCCACAAATATTAAGCAGCGTCGACGACTGAGTTAATCGCTTCGTAACGTGTGCTTGCAATTCAAAATCCCTGAAGAATTCCGATTTCAATTTAGCCTTCCGTGCAGCCAAGTTCAGTATCCTTGTTATATCCTGAGGGATGCTATTGTGCTCCTCTGCTGCTAGTGACTTATATTCTTCATCGACTGAATAAAAATGGTCTCTCCACTTGTTGCTTGGCACTTCACTTGTTCTATTGCTTATATAGCTAATGTTGCCGTCGATCGAGTTAACGTTGCTGCTACTGTTGAGCGTGCACTGTTCTGGAGCTGGTATCGTACTGTTCGCTTCAACTTTTCTCTGATTACTAACATTCGTTAGCGCCGACAACGGACATTTATTTTCAGTGAATTTTGATTTCACATCTACCGCCGTTAACGCCGCTCCCACTTGAGCCGCCACCGCAATCGACATAGTTGCCGGCGACGTCAAACGAGCCGACGATTGTGTTCGTCGTGTAGTATCCGAAAACGCTTCCACCGCTTCCGTTGCCGTTGCCGTTGCCGCTGTCGTTGCAGTTATCTTAATTTGCTCAATCGGCAGCGTTGTTGCCGTTGCTTGCTTTGTTGTGGTAGTGCTGGTTGTAATCTTTTTTTCTTTCACTAATTGACTTGCCGCTGCTGCCGCGCGTGCTGATCGTACTGCTCGCACTCTTGTATGTGTACACGGTAGTGGCGTAGCTGTCAAAGCAGCGCCGTGCGTTTTTCTTCTGCCTATTTTTGTGCTCGTCTTTGTCTTTGTTGTTTTGCTGGACAGCGCTGACCTCGGCAAACCACTGTACGCAATACTCGTAGCGTCTTCAGCAGCAATGCTCGTGATCTTGGCTTTGTCCAAGTTATCTACGCCCACAATTTGTTCGCGGGTATTACAACACACCACTACATCAGCTGAAGACGTAAGCAAGGGAGATGGAATGCAGTGCTCAACAGACTCAGACACGTTTCCGGAAAGTGCCACTTTCAACTTCGTGGAAGCTTTGGGTTTCATAACCGAACACGCCATATGTGCCTTGTGAGTCCCGCGGGTGAATTTTTTGCGTATTCGCAGCACATTTCTAACGGTCGTGGGTTGAGCGAGAGAGGCAGATGCGATCGATTTTGATGTCGATGTTGTCGCGGTCATGCCCGATGCGGGGTCAAGTGTGCTCGCGCCATTTTTATACCGACTAGTATTGCAGCCCATTGCGCTTTGCATCGGCAACTGCTGACGTTGTATGTATTGTTTGTCGGCCACTTTGCTACACTTATTGTTAAACTTGGTTTCGTTATTGTTGTTGTTGTTGTTGGTGGTGGGTACTTTACTCATTCTTTTTCATTTACTGCGTATGCACTCTTGGCGTTCTTTTGCTTTGATTGGTCAAGTAGTCGTGTTCGCGTGACGTGCGCTGGTTTAAATGTTCAACGTCGCCACAACGTCAAATGACGTCAGGCATCAACAACATGACGCAAATTTCAGCGATTATCAGCAACAAAAACTACTAATTCCAACCGTGATTTTGCTGTTCGCTGCTTGTAAACATTGTGGTTAATATTGCAGCAGTTCTTGTTGTTGTTACTAGCAATCAAGCATGGTAGATGTCAGCAGAAAGCGACTGACGCAGAAACTGCCAGCGTCCGCAACAATCCAAGATCTCTGACGTACGCGAGCCTTCAGACGATTAGACGCTTACAAACGCGTTACAGCGCATATCGCTGTGGCGATCGATGATCGTGCCTGAATTTTGAGAAATTTATTATGTGACGCTTTTAAGTCAACAGCCGCAAGCTGATATTTATTGTTAAACCTGTCTATATTTTAAATTTAATTAAACTTTAAATTTTTGTTTACTAATTAAAATGAGTAACACTCTGACGCTGATCGGCGAGCCATTTACTCGTTCTACACTTGTACGCTGATGACATGAACACATTGACGTTGACAATGAATAATTCGCTCAGATCTAATAGTACTTAGACACTTCTTGGATTTTGAATTGCGTACTTTATGTGTCGCGCGCGTCACTTAGCACTGTCATCGCATGCATCTAACGCGAGCAACACCTGTTGGCATAGAATTATAACCATAATTGCTTGTAGCACACACATACCAGTATACCATACACGCGCGCGTAAATTTACGGTTGCGTATCACTTTTGTGTTATGTATGTACAAATCGTGTCGCTGATCGTCGCGTCGATCGCTGCACTAATCGCGCCAATATCACCGCCTGCGTCGCGTGCTGTTGGCCTTCCCTCGCAAAACGGTGCTGCATCAGCGGACGCCTGCTCAGCTGTTCGCCGCGCGTCGTTCGAGGAATATGTGTGCAATTACGAGCGCATCGATCACGTTGCAGTTTAACGCAGTTTTCTATTTTTGTTTTATTTTTAATTTTACATGTGCTTTGGTTTTTTCAAAGTGGACTGCGCACTGTTCTATAAAATCGTCAGCGCGGCCGCTTGGGCGGTGTTTCCATTTGACGTCGTTGGCCGCCGTATCTGTAAATATAAATAATACCAATAGTAGATTAATTTTACAAAAAAAAAAGGTGCAGCGCGTACGGAATGAATGTATGGCAAGTCATAAATTCATAAAAATATTAATAGCATTCTCACCGACGTAATTTCTGTTAGCGCTCTCCTTAATTCTACATTTTGTTGTTTGTAATCTATTTTTGTGCTCGCGCTAACTTTGGTTTTTTACCATTTTTATGTTTTGTTATTTTCTGCTTTATTATTGTACGGACTTTATCTTTATCGTAGCTATTATCTATGGATGATTATGCGATTTGACTAGTCGCTGTTAGTACGAGTGCTGTATTGCCTGTTTTATCGCCTCGGAATTTTTTGTTTTATACCTCTTGCTTACTTTTTACGGCCTTCGCACTGACGTAAATCGTATTTAGCTATTCTAATTTTTTTTTTCAATTCATTCACAATTTCTATTGTTTTGCTTTTTGTTGTTTTTTTTTTCGGAACGTTTAATGCACTTGTTTGTATTGTGAATTTTGCTAACTATTATTTTTATAATTTCTGGTGTGATCGAATTAAGTACAAAGTTAAAAGATCAGCTACTGGTAAAAGGAGGCGAGCTTTAATAATTTTCAAAGACGTCAGCAATTCTTGTTTGTGCGGTAGTTGTGGCTTTAGCTTACGGCCGCTTTTGGAATTTATCTTTGAAAAGTAGAAAATGTTCCACTACGACACTTTGTAAAGCACTCATTTGTAGGAGCGAGCTCCTTGAATCGCATCATTGTCCAACTCAATAGACTTAGGCTTTAAAATTATTTGCTACGTTGAGTGAATTACAGCGCGTAAAGTATACACGATTTTGTGGGGCTGTTGAAACGATACTCTATTTTGTAAGAAAGAAGTGTCACCACTGCAAAAATTTAATTTATTGAACATTTCAGTCAGACAAAAGGACTCTTGGCGTGTTCGAGAGAAATATCGTTCGAGAGCTTAACCAAAATTTCCTATGTGTTTATAGGCCTCATTGAGTTTAAGCTCCGTTTGCCGCCCGTTCTTCAATGCCACAGAGACGCATACGGACCTTATCTACAACAATGTAGTCATACGAGAAGATATGGGTTCCACGGATAGAGCGTACGTCAATCATGTTTGCTTCTCAGCAATTTTACTTCTCGTCGATGCTGTAATATTTACTACTAACTTTCATGATGGAGGTTGTCGCATACAGAGGGTGAATTTTTCGACTATTTGAAACATCCCTTTTCTAGATGCTCTTTGGTAGCATTAAGTTCACCGAATTTCTGATTTACCACCATTTGTGTGCAAACGAGCTGCACGGTAAAAATTTGTATGGCCAATCCATTAAGAGAATCATTCGAAAATTAATAATAATAATAATAAGAAAAATTAATAATAATAATGATGTTATATAGGCCGATTTTAGTAAAGCATTCGACAGAGTAAGTCACTCTTTACTGATCCACAAACTCGATCTCTCCTTCATGGGATATCTTCTTACCTCATTGACAGAACGCAACGAGTTCTTTTTAAAATTAGTTTCTCAAACATTATTAATGTATCTTCAGGGGTCCCGCAAGGAATTCACCTTGGTCTGATTCTCTTTTTACTTTTTATAAATGACATACCTTCTGTAATAAATTATTCAAAAATTTTATTGTATCCTGATGATGTAAAACTTTTTAAATCGTATCATTCTGTTGAGGAAAGGTCCTTACTACAAGCGGATTTAAATAGCATGGCTAACTGGTGTGAAGTTGGCATGCCACTAAATATTAAAAAATGTAAAGTAATATGCTCTTCTCCAGCTTCTTATGATATATGTAAACATAATCTCGAACAAGTGTTTAAATTTGTTGAGCTTGGAATTACAATGGACCCGAAATTTAATTTTATTCTTCACATAAATGTTACAGCTAACAAAGCCAAAGGTGTTTTTGCGTTTGTAAAACGATGGTCAAAATTCAAATTCAATGAACCATACATTATGAAGGCTCTTTTTACAAGGTTAGTGAGGCCAATACTGGAATATGGATCTGTTGTTTGGAACCCGCGCTATCAAGTTCATTCCACACGAATAGAGTCAATCCAAAAACAATTTCTGCTTTTTGCTTTAAGAAATTTTCGTTTGGATTCTCAGTACAACCTGCCGCCATATACTATAAGTCGTTTAAAACTCATTCATCTTCCTACACTTGCTAGTCACAGAGAAATGCACTGCGTAGTATTTTTGGTCAAGTTACTAACAGGCTTGATCTATAGCCCAACTCTCCTAGGGGAAATAAAGCTTAACGTTCCATCCCGAATTTCAAGACATTTCCGGCCTCTTTTTCTGAAGCCATGTCAAAGTAATTTTGAGTTAAATGAGCCTCTCCGTAGTTTTTGTTAGAATTTTAACACTCATTCCGGTTCTTTTAATATTTCAGACTCACTTTTTTACGTAAAGAAAACTAAAAACATACATACTTATATATTACTATTCGATCAGCTGATGAGCATTTGTTCTGTAGCTGAACAGTTTTGGATCTCGACACTTAACAAACTTCTGCCGTTCATGACTCGGCGCAGCATATAAGGATGATGGATGCGCCCCTCGTGTCGATCGGGCAGGTATGGAGGGATAAAACCGTTGGGATTATTATTATAATCATAAATATTTAAAGGCCACCACTATCAAAAGCCATTACGCTAGTACATCGACGTGGCTTTATTTGCGTAACGTCAACGCACGAAAAAAAGAAGTGATCTTTTTAAATGTCATTTTACTCTCCGACCTGTCACCCAAACCATTTTTGGACTCCAATTTTCATTGACGTACTTACATACATAGATAAATGTATTGTGAGTGCGTTTTAACTAATGTAAGTACATACGAATATGTGAGTGCATAATTATTTAGTACATACTGTATGTATGTATGTAAGTATGCATGTAAAATGTGTGTCATTATTAACCGGAACGTTAATTAACGGCAGGCAATTCATTTCGCACAATTTGATTGCAAGACAGCGTGCAATTTGTGTACGTACAAATATTTTTAATAACCAATAAAATAAATGCTATACAGAACACAATAACAAGTCAATTATTTTGTAATTTTTTTTTTTTTTCAAAACATTCATTCTCGCGAATTATTTTTGAATTGAATTACGAAGTTGAAAGTCAATTAGCCGCTGAGCTACATTACTCGTTTACCTTGTGTCTGATCCACTGCCAACAACAAAAGCAGCTACAAATGTTGCCATTAAGGATTTGCAGCGAGTGAGTTGTTGTATTTTTATTGTTTTTTCTATTTGTTTTTGTTTAACTTGGCATTAACGCAACAAAATCACAGCATGAAAATCACAAATTTTCCTACCACTATTGGAGCTGAATACGCGAATTTTTTTCTTTACACAAAGTTGCGGCTGCGAAAGTCATCCGCAAGCATACATTTACAATATTTTTTAAACATTGCGATCTTAACAGCCTCTCAATCGCAATCAAGCTTGCTTTCACTATCAATCTGTGAACTTCCTTAATTAAATCACATAAAATGGAGATGGTTTACTCGAGTTAAAAAAAAACACGTCATACTTAGTATTCGAATAAAATGAACTAAGGGACCAAAAATGGAGCGAGAGGACTCCAACACATCATTTGCTTCTGTATTTTACACTAAGCCAGCTGTTGTATGTAGAGTTGCGGAGCCGGTTAAAGGGAATGTCTCCGCAGACTCTACGCAAGCTCGTGAATGCTTCTCGCTACGTTCGTTACATTGTCCGAAGTTACTGCCCGACCCTTTTCTGAAGGTATATTGGCTTGATTTATGAAATTGCTCAAGAGGTCGTCGAATCTGCCAGCTCGAGGCTGAACAAATTTTCCTGATGGTATGATAGTTTATCTGCTCTGAAAATGATGAAACCTAAACTGGACCCACTTAGTCCAAATTGTTGTATACCACCAACTACATAATTACAAAATTTAGGGACGAAAAGAAGAAAATATACAGCAACTTATTTGTCATTATCAGGATTTTTACAAGCTTGAGAAACTATTTTCAGATATTCCTGCGGAGTTTTTACAAAATGGCGTAAGCGCATTGGCAAACGTCATTGTGCCAACGAAGGGTTTACATTCCCGGGTGAATGGCGCAACAAAGTAGGGAACTGCATATTGCATCAAACCGAGTGCAATCTCATTAAGCGAATGCGATTTCAATGCCAGCAACAACTTGGGATATAACTAAGCAAAAGAGTCAAACAGATGTGGATACCAGGACATGAACGTAAAGTCGGAAACGAGCTCGCTGATAATGTCACTTCTCTTAAACTTCTTTCAAGTTAAACCTACATACATATATCCAAACCAATATATGCAACTCTGGCTATCAGATGGAGAAACTGCAACCTTTTTTTTACTCATATCCCCATTTATTCTTACAATCAAATCCAATTAAAAGTGAAGCACCGCCAACATGCCAATTTGGAATAGTAAGAGCAAATCAATCTCCCACATTCTTGTTGAAAATCCACTTTTAAGTTCTCTTAAAACAATCTCTCGATCCTTTTTGTAATCCAATCGGATTTTTGTAAAACGATACAAATAGGTAAGCTACTGGCAGCTAATGCTTCATTAATCATATTTTTTATGAATTAAGTACGTATATATAATTTAGAAAAATAAATAAATACTTTGAATGGCTTTACACTTATAATAAATAATATAATTTTGGCGCTTACAGTTTATAGCTTAGTGCTTGGCCGAGCTTCTCCTACCATTTGTGGTGTGCGTCTTAATATTTTACCACAAATGGAGGAACTTACAGTTTTGTGCCGACTCCGAACGGCAGATGTATTTAATGAGAAGCTTTTTTATGGCAGAAATACCCTCGGAGGTTTACCATTGCCTGCCGAGAGGTGACCGCTGTTAGAAAAAACTTTTTCTATGATTAAGATTTTACTTGCCCTGACTGAGATTCGAACCTCGAACTCATCGGCTTATCGAGTTATAGCACGCACCGCTGCCATCTCGACCACAGCGGCCACACTGCTTTACACTTAAGTATGCTATTAAACGCTGACGAAGCCGTTTTCAATGCTGATAAACTTTTTATCAGACCACCAACTGGACGACAAATGAATGCGTAAAAAATATTTTTATTTTTTTATTTATTTGTGCTTTTATCTTTTACCAGTATGTATGTATGTATTTGTTTGTACTTATTTTTTTACTATTGTTTTCGAACTTATAGCTTATCTTCAAATTATTTGTTTGCATGAGTCTTGCGACTTCGCTGCCTGCGCTTATTGTGACAAACATTTGCTTAAGAGACCGGAGAGAAATTTACAAGCAGCCTCATAGCTTGAATGAAAGTGTAGCACTCAGTTTTCGTGCATATATGTATATTTTATTATGAGTACCAATACTCGGATATGGAGTAACATCACCCGAAATTGTTTTGCGTGCGTTTACTTAACAGAGTTGCATGGCTGTCAAATTCATTTGAAAACAATACGATGTGGAAGTTTTTAGCGTTGGTTCAATTTATTTATTTGGTTTAAAGATTTGCTTTACCTTATGTTTGATATTAATTTTTATTTAAACATTAAATATAATCTTGATTGATATGCAGTGCTTCAACACAGGAACTTATTAACAAGTTTGGCAATTGATTTGTTGCCTTTTTTTATATTATAAAAGCAATAATAATCATAAAAATCATAATCCCAAGTTTCAAACAATGTACAAGTTTTCATTCAAAGCTTTTTGATAACTTTTTTGCTAATCTAAACAAAAAAAATCAATATTTGTTCAATTGAAGACAATGCGCATCACCCTCAACGGTGGGATAAACGTCAAATCGCAATGTCACGCAAAATGAAAATTGGACGTTGAGTTAGCTTTTGGCGCAGGCCGTTCAATTTCAGTTGCACGCATACAAGTTGTATTAACATGAGAAACTTTTGACAGAAAATTCCCGGAGTGTGTTTATATTAGGTTAGGCTGTAAGCAAGTTTTTCCAGGTAGTGTATGCGGAGCAGATGAGCAATTAAATTTATGACACGCTTTTGGTATCAAAAACAAAAAACCAGTCACATGCGAATTAACCGCAATCAGTTCGTAGATATCAGACCAAGTCATACGAAAACATTTGAAATTGCACTCAACAATTTTATACAATTAGTCACAGGTAAATGTATTCTTCTAATTTTTTCACCACTCAAATCAGGGTCTACAATGTAGTATCGCTCATTAAATCCAATGCTGTGAAGCATCTGATAATTCCAGCTACGCCAGTTTCATCAAGTATCGATAGTATCACCAAGTATCGATAGTATCGACAAGCTCTTCCGAAGTATCGATATTTGTCGACAAGCAAACTTGATGATATTTCCCATCACTAGCGCATATAAAATAATTTTTGTAATAATATTCATCTTTAGATACAACAAGAAACATATATGTAAGTATAGGCCTGCTAATAAATTGCTAGAAGCAAATGTTGTTGCTAGGAGTATAAATAGAAAACGGTTGAAGATAATCAAAAACTGTCTATGGCAAAATTACTTGGCGTAAAATTTTCTACATTTCTCTCAAATGTCATTTTTATGAGTAATTGATATTAGCTGAGTTATTCAAGGCCAAAGTCAATTTTTTTGAAAAAATGCTGATTTTTCGAAACTTTGGGGGCTTGGGGGCACCACTTCCCCCGAACCGAGTTGGATAAAATTTTGCCACAATCATTTTTTTGGGAAAAGGAAGCAGTCTGGGGAGTGCCGCAAGCGTATTTTTTCTAAGTGGCAGTCTAGTCTACATATATGTATATCTCTAACAGCAATTTTTCGCCTTTTTTTGGTTTAAGAATAAATAAATGTATGTATATATGTACATACATATATCGCTAGTAGATAAATACACATGGGCTGTGAAATGCCAGTGGCCACTTTTAACCAGCTGTCAATTTTATTCCCAACCACTCCGGCAAAAAGACCAAGCAAAGTGTCGTGACGCGGCGATAAGTCAACGCGCCGCATTGCAAGCCATTCAGTTCACACGTACTCATAATATTGTGAAAATATTTGCTTAAAGTGTCGAGTTGAGTTTCGCAGCACTTTATTGCATTCATGAAATAATAATAATAAATATTAATGGGAAATCCAGTTTTGCTTACATAAAACTGAGAGAGTTTCGCGCATTTGGGTAGGCAATACAACTCACTCATTAAAATGTTGCAAATGCCGGGAAGGCGGAGGTGAACTGCATTGAAATATGGAAGTATGTATGTATGTACATATGTATGTGTTATTTCTAGCTAATCAACTCAAAAATGCTGACCGGCAACTTGTTATACATAAAATCGAAAATGAAAGTTTTTTGAGACTCGCAGGAAGTTTATAATGTCCTTTATTGATGTTGTCATTGCATACGTGACAGAGAGAGAAAATGCGCTGCAACAATGAAATGATGAGTTCACCGCCAACTACACACCGTGTCCCATAAATTGTGTGATACCAAATAAATAATAATAAAAAACATATTATCTAATCATTTCCTGCGTCTTCGTTAGTGCTCTCAATATTCGCATTTAGTAAGACTTGCTCACATAAGCTTGTCAAATTTCTAATTAAGCGGCGACAATGCGACTTATTGTGTCATTTAAAAACAATATATCATTGTGTCAGAGCTTAAATCAAGTCTGTGAAGTACATACAAACGTATAGAACTATGAAAAGTATTTAGTAGCACAATAAGCCCTTTGTTTTACCGTAAATGGGAAGCGCGTGGCATTGCACTCATTACGGTTGCTTACTTGTGAAAATATGACAGAGCACGGCCGAAAAGTATGTATGAACAGAGACACCAACTTGCCAAAAGACACCTTAAGCTAAAGCGCAGTCTCATCAGCGCAAGTGATAACAAGTTCAGAATATTTGTAGGAAGTATTGGTAAAACGCAGACCGTCAAAAAGCTATAAAATTTTTGTGCAATCATTGTGAAACGTGTGTTCAGCGAGTAAAGCATATCGGACCGGATTGGTTCTTAGCTAAACAGGAAATTGTAATATTTAAAAATGGCAACGTAAGGTTTTCTGCTAGGTTTAAGCGGTCGTATCTAGCAAGACAATGACAAACTGCTGTAAAAATTTTCGAAATGGAGAAACTACTCATGAAGATCATCTATATTTTGGACTAGCCGTTAAACTAATTAATCTGGGTTGCTCTCAAATATTTAGAGTAAAGACAGAATGACGAAGCCACATTCCACTTTCTATAAAGAATTTTGTGCGGGTTAGGTTCTCGTTTTTTCTCCTACATGTTTGCCCGCTTCGGTATAACATTATCTATAAAACCCCTATACAATTTTTTTTCTACTGCAAAGTGTGGAGCAGTCGCATATTAGAATCCTTAAGGCTTGAGAAAGTTAATCGCTGAAACACAATATAGCGGATGGCGGAATTTCGCAGAATAGGGCGATGTCGAACACGATACGAGCGGCAGCGGAAACAGCTGATCGCTTTCGTTTTGGTTGTACGCAATTTCTATTTGTGTGTAATTTAATTTTGCCAGCGGAAATTTCGCTTCATCGGTAACGTGCAAATATAAACTGCCGGTCTAACAAACAACCCCGCGCTTCTTAAACTAAACCGATTATACTTTCACTTAAGGTAACCTTAATATGCTAATGAAAAAATTGTTGGCTAATGAAATGATTGCTCGTTTTTAAATATGGCTAAGCGGTTGTGTTTTTTGCTCGCCAACTCTGGTTACTGGGTCGCTTACCTGTTTGCGCAGTCGCAGTCGCAGTCGCAGTCAAAAAGCAATTGCATATGTATGTGTAGGTTAAATCCGCCTCGAGGAGAACCGCGTTCAAGCGTCGGCTGGCACTTTTTTGTATTTTTAATTAATTAATTTTTCTTTTCTTGCAAAAAACTGCCACAGCCAAACGTTTGTTTCGACATGGAAAATTTTAACAAAATTGAAATATTTTAGATAACACTCTAACAGTTTAACACGCGCACAACACCGTTAATAAAATATCGTTATCGCGCGAACGTTATCGCGCACGCATTCAGTTTTCACTGATGCGTACAAAAAGCGACTTCAACGTCGCATCCGAGGAAATTGTGTAGGCTTGGCGGCGCGAACATAGAGTAACAATTATTAGTTTCAGGTGCAATAAACAGCGCGATAATTCAGTAGAGGCAACAGCAACAACTAAAAACGCAAACAAAACACGAAGTGAACACAATCGTAACGCGCGAGAGAATACCACTTAGCGACGCGCCTGCGCACATCCAATAGCATAGATGAGGCTTGTTCGAAAGTTCGTTGTTAGCAGTTGTTGGTTTCCCTTTTATGATTTTTTGTTTGCTTGTTGCTACTGTTGCGGTTATCTCATTTATTGCCACCTAATCTGTTCTTTATTGTTGTCGTTGTTGTTATTGCAGTGATTTCAACAATTCCTGCGGTTAATGATGCTATTCTCAAATTTTTTCTTTGTTTTTGGTTCTATGATTTATAAATATGTACATATGTATGTTAACCGCGTTGGCTTCAATTTGAACTTCCTGTGTATTCGTGAGCAAATATTTTTTTGTTTAATTTGCGCACACAATCAACATTATTGTTGGTTTTTTTTTTGTGCTGATATAATTATGATTACCCGTTTTTTGCTAATTGGAGCGTAACGCTTGAAATGCGAGTCTACCCGCAGGCTCTTGTATTTCATTAAATTACAAAGCTTTTCTTTTTTAACTTTAAAATCGCTTGCCGGCCCGCCGCCCTATGCCATTTATTTCGCCAGCAATGAGCGCTTTAAGCCAACAATGAATTGAAAAGCGAACAAATGTTTTCAGCGCTGTGCGATCAACGACGCGTCAGCAGCGCGCAATTGCGACACGCCTCGCCGCCCGCAGTCAACAGCACAGTGACATATTTAATGTGCAATCAGCAAACCAAACATGACCACAAAATACATATGAACGAGTATGTATGTATATATATACATATACATACATACATATACACAAATGCACCAAAAAACACTTGCTGTGCTACAATCGCTTGTGAGCAAAAGCGGTAACAGCAACAATTGCTAATGGTACAGCTGTTGACAGCTGGTTTCACTTATGTACATATGTACATATGTATGTATGTATGTACATATGTATGTATGTGCATATGTATGTATGTGCATATGTATGTACATATGTGCATATGTATGTCCTCATAGGCGAGCGCAATGCAGCGAGGTTAGAAGTGGTGAGGTTTATTAGCCTCTTCTGCAAAAGTTTGTCATAATTTCGCTTCTTGCTATGTCGTACGAACATAATCAATAACATAGAGCTATTAAAAATATGGCTCGAGTTAGGAGTGACAGCAGCTACAACAACACAAAATCAAAGCACTGAAAGGCGTGGGGACACACGCGTGCAGAAGGTAATCGATCGCGCACAGCCGGTTGTGCTGTAAACGTATGTACATAAGTATATGTATATATATATGTATGTACATATGTAGTATGTACATACATACATATGTACCTATATACATATGTACAAGCTTTACAGCTGTTTGAATGACTTTTTATCAATTTTATCTTTAAAATTTTTTAAATTTATTTTTTGAAAATGATTATATTATATGGTATTGTACTTTTTTTTTTAACTAGGATTTGTAATTTAGAATTATCGTATACTGTATTGACTTATTTTTAATGGATGATTGCCACGCTCGCTTTTATTAATTAAGAACAATTTTTTTACGCTGACACTGACATTTTGGGGTAGTAACAATTGAAATTTTCCCGCCGAAGGTGCGCACCCTACCGCACTTTGCTCAAAATTACCGATAGCACCAGCAGTGCGCCTGTTGCGCTATTTAATTATATTTGTCGCGATTCAATAGCTTTTTATTTGTTTCGAAAACATGCAAATCTAATTACTTAAATGCCAGCAAGTTTGCAATGGCCATAATAATAATAACAACAACAAATGCAACAATAACAACAACAATAACATTTTACATTTATCACACCACAAGTACAAAAGTTATATTTAACATTATTTACATATGATTTGTGAAATGTTGGCAGATATTTTATTGTTTTGGTTTTTTTATTTATGTATTTCACTTTGCGCGCATATTTACGCAGCTCCCGACAACGATTCACTTCAGCGCGTGCATTAATCGAAACTTCAAAAAAAAAAATACATAACGACGAGTATTCATTATTTGGCATGACCCATTCCATTTCATAGCTCGCGCTCAACTGCTAGTCAGTATCCACGAGCCGAGCTCCAACCTATGCTACTTTTGTTGTTCTCCAGTATTCACAAGCACACACACAAATAAGACCCGGCGCGGTGGTTTACACTGCGGAAAAACTACACAGCGAGATGCAGCCGGCGGAAGTAAAGATAAATATGTATATTTTAACAGTGTTTAGAAGCCCAAAACGTTTGAAAATTACACAGAGCAAACTTCACAAAACATTTGACCCTTTTTTAAACTAATAAAACACCGACTACCATATATTTTAAAAGCGCGAAAGCTAACTTCCTCTGTACATCGCGAATATTCACTGAATTCGGAACTGCTATACCGACGCCCAAATTCCTGCAGATGGCACTGGTTGTTGCGGCTGCCAATATGACAGCATTCATTTTCCGTGGCATAAAAATATTATTTAACATTTATTAGTATATTAACCAACTTATAAATTTCGAATTCATTAAATAATTAATTTCTGAAGAAGATATTTCATTATGAATGTCTTATTTATAAGGATTTTAATAAGAAAATACAAATCAGTACCACTTGGTCACAAGACATGGCAACACTGCTCGAGCATAAATTTTGTATTTACATCTGGTAGAGCCACCACTTGTCAAATTATTTCACAAAGAAAAAAAAGTTGGAATAGAGAAAAAGCAAAACCTTCATTTTGCAATTTGTATAATAGTTTTCAGGGAAATTTTGTAATTTTTTGTTTCGCCCATTTTCAAAAATTTGCGCAATTTATAAGCAACGTCAAATATTTAAAGTGATCCGAGATAGTGAAAGTAAAACAAGAAATCATATCAAGATGCCAAAACGTGGTGGTCGTGGAAATATGAATGGTCCCAGTGGTTCACGTTTCGTGGCATTCAATGATTTGGATGGTAAGTATGGTGTTTCTGGCATATTTTCCACGATAATCTATAACAATTTGATATCTCTCCCACAATACTCAAACAGATCGAGATGAGCGCGACCGTGACCGCGAACGCGAACGCGACAATACGCGCAAGGAACGCAACACACGTCGAGTTAGCTTCAAGCCATCCCTCCTGCATTCATCGGGTATAATAAGAAGGCGAATGGCTGAGATAGCCATACGCTCACATTTGGAGGATGATGAAGACATGGGTGATATGCCCGGTACCTCGAGGGTAAGGGATTAAAAAAACAAAATTTTAAGCTATTTTTCAAAAGACATACTTGCAGCCAGAGCATGCACGACGAAAAGGTTCACCCATTCCAAGAAAGAAATTCGGAAATCTCATACATCTATCCAAATCCCCTTTTGGCTGGTATCAAATTTCGGTAAGTTGAAGTTAATGTATTCAAAATAAGATGATTTATGTAAGATAAGAAAATCTGGAAAAGTAAGCGTATTTTAGAAATGTTAATGTGACGCTTACAAAAACAACTTTGCATCTTTTTTAACTGGCTGTTATATTTACCACTTTATTTAAACGGGTGATCTTGTCCTTTATGTGTATATTACTTTTAATTATGCAATGATTCGAGGGAAAGAATCAACCGACACTGCGGGAAAAAAAAATTAAGCATTGTTCAAAATCTTTTGGCATGGATGGTAAATATCGATTACTATCAAAAACAAGAAGTATAATAAAATGTCGCTTACGCGCTTTAGCGATTAGTATCTAGTATGGTATTTTAGGTAACTAAACAAAAATTTCTCCTAGCTTTTAAAGCTGTGCAATAAATTGTAACCCTTTTTTTAAAGGCCGAGGGACCTACAGTTTTCGGCAAGAAAAAAATATGATTGCTCTGATTATAGGTGCAGATTTGGTCCCTTTAGAAGATAATACTATACAATTGACACAGTAACCGCTTAAGTGATTTTAGTTGAGTCTAACATTACACGCCAGCTTTCCCTATTACGAAAACCTTTAGGGCTGGAGCTATTTTATTCATTTGAACGACATGATCTAGCCAATGGAGCCGCTAGTTCGTAATCCGCTACACTATGTGTACGTCATAGAGTAATATGCTGAAGTTATTGCAGATAATGAACATTTATCTCTCAAATCAGATTTTTAGATTATTTTTTGTTGTTGCTCCGAAAGTGGCCAATTTCCAATATAAATATAAAAAATCTATTTTGGAGAACATCATAAGCGAGACTAACATAAATATATTTTACATATTTCGGCATGAAACAAAAAAAGAAAATGTATTATAAGAGAAATAGAAAAGATATCGAATTCATAGGTGCAGTAAAACGTATTCCACTGTAAAATTTAAAACGAAGACAACAAATACAAACAGTGCCGATTAAAGCAAAAAATTCAAACACACGAAAAACTGAAAAAAATCGAGCGTAGCCCAACAATAAAAACAACATCAAAGTAATTAAATTTTGTTTATACAAAAGCTAAAATTCAGCAACGCAATATTTGCATCTGCCGGACTGAATTTCATATGAATAGGGAGGGCAATCGCCCATCCGCCCCCACCCCCCTCCCCCCCAAAACAGCTATTGCATGTTTCTGCCAATTGCCACTGTTGGCCATAAAATCGCATCTTATTTGCTTGAGCGGCAGCGCGCATTGTAAACTCTCCATGCACAAGTATTTGCCTACAAAATCTTGCGCTTTTTGCCATTTTTGCGAGCATTATAGCGATGTCGGCGATAATTGGCTAAGTTGGTTGCTTCAGTTGCTACTACAACACTCATTTCAGACGCCTACTCGACGACCGCCACGGAAGTTTACAAACGTTGGCTCCTGCCAAAAATAGTTTTGATTCTGTAGCGCGACTGAAATTTTTATACACAAAACGCGTGCAAGACCCTCACAAGTTAGATCTGTTCAACACCAATACTTCACGTTGTTTAGTGAGAGCGTGCAAATGAAGTAGTGCGATTATAGTTAACAAGCGTAGATAAAATATCGACAGATATCTCGCTGGCCAATAAATATTATCTTTACGAGGCGAAAATCTACATTCATCAGGCACGTAGTCGGTCAACACATTAAAACAAATCAGTTGTTCGCGTATAGTGCACCAGAGAAAATATCCGTTTAAGTGCCGAGCACAGCAGCGTGGCGCGGTGGAAAGATATCCTGGACGCCCATTTCTTTATAACGTCACTTAAAAGCTCACAGCTACCTTCATACATCCTACAAAATGGCCACTTTCGGTGCGCTTGACTACGGAATAGTCGCGATTGTGCTGATCGTTTCAGCAGCTATTGGCATCTACTATCGCTTGACGGGTGGCAAGCAGCAGACCACCAAGGAGTACCTGCTCGCCGATCGCCAGATGTCCATACTACCCGTTGCCTTCAGCCTTATGACCAGCTTCATGTCCGCGGTCACTCTACTGGGCGTCTCGATGGAGAACTATCAGTACGGCACGATGTTTGTGTTGATAAACTTTTCGTACGTGCTGTCCACACCTGCAGCCGCCTATCTCATCTTGCCCGTATTCTATCGCCTGAAAACTGCTTCAGTCTACGAATATCTGGAACTGCGCTTTGGTTATGCTACGCGCCTTTGCGCCTCACTTGCCTTCACAATTCAAATGACGCTCTACATGGGCATTGTTTTGTACGCGCCAGCGTTGGCACTCGAAGCCGTAACTGGTCTAAATCGGACGTTCTCAATAGTGGTTGTGGGCGTGGTGTGTACTTTCTACGCCACTTTGGGCGGCATGAAGGCAGTGCTTATCACGGACATTTTCCAATCACTTCTGATGTTTGTATCTGTGTTCAGTGTCATCATTTGTGCTACTATTAAGGCGGGCAATTGGGGTGAGATTTGGCGCGTCGCGGAGGAAGGTGGCCGCATTAAATTTCTGGATTTCCGCGTCGACCCAACAGTGCGTCACACCTGGTGGACGCAAATTATCGGCGGCATAGGGACATATCTGTCCTTATACGGCGTCAACCAGACGCAAGTGCAACGAATGTTGTCTACACGGAACCTTAAATCAGCGCAAGCCGCACTATGGTGGAATTTACCTATTTTGATGCTACTAAGCTTCAGCACCTGCTTCTCTGGCCTCTGCATCTACTACTACTACAAGGACTGTGATCCATACCTGGAGGGTCGCATTTTTTCGCGTGACCAATTGATGCCTCTCTTTGTCGTGGATACGATGGGTAACATACCCGGGCTGTCGGGTCTCTTTGTTGCCGGTATATTTTCGGCTAGTCTGTCGACTATTTCGTCTGCTATCTCCTCGTTGGCTACAGTCACTGTTGAAGATTATTTAAAGCCGCTGCTGCTATGGAAAACCAAACAAGCCCTCAGCGAATCAAAGAGCACGTGGTTCTCGAAGTTTTTTAATCTAATCTATGGCGCAGCCTGCATCGGTTTGGCCTTCGTGGCCGGCTCCCTGACCGGCGTACTACAGGCGGCTCTCTCCATTTTCGGCATTGTGGGCGGACCATTGTTGGGTCTCTTTACGCTCGGCATGTACTTCACCGTTGTTAATCAAAAGGGTGCTATCACTGGACTCGTCACAAGTATGGCATTTTGTTTTTGGTTAGGCTTTGGCCAGCCAAGACCGATTCCGCAGACGCTGGAATTCTCCATTGTAGGTTGTCCGGCGTCGCCGCCAACCTCGCATGTCAGCGACATTTTTACGACCCTGCCACCAGTGGCTGCGGCAGAAGCAACAGATACACACTACTTCTACCTCTATCGCATCTCGTATATGTGGTATTCGGTTATTGGATTTCTCGTCACGTTGTTCGTGGGCTTGGTATGTTCCTGGCTGTATGCCAAGCTGGGCTGGGACTCGAATGCACACATCTACACTGACAGCGCATGCACGACAATCAAATATGATCTGTTTGTTCCACCCTTAGCCCGGCGGTTGCGCAATCGACAAGTGCCCGTTGTGGTCGTCACAGGCACGAGCTCTGAGATTGGCGCCAGTTCAGCGACCCCCAGCACCATGGAGGAGGATGCGCCGAAAAATATTACGAACACAACAGAACTCGGCATGCAAGAACTGTGTGGCAGCTCAAAGGCGGAGAATGCCACTGAAAATAGTGACGGTGTTGTGATCGTACAAAACGGCAACAAGAATGTGGGTGCAACAACGTACATAAATACTTAGTATAGTCGTTTTTATTCGTAAGTGATTTATTTGTTTTCGTTCGCATTGAACGCCGGAATGTACTAAAAAGAACGGCGCATTTGAAATGTTTCAATAAATTTTCCGTTTAATCATAGTAATTTTAATCACGTTCTTATGTGTGAAAGGGTACGAGATTCGGGTAGTAGAGATTCAAGTAGTACTAAGTTACGTGATCACTTTGCTAATTTGCTAAAATTTCAGTTGATACAAAAACGTAGTATTTGAAATAAGGGATAGAGAAAAATGTGACGGCACTTAGCGAAAGCAGAAATTAGCAGCACACTCACCAAACTTATCTTATCTGAAAAGAGTTTTAATTGCCTTCCATTACAGTCCGACTCAAATCTACAAGCAAACACTTTCCTCAAGTCGAAACATTTATTTTAACAAAGATTATGAAGAGCATTAATATGAGATAAATGTAGCTTAGCAAATATTTGTAGATAGACACATTTAAGATACGTTAATGAGTTGATAATTAATATTTACACACTCGCCAAAGTTACCAGCCAAGCAAGCTAACGCAATTGTAATGAAACCACAACCTTAAGCGTTTTCTTTTGACACAATTAAAATTATCTTGCAGGACAATAAAAGCATAAAATAAAATTAAAAAATATTCGAATTTTAATAACCAACTCTATAGCCGTCTTCACGGTGATAACGAGAGTTTGGCTTCGCCTTATCAGCGTCGCATTATTCGCGCCATAACACAGTCATTCTCTTACTGAACTAGCTTGCAAGTAAAAATCAAAAACAACCATATTTTTAGAATTTGGGGGGAAAAAACTAAATCCGCTCAGTTCCAATGCGCTTTCATGCCGTGTCGATTGTTGGTCTGCATTTCGTAGGCGTTTCGCTCCTTATCCAACTGCCAGTTGGCCAATAGCTGATCGAGCTCTGTGTAGGTCAGCGTCTTGCTTTGTCGCCGCCGTTCCTCAGCGTCTGCCACGGTTCCCTTGCTCTTCTGCGTCACATTAGTCGTCGAGCCGATTTCGTTGGCCTCTGCACTATCTTGATTACTGTTTGACGCAACGGCGGCGGCGCCAGCAGCATCTATGAATTTGGTGACCTCGGCCACTGCGGATGCGTGCAACTCGTTCGGTTGTGCGATGCGCATGATGTAGTTGGGAGTGGGTGTGGGAACGGCTGGCATCTCCTCAGCGTACTCATAGTCGGCGCCCATCAGCTGAGCAAAGTGGGGCAACACAAAGCCTTGTGCATAACAAGTCAACGCCACCAGTGCGGTCATTATCAATAAGAGTGTTTGAGCTTGCGCCATTTGTCACGAGTATAGCAATAACAATTTAATCGATTGAACTAAAAACGCGACGACAACGCTGAAAAACAACTTGACTCGTTCAATCAAGTTGATGACGTGCGAAATTCAATTTGAATTTGAAATTGTGTTTTAATTTAATTTAATTAAAATTTGAATATCATGTGAAACGTTCGCACTGAATACTGAGCGGGATGTTGTTGCCGCGGCGGGTATTTAAACAAAACTGATTGCCATTCGAGCGAACGCTATTAAATGCTGTGCGAGTCGGCTGATTAGAACTGGATGGACAGCGGCGACGATCGTGCCCAGGGTGGGATAGTGCGGGCAGCGGTGCAGATCGCTGATCTTGTCTGCTGCGCCAACGCAATAAGAATTCAATTTATCTACATATTTTCTTTTTCTCGCGCAATTCATACTGCGCTGCAATCAATGCCGTTTGTTTTCATTCTAAATGATAATACACACATACATATGTAAATGCATTTCATAGTTTCGGGAGGAGGGGGGTGGTGCGGTAGAAGTTGGTGAAAATCCGATGTTTTACATTTTCCAAAGAAGCTCAAAGGTTATCTGATGGATGGAAGTTCAATGAAATGGCACAAACTCTCGACAGGGTCTTGTTATTTATTACAAAACTACATACAGATGTATGTATGTATGTATGTATGTAAGTACATACATTAATAGTATTTATTACACAAACAAATTTAAAAAAAAAATCGCTATTTACAATGTTTTCAATACACTTAACTAAATATTTAAATATTTTCAAAAATATGTGCTGTTAGCTGGGTTCGCAGTAGCATGGCATTCATACCAATTCATCTGCTTAGTATAACTTAATTGTGTTTAAATTAACACTAAATACTTTCATTTCATTATTTATGTAGTTGGTTTTTATTCATTTATTTCCTGTGTCGCTTCCTCTCTCTTCAACATTCAATCGTTCGAATTCGTCACTGTCTCTGTGACTGTGGTTGTCTTAACAATGGTCGTTATCACCTCGGAATTCTCGCCATATGCGCCGCCCACCGGCATAACGGTCGTGTTCGTAAACACGCCGGCGGCGGTTCTGTCGTTCGTTGGTTGTGCGACAATGGTCGATGTTGTGCTCTGCAATTGATTGAATTAAGAAAACAAATTTCTTTATTATTATTTAAGTCGGTGCTGGTTCTCATAAGTTGATGTACACCGACGGCGACATAATTAGAAACACTCTTTACACATTTTTTTTTTAACAAAAAAAAAGTTGATTCTATAACTAAAACCAACAAAGTCAAAATATTAAAGTTGTACAGCTTCTAGGCTGCTAATTGTGGGTTTCGCCCGAAAAAAGAAATCATACCAAAAAATTTATACTAAGCGCACAGTAAAAAAGTTAACGATTTCGGGCGAAAACGAAACACACGATAAGGGTGGTGATAGTAAAATTAAACAAAAGTGCACGACAAAAAAAATTCTTAACTTTTATGTGCATTTTTTAAATTCGAAAAAGTTTCGTGAACACTACCCTGATTTTTATGGCTTAGTTAGAAACAACCAAACAATTTTTAATAAAATTTAATAATTGACAATTTTATTGAGCTCAAGACCAGTTTATAAGAGATTTTGTGTGAAAAAACAACAACATTTATTAGGCCAACAGACAAATAACAAACATTTATAAATAAAATTTAATGTTAAGAACAAAAAATATCAAAGAAAACATATAAAAAGGGACTGTTTCTAATTATGTAGCAGCCACTGTACTTACATACATACAAATATAGTACATATAAAAAATATTCTAAAAATGCACTTTATTTATATTTCGCGCTTACAGGCAAAGTATTTTTGTGGAACGATATAACAAAGCTGTCCAGTGGATCGCCTGATTTGCACTATGAAACGCTTTCGATATTGTTGATAACAAGAAACAGCTGGGATAAACAAAATTTCACAGTATACAAATTTATATACATACATACATACATACACATTTTTTTAGGAATTATTTTTAATTACCAAGCTATCAGTAAATTTCCTTCTCATATGTATGTATGTCTATGCATATTTTAAATCCTCATGGGCACATTTGAGTTCGAACCTGAGACCCTTGACCGATATACCACGCACCAGAACACTCCTAAGCAAAAAATAATTCTGGTTTAAACCACGGATGTGTGTGTATAAAACTTAGATTGGAAGTGAAATAAGGTTTTCTTATTCCCGGAATACAGTTAAACAAATAATTGAAGTAAAAACTGAAGCAAAAATCTTTCTGCATCTTCACATAAAAAGTCTGTTCGTGTAAAAGTCCAGCAACGAAATTTCTCAGAATTTTGGAGTATTCTCTCGCAAAGAGAGATGCTTGCAAATTTTGCGTTAAACTTGCAAGTTTAACGAACAGCTGATTGAATTCTTGTCCGCATTCAAATAAGCAAAATGAAAAGCATTGCATTAGCGTTTTTCTGAAACATTTCACTAACGAAACTTAACCAAACGAACATTTACTTGCTTCTTGCATGTTTAACACTCATATTTTATAATTTTCATCTTTAGAATTCTTAAACAAAAATTTTCCAATCAGCTGTTTTTTTGCTTGCAAATTTGTGCTGGGTAATAAAATTTGTCCAGCAATAATTTACAACTTCCCCTCAAAATGAAATGTCATTTTGCGCTCTCAATTTCCCCTTCCTTGGAAATTTTTTGGTCACCGCGAACGCGATTTGATAAAAATCGTGATATTTCGTAACAATTCGTAACAATTAGCAGCACAGCGAACACTCTTTAAAATCACATGCAAACTTTTTTAGTTAGCAACTCACATTTTCTCAAGATTAATAACTTTCCTATCTCTCTCAACGGCAATGTCAACAATGCGAGGGATTGTTCTACGCTTTAATTATTTGCTCGCCGCGCTCCACCCGCTACCCTTTTGCTATTCTTTAGTGAATAATCGCCTCTGACTCATGTTGAGAATATTTCTACATGACTAATATTTTTATTATCTTGAACTTATTTCTTCAAAATTTGTAATTGCAATGAACTTTCAAAGTGCCAAAAAAAATGGTAACTTTGTGAATTTTAGACCGTTTAATTTTTAATTAAAAAAAAATCACGTTTGGTTTTATATTCTCAAATCACGAGACTTATTCTTAACTGCGTCGAGTTCACTTTTGGCAGATCTTTTTTTTTTGTAATTTTACACTTCATATCGTACCGCATTATTTGCCTCCGATGGACTCCACGAGGTCTTCGAATCCGGATCCCTTGAGCAGCAGCCACCCATTTTGCAGAATGCTTTTGCTTTTTATTTGATTTGATTTTATTGTTATATATTTTTTTTTAACTGTTAACTGTTTGCCCGTATGCGGCTTGTAGGGAGCGGTCTTTGTAGTACTGAGGTGTGTTGTTTATCAACGTCGTCGGCTCACGGTTGCACAGCGTATGTCAATTTCACTTTTGTTCGCTTCACTTTTTCGAATTTATCGTTCAGTCCACACTATGACGACGTTCGACGATCGGTGGTGACCGACCGTTTGTTGGCGGCATAGGCGTCGCTAGGGGCAGTGCTGCACTCCGCGCCATACTTCAGCTGCTGCTTCTTCTAAATGAGTTTCAGCAAAGTAACTCACGCCGGGCAACAACAATGCTCCCACAAATCTACAAATCTTTGTACACATTCATTAAGTGCTCAGCCAGGGACTCAACTACACAAACTCTACACTGATTGCGAGCAATACGCATTCCATAAAGCAGACTACATAAATATGCGCGTTAAATTAACGAAGAATTATAATTTGCAACAAAACTAAATAAAAAGTCGTTTTTTTTTTTGTTTTTTAATGGACGTCCAATATGACCTAGCTGCCGTTGCAGTCGTCGTCGCCACAATCGCGCCACTTCACAAGCCATTGCCGCCAAATACTCTCGCACATGCCAAGCTCTCTCACTACGTGCCGAGCAATGACAACTGTAATGGCGATGGCGACGGCGACTGCGTGATGGGTGGCAGCGGAAGGGCGTTGGGTGGCGGCGGGTCGCTAGGCGGGTCTCTACAAACCCATATGTTAACTTACGAGTATTATCGTCGTAGCCGGGTGTGCTCCTGTTGTCTTATCAGCGACCAGTGAGCTGGCAGCGGTGCGGTTGTAGCATTATTTTTTGTATGTTTGCAAATGAGTTACATTCATACAATGCAATACATACATATGTATTTGCGAATAATTTTTAAAACAAGCTATTTCTTACTGTTTTTTTTTCACTTCGTTAGTTGGCTTGGGGTGGGCTTTTTTGGGGAGTGGAATTGGCCGCTTGTACTGATACGGTGCTACATAGTCTTTTAATACGAATGAACTCGCTATGTTCGTAATGATTTTATTTTAAATTTGAATTTTTAAAAATTTTGAGGTCATTTTTATTTGTGTTAATTTTTTCACTTATGTACTCGTATTTGCAAGCGTTCGCGCTTTTCGATTCTTATCTTTCATACTCGCGTATCACACATACAAATGTACATACTTATGTGAATAATGTATTTGTAATTGTAAATATTTGTTAGCTTGTCATAATCAATTAGAAATAAACCTGCTTATCATTTTCTCTTTTTTATGTTCTAAGGATCACATTTTTTAAAGTTCAAGATCTGAAATCTCCTTCAGTGAGTAGATCACATTTTCCCTTAGTTTTTTAGGAGCAAAAAAAGCAAGACGATATTGCCTATATCCATTGTTATAATAATAATATAATTAATAATTTGGCGCTTACACTATTTAGCTCAGTGTTTGACCGAACTTCTCCTACCATTTGTGGTGTGCGTCTTTATATTATACCACAATTGGAGGGACCTACAGTTTTGTGACAACTCCGAACGGCTGTTGTAGTTTTATGAGAAGCTATTTCATGGCAGAAATACCCTCGGAGGTTTGCCATTGCCTGGCAAGGTGTGACCGCTATTAAAAAAAAGATTTTACTTGCCCTGACTGAGATTCGAACCTCGAACTCACCGGCATATCGAGTTATAGCACGCACCGCTCATTCGAGTAAGGGTCCCGAACTAATTTATTATTGATTTTTGTCCATTTTCCATGCTCGAAATATCACCTTTGGTGGACTTACATTTAAGTTTTTAGTTTTTTTTTATTTTTTCTAAGTAAGATTACTCAGTATTGTTTTCAATATGCCGTTAATTCGTCATACTAGATTGCAGACATAAATGTTTAATATTTTTATTAGTTCAGTTGGTTAGTATTTAAAAAATAAAATAATGAAATTGAGTCGTTTATAACTCTTATTTTGGTTGTATTTCTTATATTGATTCTCAGCGAAGACTTTTGTACAATCTTCATGCCCAGGTCCAAGTCGCTCCAATGCCATAGCTTTGGTGTTTACACTTGGTCACTCGCTCACAAATAATAACCGTAAGCGCCAAGCAACAAGAGACCCGGAACGTTGTGGGCTAGGCATCCATACGTTTCGTGAATATTGTTACTGAGGCCATCCCACCAAAAATCGCAGAGGAAGACCTCGTTAGCCTTGCGTTTTCCCCAGTGCTCAGACCAAAAAGGGCGGATAAACTCTTTTAAAATGTTCGCAACTACTGCGTTTGTCGCCAATTAGGAGAGATCACGCAGCCGATATTCGTTATATCCAAACTCTTTTTGTTTTCCGAAATCTATCGCGCAAATTTATCTTTATAAAAATATGTACATATATGCACCTTATATTCTAACATTTATTTTGTACAAGTTCAGAACTGACCTCATTCTTCGCTTATCTATTCTATGTACTCTGGTTTTTTTTTTTTTTTTGTGACATTAAAAATCTTATCAGTTTTGTGAGATTATGAGCGCACATTCCATCATACATATCTTCGAATTGAACTGGTGTAATAAATGGCTTGTGATATCACAAAAACCCAGTTGAATTGCCCGTTTGCACTGTCTCCCAATTCACTGTGCTACACTTTAGTTCTGTTGCCGCTTGAAAATCGTGGCCGACATGTCGCTGAAGCGGTCGTCCTCATAGCTGCCCTGCGGAAACTCAATGTCCACGAAATCCTCCACAGAGCCGCGCGCACTAACGCTGCCGCTTGGCTCGGTTGTGACTATCGTCGGCAGTGAACCCTGAAAGTGGTCGTTTGCATTAAATTACCATTTATCTGTTGCACAATTTCTTGTCACAGTCACTCACCTGCTCTTGCGGCTTCAGTTGTCCTCCACTGTTGTAGATGCTCCAGTAACTGCCCGAAACGGGCTCAGAGTTCGTCTCGTCGTCGGTGCCATAACAGCAGCCACAACAGAATATCTGTCGCATTTCGCGCTTTCAGTGTACGCTTAGCGCCTTATTGTGAAATGGATTTCCCTAGTCAGTTGCTCGCAACCCTTTTCCACTACCTTCGGCAGTTGCACTACAACATTTTCCTTGCTTGCGTTTACCTTGCAATTGACGTAAATGTGCTTTGTGCGTCGACGGTTTAGCGAATGTTAAGCGACAAAGTCACCGTGTTAATGTGCACGCCCGCCGTGTCGGTTGCCAGCGCTTGTCTTATCTACGCACTCAAAACAGAAATACAACAATAAAGATAGCAATCAACGTACATATATCGACATATCTTTTTTCCATTGACAAGTGTTTTGTAATGGCTGAGGAAAACAGCTGACCGCTGCCTGTTGCCCTGTTGCGCGTCACATTTGCCGAGTAGGTGGACATTGATTACACTCTGCGTCGGTGGCAGACACCAGAAGCTCTGACAATTGATTTGAGTCAAATGATGTTAAATGAAATTATTTCGTCTTTACTTTCAGATAAACAACGGCCAGCGCTATGCCAAGGAGGAGCTCACCAGTGTGCTGCAACATGCCGTTGCGCCCGAGCTACTAATGCCATTCTACTGGCGCACCGAGAAGAACTTTGTCACATTCTTCGTCGATGATCACAGAATCGCCGAGCGGCTGGATGGGCTGGAGCGCGCCATTCAAATGCCCGATGGTTTTCGGCCGTACTTGCGCGTGCGTGCCGCCTGTCCGTCGACGCCAGTCAACGACCACTTAAAGGCTCGCATGCAGGTGGTCATGTCGAAGCGCTACAATGCGCAGACCAAGGCGCTCGACATGTCAAGCTTTCACACAGATCCCGACTTCAAAGGCATTTTCTGCGGCCTATTTCGTACGCCGGTAATGGCTGCGGCCATCGAAATAATGGAAAAGAATATTCCCGATTTGGTGGCGCTGAATTTGAATAACAACAACATTTCGTCCATGGAGGCATTCAAGAATGCACACACCCGCCTCCCCAATCTGCGCATCCTCTATTTGGCCGACAATAGGGTGAGTGGCCGAGGGTTACATAAATCCAAAGTTTATTTTGCACTAACTACTAAATGAATGCTTCTAACTACCACGCAGATACCGACCGCGACACATTTGATCGCGCTACGCCATGTACCGTTCGTTGAATTGGTATTGAAAAATAACGGACTCTGCACTCGCTACAAAGACCACACACTATACGTCAGGTATCAAAAATTGAATTTCTAATTTGGGCAACTGCAGTGCACTGCACTGACCAGCTGAAACTGGGTGCAACGCATGAAAATGATTTAAAAACGTAAATGGATGGCAGTGTGTTGCGGCGTTGTGGAGGAGCGCACGCGGAGTTGGCCGCAACGCTTCTCGGCCTGCTGTAACACGTTTGAGAGAAAGAATTACAAATGTTGGATACGAGTTAACGCGCCGCTGCTGCGAGTGTTCAACGTTTATTGCGGCTCGTCCGAAGAACATGCGCATGCTGGCAAACAAAACCGGCGTCCAGCTAACTCCAACAGATATTTACACATAGAAAAATAATAATAATACTTGATTTTCGAATATGTTTTCATGTTTTGTGCTTTGCTAAAATTTGTTGATTTTTAAAGGAAATGATGTAAAGCGTTGGTGAATTTTTTGAAAGAACATTTCTTAGTTATATATTTTGCAACATTGCAACTGTAGAATAGAAAGAGTAATGCTAATGTTCCATTTTGCAAAAACTTCGCCAACGCTCCGTTTACTATGTGCTATGTGCTTGAACAAAAGGCAAAAATGGAGAGAGAGATCGCGCCTTTTTTTTTTACCTCCGAGTAAGCAAGTTCAAAGGTTTTTAATTGCCTACAAAGAAGCGTCTCCAATGCGGAGCAAAAATTTCACTCATGCATTGCCCACAAGAAGCTAAGATTGTGTAGCTCAACTGCAGCTAAGCAATGCTCGGAATACAAAAAAAAAAAAACAAAAAAAAAAAGTTATGGCGGAAACAAAAAAAGAAATATTAAAAATAAAAAAAATAAAAAAAATTAAAAAATAAAAAAAATTTTAAAATAAAAAATAAAAAAGAAGCATAGTTCCGGCGACATCTGAACCAAGCAGCAATAAATGGCTTTAGGTACCCCACGCAAATGCTCGCAATTTAGCGGCATAGAAAACGCTTGGTTTTTGTAGAAGCTTTCCATTCAATCTAAACAAACTAAAAATAATACTTATCGAATAACATTTAATAAAACATACGAAAGAATTAAAAGGAACCCGCTCCTTTATTGCCTCACTTTAAAGAACGATTTCTAGCCTTCGTCGCATTGCATTTTCACTGCGATGGCACGTCCTTTTTAAGTGCCATCGCCCACGATTGTTTGACGAGTGCTTGTGCGCATTGCTGGCGGGCTATTTTTAAAAGTTCTGAGGTTAGCGAAGCGGTTGTATTTGCAACTGCCGTCCATTAGCCTGTTATAATAAATCAAATGAATGAATGAATTGGCGAGACTTTGGTGTCCGATTGCCAGGTGTGAGCCTGCAATATCACCAAATGAAGCCAAATGCTTGAAAGTGCATTAAAACTAAAAAAAAATTAAACTGAAAATCAGGTTATCAATTAAAGAGGGACAAGCCGTTGTAGGCGGACTTATAACTTATCGAAAGGAAATTCTGCAAAAATCAGCGACTTCGCGACAAAAGAAACAATAGAATGGCGATTGGCTCAGCGTACATTTATTGCGGCTTCGTTCTGCAAAAAAAAAAAAAAAACAGTATAAAATATGTGTCGAAGAAAAGCAAACCGGCTAAAAAATGTAACAGCCCATATTCGGAGCATTGCTTAGCGATTTTTTCTCCATTTCCCACAACTACGTCGATGACAATTTTATCTCGACACATTGCGATGCTTGTTGACTTATTTGCTTCAATCGACAAATGTTAATGACTAAACGCTTCGGCGACACATTTTATTTGTTTAGTGTCCCAGAAAACCTTTAAGTTTGCTTGCATCACTTTCGGTATACAAATTGAAAAAAAAAACAAGTATTTTCCAAGTCAAGCTCTTCCTCTTTGGCTATTGCTCCTTGCATATGTGCGGCATAATGTAAAAAGGATTTTATGTTCATACAAATAATTAACCAGTCATTGCAACAAATATATGTTCATTCACAGGGAGATCCAGCGCAAGTTCCCGAAATTGAAAAAATTGGTGAGTAGCGTTCTTTCTCGATTGAATTTCTTTCGAAAACATTTCACTCCCTCTTACCGCTAGGATGGGGAAGAGCTGACGCCGATTATCCATTTCGATGTGGGCGAAGAGGTTCCCGTCATGCCAAAGGCCAAGGCCTCATTCCTCTGCGATCCAAATGGCACCGACATTATACGCCAATTTCTGGAGCAATACTTTTTGATATTCGATTCGGATAACCGCCAGCCGCTGTTGGATGCTTACCATGACCAAGCGTTTCTGTCGCTCGTTGTACCGCCCGCCAGCCAAGTCGGCCGGTAAGTTGCAGTAATTTTGTTAATCGATAAACAATTTTAACACGCTCTTCTCTACTATGCGCAGGCTGGAGAAATATTGGCGTTACAATCGCAGTTTGCTGCGCCAAAACGATGATAGCATAAGGTTGCGTAATCTTCGATTCGGTCGGCTCGCTGTCGTATCGATGCTCGCCGAGTTACCCAAGACCAAACATTATCCACGCTCCTTTACCGTCGATTTAACGTTGTTCACGGTAAGCAAATGGGTCTTTACACATCACAGTTACATATATTTACGCTTTTTGTGGTTTGCGCAATTTCAGCCGAAAATGATAGTCTTCACCGTGGCCGGTTTATTTAAAGAAATTGATGAGGACACCGAGGAATTGCGTTACTTCCAGCGCCAGTACATAATTGTGCCTGCTGGCAGTGGCTTTTGCATTCGCAATGAAATGGTGCTGATCACTATAGCAGCCCAGCCACAAGTTCGCTTCTTCAAAAAATCAATTGAACCCGCTGCCGTTGTGCAGATGAGCAACGAGACAGGAAGTCACAGTCCAGGACTATCCAGTAGCCTGCAAAGCCGCTTGCAGCTAAACCAACCCAGCGTGAGTATAGTACAAAGCTTCGCACAGCATTTCCCACCCCGAAATTTAACTCGAGTTTAAACAGCTGTTTTGCCGTTGAATTACTTGATTGGATTATATTGTGGGGAATCGCTTTTGACATTCGTACATTCTAAGAAAATATGCTATTTGACGGCCATTGGCCTGAAAAAAAGTGCGTACTAATTTCTGCAGCTTAAATCTAATGTGGTTATATTTTTACTTGCAGAATTCAGCTGTCGCAGCTGCCCCCCTGCAACCGGCGCAGTTATGCGTTGATGAGGCAACGAAAATTCAGATGGTGCAAACGCTAAGCGCTCAAAGTAACATGAATATTGAGTGGAGCAAGAAGTGAGTAGGAATACGGTCGATATGTTTGTAAATGTGGGTTTAACAAATAAATATAAATTGCAGATGCCTGGAGGAGACCAATTGGGACTACAATCATGCGGCCTTCGTTTTTGACAAGCTCCACAAGGAAAATAAAATACCACCTGAGGCTTTTGTTAAATAGGTCCTGCCTATGACCTATGTGCTTTAGTCAAATTTTGTATGCATTTGGTTTTCCCGCTTTTCTAAAGCGAATGTGAAAAACACCACAATTTAGAACACCGTAATCTCCGGTTCATGTTATTTTTTTTTTGTATACAAAACACTTAATGCTAGTGATGTTAAAAATCAAAAGAAAAGATACATATGCAGTGAAAGAAGCATGATTTTATTTCGATGACTGAAAATATACGGCTTGGTTTTCTTTTCAAGCCCGATTTATGATTGTTTGAATGTTTGTCTAAGTAAATATTTTATAGGCCGAATGAAAGGAATTTGGTCTAATGAATGTATTTAATCAATTATCAATATAATTTTGTAGCAGTAAATTTAAATATAACAATTGAAATAATAAGATACAAATAGCCAAACCGATAATGGTTCGCTTAGAATTTTTCTTATACAGTCTTTTGTAGGAAATAATGTAAATAGTTTTAATTTATATATTTTTATTTAATTAAATCCAAATCCTTAATACATACACTAAGTCTAAGTATATCAGTATGAAATATAAACATAGCATTGTATGCAAAGGATCACAGCAAATGATATTTGATTTTTTACAATTGGTATAGCATCCAGGGCTAGCACTGAACCTAGTCTAGTTCATAAACGCAGTTATTGTCAGAGATGGTTCTATTGTGTGCAACTGGGGGACTCATATTATTTTCTTACCAGGCCTTGAGAACCGCAGGGAGTAATCTACAAGGTATGTGGCACGGAGTTGCTCTCGTAATCCGGCGCCTACGTCCTTCTCGTCTTTGAAACCCCGAAGGTACTTTCAAGGTCCCACGGAGGTCAACAGCAAGTGGAATAATATTTTTTTTTGTATCAGAAACAAATTATTTTAAAATATGCGTTAATACAAAAGCATTAAATACTAAAAACATAAGTCGTAAAATATATTGATTGGTCTCAATGGTTACGCCAAGAGACTTTCAAGGTCCCACGGAGCTCAACAGCAAGTGGAATAACGAGTTTTTTGTGTATCAGAAACAAATTATTTTTAAATATGCGCTAATAAAAAAATCATTAAATACTAAAAACATAAGTTGTAAAATATATTGATTGGTCTCAATGGAGTACAATCAATCCATAACCATAAGATTGAAAATTCTATATATGTATTATAAAAATTATATGCAAATAAGCATCGTTAATACATTTTTAATAAGAAACCATATTGATGTTTATTTGGCTACTTCCGGCAGTCAGCTGTGTCGAATCGATGACATTTTTTTAGATTGGTACTACTGCTGTTATGCAAACGAATTTGTCAAATTTGACAGCTGTGCAGCTATAAGAAATTTTCGGCTTTTATTTAATCAAATACGTAAGGAAGTCTTTAAAATACGCAACAAACGTTTATCACATTCTCATAATTCACAGATAAAATGTCAGCTGCAGCTAGTGCCTCTAGAAAGCAGGATATGCCGCCTCCCGGTGGCTATCAAAAAATACCCTTCCTGCGGGTTCCAGCTAAAACCTACTTTTCAGGTGAGCATCCATAGAGCGATACAAATACGTAACAATGGAAACATATTTTTACAAACGGTTATTAAAATTTACCAGGATTTCAAATGCTGGGTGGTTATGCCGTAGTTACAACAGTGGGCATGTACATATATTATTTGAATGCCAAAAAAGTAGAGCGAGAGCAAGTCGAAATGCGCTCAGCACAAACCGTCATGACTCCATTGCTATTGGCTGAACGTGATCGGGAATACCTGAAGCAACTGCGTCGCAATCGTGAAGAAGAGGCCAAGTTGATGGCTAATGTGCCCGGTTGGGAGGAAAGTAACGCCTACTTCATATCCAATTATTTTGGTTAATGTTCTGTTTCGTTTATAGGTTGGTACTTGGTATGGCGAACCAGTGTTCAAGACCTTACCGAAAGACACACTTGTCAACCCCATGTTCAAAGAATTCTATGCGCATGCTGATTACAAAGCATACGCCGAACGGGCTCACATCAAGTTGTGGTCATAAACTATCAACACTTTGATTGCCTGTTCCACAGTTGACGGAAATTTAAATTGTTACAGTACGATAGAAAAAATTGATGAATTAGGAGATAACAAGAGTAAAAAAACGTTATATTATTGCAAATATCTTTATTAATTCAGAAATTTACATGTCAGATTAAAAATATGTTGATCCAAGCAAACTTAGGACGCACTTCAAGTACTAAAGTCCACCTGTCGCAATTTCCAACTAACTCCAATGGCTTTCATTGCATATTTACAAAGGTAATTTTTATCAAACTGAATAAACAAGTTGCTGTAATAAAATAAGGTACGAAAACGTATTGAGTAGATAAATCTAATTTAGCGAAGAGTTAACGAAATATTAAGTGCTACATATGCAGAGAATGTAATTGCTGCAAAACTATGTTTATTTCATGTCACGACGCCGTTTTATTGTTCCATCGCAAGTTGGAAGATGCCGTTGCAAAAAGCCTTCGAAAACGAATTTTCTACCACATCGTTCGCAATGGAAGTCACGTTTCTCTCCCACCAGTTGTTTATGCTGCTTAAGCTGTTCCACATTAGAATACTTTTCGCGGCACTCATCGCAAGCATACCTTCGCTTCACTTGGCCCTCCTCAAACACTACAGTGAAATTCTCAGAACAAAAAGAGCAAGTAAACTCTTTAACTACTATTTTCTTGCCCCCATGCTGTTCTGCTAATGCTTGAGCTTCCGCATCTAGTTTATCTTGTTGTTTGTGAGTCTCCATATGTGCCTTCCATTTATCCTCATCTATGAATTTACGATAACAGCGGGTGCAGCGCCTTGGCCCCTCACCGGTATGACGCATCATGTGTTCCTTTAGATACGAAACAGAATTGAATACCTTGTTACATATCTCACATTTTCTCTGCTCCGGTGGCACTTCCTCACGCTGCTTCATACAGGCACGCATATGTAACTTCAACGAGCCTGCTGCACTATAGCAATTACCACAATTTGGGCAATAGAAAGTCTTGGAACGAGGACCCATTGGTTCGGTTGGACTAAGACTGATATCGCCGTCACCACCACTCTCTGTATCTACATCTTCGGGACATGGCGATGAAGGCACAATATGTAAAATTGTGTGTGTGCCATCATTCTCTTCAATAGTCTCCACCTCTTCGACGGAATGATTGTCGACTAACTGTTGGATGGTCACGGCGCGTCCATGTTCGTCAATAATCACCTCCTGTGTACTCACAATCGTCTCATGACCGCCAGATAGCGTCTCGACTGTGGAATCAGACTCTTCAGCTGCCGTAAATGTGGCATATGCATACTGTGCACCATCTGGAGCATTGGGGTCATGTATTAGCACTGGAACAACCTCCTCTTTTACCGACGAACTCAGTGTTGTGAATTTGGTTCGCTTTGGGTTCATGTTGCAACTTTTTTTTAAAGAGTTTTAGATCTCCGCGTCTTTTTCGCTGTAGTTAGTCAACACTTTTTCACCGAGTTGATTTTTTTTCCGAATCTTGCACTACCGATTGCTATTTGACACGAAAATTCAATTGTGGCAACAATGAGTCAAAATGGTGGACAGACTTGCCAAAGTGCTGAGTATATTTCAGCAGAAGTTGGCAGCATTGTTGTGCACAGGGATGCATGCTAACATAATACTTAAAAAAAACTATATTAAAACAGGGTTGCCTGCGGTTTGTCAGGCGATGTAAAACCGAGGTAAAGGATTTTTTTTTACAATAATTTTGGTTTTTTGTGCAGTGCCTTTAAATTTTATATTTATTTAAGAATGTAAAAAGTGAAGTATGAAAGCAGCACACATTAGATATGTTATACTCAAATTATTAAGAAAGTTTATTCGGCAATTAAGGTGAAAGTTGCAATCTTTTAAAAGATTATTTTCTCAATTGGATATTAATTTATAAAAAATTTCCTTACACTTATTTATGTACGTACATAACTCCCTTGACATTGTGTGCAACGTATATAAGTCACCCGTAGTTAGTTTCGTAACCGCAGCTGTGTTTTGCATATGTCGATATGTATGTATGTACATATGTGACTTTTCCTTATTTACCTTTTCAAAATCGTTGTTTACCGAATGTAACGGCATTTCCAAGCTCTGAATTTCACAATAGACAATTGAATGCAATTCATTTAGCGTCCGTCAACTGTATTCGCTTATGTATATGTTTTTGTATAATATTAATATTATACAATATTGTTGCACCTATATATGTATATACATACATACATATATGCAAGTGCATGCGTGTAGGCATGACACATATGTATGTATATATGAATGTAAATGTGTGTGCATTTGTTTATTAACTATGTAGGTATGTGCTTTGCTTTGTTAACTAAAAATTGATGAACATGACAAATCGACTCCCATGAAATTGGAGCAAATATTAACTAGTTTTAACTGGATCTTAAAAATAAACAAGCAAAAAGAAGCGTGTGTGAATGTGTGTGTGTGTGTGCGCGCGCAATTAATGATCAATTGTCAATTGGCTTACGTGAACATCCGGCGCAGTTGTGTGGCGCTACAAAATACATCTGTGGATATGTTGTATGTATGCATATGTGTATATATGTATGTACGTAGTAAATATGTAAAACTTTGGTTTAAGTCCAAAGGGCTAAAGGATTCGAGGTAGAGTTCCTATGCAAAAATCTTTAAGCGTGATTACGGTCTTCGATGATTTCGCATTTAAAAGGAGCATTTCTCTGGAACATTTACAGACTTCAAAGTAAACTTTTGTTTTTGCATGGCAGCATATTTTCTATGAAACAATTTTGTGTTACTCAAAATCAACAAAACTTAATGATTAATACATACATAAGTATGTATGTACATATGTACATATGTCTGTATGTATCATGTATAAATACCTACTATAAAGAATTGCAACAATTGCATACGCATACTTGAATATTTTGGTTTGGAACGTGTGATTTTGTTTTCATAACGCTTAAAATAATATACAACCAAATTTACGCAAATGTCAAATATTTTTGCGACTAATGCTTTATTCATAATTTTCAAATCACTCACCGTAAATACTACATATATTTCTATGTATAGCTATAGTAAACAAATGTACTTATGTACATACATACATACATACATATACATATATATATATATATATAAATGGTATGTATGTACATATACATATACTTACACAACTTACATATATTTTCGATGAAATTCAGTACGCTATATAACCACACACACATGCCACATTAAGCTCTAAGCACACGAGGCAATTGTATCGCATACTTTTGAGCTATGTTTATAATTTATTCGCTTACGACTTTTACTGTGAATATGTAGGTACTTTTAATTTAAATATATTGCATAATTTTAAGAGAAGCATACCGTTTAAATAATAAATTGTTAAACTTGGACTTTGAACTTTCAGCTTAGTGCGCATCAGCCGTTAAATTTCAATTATTCGAGTTTCATTTGACAAGCAATTAATCATCGAAATGAATGTCATGTGAAATTTGCGTGTTGAAGCTTTTTTTTTTCTGCTGCCAATTGAATGTTCATGCTGTTAAAGAGTACTAGAAAAATCAATAAATGTTTTATAGCCAAGAAAATGTCACAAAATGTGCGTGAAATGTCTATTAGTCCATAATTCGTAAATGTAGTCAAATGTACAAACATATGTACATATGTATGTATGTATGTACATATATCCTATTAACAAATTTTTCGTTGGAGCGTTTGAGTGATTTCGGACGGCAGCTTGTATTTAAATAAATGCATTCAGAATAAATCTTTGGTCATATAAAAGTGTAGCTTAAGTCGAGACAAATAGCAAATTTTCTACAAAGTTTTGTTTTAAATACTCATTTATGTTATTAAAAACTCAACAGATTCCACACATTTTTGTATAATAATATACATATAAGCTTATAATTAACGTTAATAAGAATGCTTTCAGTTATATTTATTTTTTTAATTAAACAAAATTGCCTTTCTTGAAACTATCATAATCGCCCGAAACTACTCTTCGATATGAACACAGGCATAGTTTCTAGATATAGTAAATAACAATTACTGAGAAATACGCATAAATATTTATAGTTTAATGTAATTGGCTTGTCTTATTAAAAATAATTGTAATAGTCAATAACCATATCCCGTTATTTACATATAAGTAATATCTGACAGTTACTGTATTGCCAATTTTTGGAATCGTAAAATTAACCACCCACGCCAAATGCAAATAAAGTTTTTATACTCGTAAAACAATACACTCGTTCCCAGCAAACACTTTTTGGAACGCGTAAGAATTTTCTCTCATCTCTACTTATGATATTTTTAACCCTTAAAAAATCTATTTTGATCAAAAATTACTTAAAATTCTTTCAGACGAGTAATAAATTCAACGCTTTAAAGCAAATAATACTTTCAGTTATTTTGTTAGTAAATTTGAGAAATTTACCGCCAAGTGTCGCCTTTTTATCGTTTTTGGGATATTTTCTCTAATTATAAGTACATATTTCAGCTGTACGCTTGGTTTATATGTATGTACATATACTACATACATATACATACATCCATACATACTTATGTACATACATACATACATACATACAAATGTACATAGAAACGTACGTATCGCGTATCATTATTTGCTTTTGTTTATGGTCATAGGAATGCAAATCTCATTCGTCAGCCGTTACCTATTTTTAGATGAATATGCTAAAATGGAACCAGCCCCTTTAACTATGACACTAAACCGACAAGCGAAAAGCTTATGCATTTTCATTTATTATTATTCAATAAGGATTATTTTTTGCTCGTGCTCATAAGAGGATAGGGTGAGTGACCGACTGGCAAGCGATCACAACGAAGCGTAAAAAAATGCAAAATAGATATGATTTTGTGTGAGATTTCGTACGTTTGCAATTGGCGCCTCTATAGTGGGAGCATGACTTTGCGAGCCCAAAATCTTAGCTAAATTTGAAAAAAAAACCCACAAACCTACACGTGAAGCGGCGCATGAGTTTACTTTCTTTTTACAAACAAACGATCGTAAAAATAATAGGTTATCAAATTAAATTATATATATGTATGTAGGTATACATACATACATACTTACATACATATGAATGTATACCTGTTTGTAAAAATTATATAATTGCTTTAGAATATGTATGTACGTTTGTTTAATGCAGCACATACATACCAACATCTACTTACATACATACATACATACATATGTCCATCGGTATGTTGGAACTAATGCGAAGAAAAAATATTTTCTTCACTCAACGCCCTTGTTATTTTTGCTGTTATTGTATTTGCTGCTGCTCAAAAATTTTTGCTGCATTACCCAATGCGCATTCATGAACAAACTGGCAATTACACGGATATACATACATACATATACTATTGTATATACATATGTACATACTACGTATATATGTATGTATATGTATGTAGATATACATTGGAACTGCTGGCTGACTAAAGTATTCGAATTCGCGTACAATGGAAAAAGACAGAGCGAAAACAACGCTGAACCAACAGCTAAACAAAACGTTTTATAAGCAATGGAAAATTCCACTCGTTCGATGTGCAATTTGTGCTGAGTGTATTAACCCCTTTGTTGCTACAGAAACCAAGCAAGAAAACAATGAAAAAAAAAGCCACAAAAATAACGAATATTTGGCGACCGAAAAACTACCCTTAAAAATTGTGACTGTTTGATCGAAGAGTTATGGAAAGTTTTGGAGTTCGTGAAGGCGACCATGCCAAGCAGGGGACGCAGAGTTGAGACACCTTCGTTAGTTTTTATTGAATATACATATTTACATACATACATATGCATTTTTATTTTTCCTACACAACCCGATTCAGATTTGAGGTAGAGAGTTCTAGAATTGCGATCAAAAAAACCACTGAGTGGCAATTCTAAAGTAAATTTTGTACCAACAGGAGACGCCTCTGAAAAATCTTTCACATGCGCTGACTCTAACGGAAAACTCCAGTTTTCGGCGTCAGACCCAATGTCTTCGAACGGGTTAATACAGAATGAGAAATATCGTTTTGTAGTTTATTAAATTGCAGGCGCGCATAACCAACTCAAATACAGCTGGTGTCACTGTTTGCGGAGACATATGTATGTACATAGTTTTTGCATATGTACATATGTACATGCATACATACATACATATATTATTTTTTATCTCTAAAACGTATAGAATATGTACGTTAACGGTTCGTTGGGTGAATTCGCATAGTGAACAAATGGGCAAACGTTCAACACGAGACAAAGTACAAATGAATTAAACGAAGGTAAAATTATTAAAATTACGTTCATACATATGTATGTACATATGTATGTATATGCACATATATATGAAGGTATACGATATATGCATCAAAATATATGTATGTACATATGTATGTATACCTATGTATGTATGTATATTTATGTAGAAACTTAATAGAATTGTTGCTTGGCATGCATGACTTTTCGTCGACGTTTACATTTCATAAACCAATTATGGAAATTAGCTAATAAAATTAATGCAGATTGCAGTTTTATTAAGAGAGATTAGCTTTCATCATATTTATTAGGTATGTAAATATGTAACTGCACACTAAACAAAACACAAGGCATTCATAAAATATCTTTGCAATAAAACAGATTAAATGCAGTTAGACTCGTCTAAAAATATTTATTAATTTAAATGCTTCGCAGCATAGGCTTGATCGCCAATGGCAAGTAACTAATGAACTAACTGTCTGCTTTTTGAAAAAAATTCTTCAGGTCTCTCACCAAAAATCGCTATAAAGACTATCGATTGATGCCCAATTGCGTGGCACATCGTTTGACCGCTACTAGGGTTCCTGAGAAGTAGAATTGATTGCTCTTCAGTACAAAAATGGGTTTGATAAGATAATGTGTTCTGTGATCATTTACTGAGAGACTGATAACTGTTGTATTGCCAAATAATCGTAGTCAATACGAGTATTTCCATAGTTGCAGCGCTTTTTTCCTATTTTGTTGAAAATATATGTATGCAGTTGACAAAATAATCATAAATTTTCACCTGTCAACTGCTCTTAATTGCTACCTAAAAATCAAACCAACAATAGCTGCAAATAACCCGCTAATTGAAGGTACATAAATACATATGTATGTACATACATATATGTATACATATATTTATAAATGTTTGCCGCCAAACCCTTTCATTTAGCCAATGATAAAGGCCACACGTCGTGGGTGTTGTTGAGTGTTTTCTTAAAGGTCGCTTTCAGTCAGCTGATCATCCGCAACATTGGCGTGCCTCATCCAAAGCGCATTAATAATGAATGGCAGGTCGAGTGCGAAGTGCAAGCGCTCACGATTTATTATCGGCCACTTGTAGGCGGCCAATTGAGCCGCATAAACAATTGCAATGAGCGGCCGAGTGCAAAGGACTGAGAGCGAAATAACGAATAAATATTTAAAAATATAAATTATGACTCAGTCGATTTGTGTCAAATAGATCTACATACATACATACAATGTCTACACACATAATCGCGATAAAAAATATAAATTAGGCTACAAACTTCTGTGCACATACAAATATAAACAAACAATATTTATCTTCTATGTACAAATACAGTAAATAATATTTGCTGTATACACGCAAAAATTAACATACTTAAATACGAGTAGATAGAGAGATGATAAAAATGTATGCATACGCGAAAGTTTCTATAAACAAATGGGTGAAAAAGCAAATTTGCAGAATAGACGCGTTGAGGTTCGTTTACTGTTGGCGCTGCGGGCGAGTGTGCTAAACCTGAATTTGAGATAAGAAAAACTTACCTCCAGGCATATTGCCTTGATCAACCGTTGATTTCCACAGTATTGTTTCGTAAAAAAAAAAGATTTTGAAGTCCTTATTATTTTTTTCTTTATTCATTTACTACCAATCTCATCGCTCCGCACTTTCCAATACCCATTAATGTATAAAAGTAAAAAATAAGTAAAGCTTACTAAGACTGCGTGCCATTCACCGCTACCGATTCCATTTCGTCACTCTTTGCTCCCTCTTTCAGTGCCACCAATTTCTCGCTCTCAATCTGTACGCCATTCACCGTCACTATTTCCATTTTGCTGATTTTCGTTTCTCCTTTGAGTCCCACCAGATTCTCGCTCTCCGTCCACAGCCAATCAGCTGTTTCTCTACATTTCGCCCAGGGCAAAAGTGGAAAGCGCATGGAGTCGCTGTAGTAGCCGCCCGTGGATTGCTCCAGCGCAGGATCGAGCGCCAGTCGGAGCTGTGTTTGTGCGCCATCCACAGGCGACTTCCACAAAAATTGCACGAGATAGTGTAAGAAACCGAAGCACGGGAATTTTATGTGGCGCACCAACTCTGTGCGGACCACACCGGGATGACAACAATTCACCGTTACGCCAGTACCTTCCAACAGCTCCGACAACTTGCGCGTAAACAAAACATTCGCCAGCTTGCTTTGCGAATAGGCGCCAAAGAAACTCGAGTAGCTGCGCTCACTATTGAGATCATTGCGTTTGATGCGCCCGAAAATGTACATGGCTGAGCTAACAACGACGATTCGGCTGGGCGCAGACGCCTTCAAACGCTCAAGCAGTAGATTAGTTAGCAAAAAGTGGCCTAGATGGTTCACACCCAACTGTTGTTCGAAGCCATCCTCAGTGAGTTTGCGCGGTGTGGCCATAATACCAGCGTTGTTCACCAAAATATCCAGGCGTTGCTCATCGGCAAGAAAGCGTGCAGTAAAACGACGCACGGACTGTAGCGAAGCAAGATCCAGCGTACGATTGAAGACTTGCTGATTGCCTGTCCGCTCGATTATCTCCAGACGGGCAGCCTCACAGCGCACCGGGTCGCGACAAGCCATATATATGCGGCCACCGCGACGGGCCAACTCCAAGGCTGTCGCCTTCCCGATGCCGGTATTACAGCCGGTCACAATTACGACTTTGCCATCGATGCGATTTGCTTTGCGGTATCGCGGACCCTGTATGCATTTGCGCAGCAGCCATAGGAACAACACTACGGCGAAAGTGATAAAGGCAGTAGGCAGCAGCCAAACCCAGACGCCACCGAAACAAAGCTTTTCCTCCTCGCCATCTGACATATTTCTCTATGTGTATGCGTGTAGGTGTGTTAATTTAAACAAGTATTTTACAAGTAAAGCGCGCGACAATAAAATAACTTAGTTTGATCAACGCGCGTACTTTGCGCCTGCAGTGGCGAGCTAATACTGACTTCCAAGTAACAACGCAATCCAACTGGCAACGAAGCGCGTTTTCCTCGCTAGTTGATAAACTTTAACTTGACAAGCGAACATAATCTGCGCACATCGCTCAATCGCGGCAAACTCATTTTATGCTTGCGCTTTTTTGGCGATGGTGAAAGTGGCGGCGGCCCTATTTACAGAGTCGCAGAGGCCATAGTATAAAGGCTATAAAAGCAAGCGATAGCCCAAATATTTCAACTGAGTTTTGTGTTTAAATGGAGTTGGCTTCCGTTGCAGTTGCCGCCAAGTGTAGAGTGTCTAAGCAGCGTCACAATAAAGTCGTACATTCTCAAACTGGTTTGCAACTACAAGCTGCAGCAGAAAGTTCGTTAAGGTAAAAGCGCTGAAAGGCATTCTAGAAAATTTTGGTTTATTTTTGGAAAAACACTCACATTCAAGCACTTCGGCTGGGCTATGGCTGTAGAAGCTCAACGTGGAAGATGACAGAGTTAATAAAATGATCCAGCTCAAGCAAAATTAGACTCTGCACCGAATACCGTTTGCTTCTACGTTAAAGTTTCAAAGCCGCTTTATGTCTTTTTGCTTGTAAAGTCGCTTCTTTCATGACTCTTTAATATTCCCGTCATGCCAGCTGCGTTGTATGTTGGCATTTCTCGTACTGGCAATTAAACGTCAATGCCATTGTCAGACCGCACCAGGCAACCGGTTCTCCGTGAACTTCGAGCAATGTTTAAGTGTGGCCGGCATGCCGGCGAACAGCAAATACCTCGACTTATACGTTGATGCGATCAGCATTAAATGCGAATTTTCGCTGTTAGAACAAAACGTGGCCGCGTCTCTGAAGGCTACACTCTACAAGCGGGCATATTGCATGCGAATCGCTGATAAGCGCCGAATCGTATTCCAAAACCAGTTCAATGTCAAAACGCCGCTTGCGTAAAAGATAAGAGAGAATTTTTATACAAAATTGTATATTCGTAACAGAGGCGAAAAGAGAAGAAAATGGACAAAATTCCATCTTTCAATTAATCAGACTTGCAGCTGACCTAGAGCGAAGCTTGTTCTTTTTTATTTTTTTTATTCGTTAACTCTTAAGTAATAGCTATGTATATATGTATATATTTTGAAGAATGAGCAAAATGGTATTTAGCCTTTTTTGTAACTTCCACCAGAAATGCATAATTGAACCGCTGATATTCTAAAGAAAATTTTTATTATGTTGTTTATGTTCTCATTTAGACTTAAAACTATGTAAAAACTCGTACTGCTTTCTCTCCTCTTCAATCGTTTTCATTCTTCCCATCACCTTTTGTGCCAATTTATTGCTCACTTGTTTACGACAATTGTATGCTCCGCGTTTTCACCCTGCAGTCCTACCAGTTTTTCACTCTCCTTCCACAGCCATTCGGCCAGCTCCTTGTCTTTCGCCTTCGGCAGTAAGGGCAAACGCATAGAGTCCGCATAGTAGTCGCCAGAGCACTTCTCAAGCGCAGGATCCAACGCCAGCCGCAACGTCGTCTGCGCACCTGCCTTGGGCGTTTTAACGAAACAGCCGAATAGGCGGAGCCAAATCGAATTAAACCAGTGCTGCGATACGCTATAGCGTCCCAATTCAGTCCGCACAATGCCCGGATGCACACAGTTAGCCGTAACTCCAGTGTTCGTAAGCAACTCAGCTAGTTTTCGCGTGAACAAAATGTTGGCCAACTTGCTTTGGCAGTAGGCGCCCAAAAATTTCGAATAATTCTTATCACTGTTCAAATCTTCCTTATTGATGCGTCCGAAGATGTACGCCGCTGAACTCAGCACAACAATGCGACTGGGCGCGGCTGATTTGAGACGTTCTAACAACAGGTTTGTCAACAAAAAGTGGCCGAGATGATTGACGCCAAATTGCTGTTCGAAGCCATCTACGGTGAGCTTGCGCGGCGTTGCCATTATACCGGCGTTGTTTATAAGAATATCCAAGCGCTGCTCATCGGCTGTGAAACGTTCCGCAAACTGGCGCACCGAAGACAATGAAGCTAAGTCTAGCGTGCGGTTGAAGACATTTTGATTTTGCGTGCGTTCAATGATCTCCAGACGTGCGGCCTCGCAGCGAGCTGCATCGCGGCAAGCCATGTAAATGCGGCCACCACGCCGTGCCAGCTCCATGGCGGTTTCCTTGCCGATACCCGTATTGCAGCCTGTGACTATTACCACCTTGCCATCGATACGTGTATTCTTGCGATAATAAGGACCCTGGACGCACTTGCGCAGCAGCCACATGATCAAACCGAAACCGATGCAGCAGATGATAATAAGCACCAACCAAGCCCAAGGACCTTGAAAGCACAATGACTTTTCCTCGTCTTCCAGAGGGTTCAGCACTTCATCTGGCATGTTCTTCACTGCGCGTTTATACAGGTGTGTGTGTGTATGGAAAAATATTTACTGAATGTCGGAGGTAAAATTGTTTGCGCTTGCGGTGTATACGCACAAAACCGCTTTCTTTTAGGGGCCGTTACAAGCAACTAACTGCCAACTACCAACTTACAGCGTCATCAGTGCATCACTTTGTGTGCGTATGTACGAAATTGAGTGGTTGCTTTCGAATTTCGCTCCGTTGCGCAGTAATTTCGTGACTTTCTTTTCATAATCCGTTGCCTACTACTTCCATCAACTAGCCAACTGGCTACAGCCATGATCACAGAGCGATCGCAGCTGAGATAGAATGAGGCACGAATACAAACACGCGAAATACCAGTTTTCTGTTCGGCATTCGCCTGCCTTTGGCAGTCACTCAGAGCCGCAGCTCTTATGGCGGTTGTACACTCACTGTCTAGCGCGTCTAAATTGCAGGAAAGTAATGTGGGGTTAATTTTTGTTGTTCACATCATGGCATGTTTATAATTAGCACCTACATACATATATTTGGGCTACATGCCACGCCACACTGAACAACCGTTGGAACAGTATGATGAAAATGAATGAAATATTAAATATTAGACGAGCTTCTCAAATTTTTCTTTATTCCAAATTGTACTTATGTATGCTACAATAAAACCGTTTCACTACCTACATACATATGTACATGTTTATGGACTTGTATACTTACATATGCCGTCTCCTATTGACGATTTAGCGAAGCCAATTCCTTACACGTCGATCGTCTGAATAGACTCCCCGCTGCACATGCCCACCAACTTCTCACTCTCTCGCCACAGCCAGTCCGCCATCTTTTTGTCCGTGGCCCACGGTGGCAGCGGCCATCGTATGTAGTAAGAGTAGTAGCTGCCGGTAGATCGTTCCAGGTTGACATCCAGTGCCAGACGTAGCGCAGTCTGTGCCCCCGCTCGTGGTGTACGGGCCAACAAGCCGAATAGTTTCTCAAGAATGAACCACAGCCACAACGGTTGTTGCGTCTTAAATACCGATTTGGTGTGAACGATACCTGGATTAAAACTGTTCACCGTTACACTCGTGCCATCTAATATTTTGGCCAACTTGCGCGTGAAGAGTATATTCGCCAATTTGCTGTTGCTGTATAAGCTGAAGATTTTTGGTTTGTGCAGCTCGCTGTTCAAATCGTCCATGCGGATGCGTCCGAAGAGATGCATAAAGGAGCTTACCACGACCACACGACTCGGTGCGGCAGCCTTAAGTGGTTCCAATAATAGGTTGGTCAGTAGAAAGTGCCCCAAGTGGTTTACGCCGAATTGATACTCAAAACCGTCGGCAGTGAGTGTACGCTCAAAAGTCATGGCACTAGCATTATTCACCAGAACATCCAAACGTTGTTCCTCTGCCATAAAACGTACGGCAAATTGACGCACGGACTCCAGAGATGCGAGGTTCAGAGTGCGGTTATAGACTTGCTGATTGCCCGTTCTGTCGATAATTTCCAGACGCGCGGCCTCGCAATGCGCAGCGTCGCGGCATGCCATGTAAACGCGTGCACCACGTCGAGCCAGCTCCAGGGCGATCTCTTTGCCAATGCCCACACTGCAGCCAGTGACTATGACTACTTTATTGTCGACACGATTGTGTTTACGATAAAATGGACCCTGTTTGATTTTGCGCAGAATGTAGAAAATGGCTGCTACGAGGAAAATGATGAGAAATATTTGTATGATCCACGCCCAGACCCCGCGAAAGCAGAGTGTCTTGCTTACAGGTTTCGACGGCCGGCCCAATACAAGTTCCTCGGTCATGATTTAGTGAGTCGTATCTAGCTGCACAAATGACCGACCGCTTTGCTTCAGCTGAACTGTTGTACTAATTTTAAAATTTCATTTCTTTTCAGCTTGTTTTGGACATTTTGGGAGGTGTTTCCTTGACCCAGCGCTTAGCTACTTTGACATTTTTCTCCATTTCTCAAGAGTTGTTCAGTTGTTGTTTTTATTTTTTGAGTTATTAATTATTAAAGGTTGCGTGTATGGTCGCTGTGGCCTGTTACGGAACTTCAAGCTGTTATTAAAGGATATTTGAAGCGAATGGAATGGCGTTTGCTTGTGAGTTGAAGAAGGCCAAATTACAGGTTCATTTAAATTTAAAGACCTAAAGAATAATGAGGATAATTCAAAAAAACCTGGGTGGAAGCTTCACACTGTGCCACCAATTGGGGGTGCTCGGAAAATTTTAAGTTTTGAGAGAAAACATAAATAATCAAAAGAGTTTAAAAAATGCATATCGATTGTCTCTCTCTGGCATCGGACGAGGTGAATAACTTGTATGGCTTTTCTGTTTTGATTCTGTGATTTTAAGTGAAAGTTTTTTTTTTTTTCTTTTGGTTGCCGCCTTGGTGGCGTGCGAACGCTCTCACGTCATCGGCGCAGCCAGCGACGACACCCATGATTACGAACAGTGCAGCTTTCTTTCTCTCAACGCCACACTCTTTTGCAGTTATTTGTATTGATGTATGTTTGAAAATATGTATGTATGTACATACATATGAGGGTGCGTGGAAACGGACGGCTCGTAATTGATAAAACTTTTGTTCTTTTGCCAATTTGGTTTTTTTTGCGGCTCGCTTTAATAAAAAGGCTTATTTTGTTGGCTTATTGTATTTAGTAAATTTGTCATTTGTTATCAGCTGATCAATTGTCGTTTAGCGTCCTCAAATCTCAAAAATTATCTGCTACCCTTATGCCGCCCATTTCCGCCTCTCTGGGACGACACACGCTTTTGCAGCACAACAAATTGCGCGCGCAAAGTGTAACAACCGATAAGCAGTAGCATATCGGACGTAAATACATATATAAATATGTTCTAATGTTTGTAAATGCGCAGTAGCACACTGGAAAGACAATCCCCATTTCCAATGGAATAGTAGAATTTGGTAATATGCTTTTCGCCGCCTGGTGTTCGGTGAGGGCGGGAGGTGGCGTTGGCGTGCTTTTCCTCACGTAAACTCATCCTCGCCACGTGCCAAGTGTTACAAACCCGCTAGTGTAACATTTTCATAGTTCTCCCAAAAATTGTCTGCCTTTCTTGTTGTCCGCAAGCGTCGTTTCGGCCTCTCCGAAAGGCGCCCGCTCGCGTTCATGCGTATTTTCAACGACTAAACTGAGTGTAGGTCAGGACATTGTTGTTTCGCTTGTTGCAGCGTAGAACATTAAATGGAACATTGGTTTGGGTACTTCTTTGCGTACTTTTTTTTTTGATCATTTTATCAGGTTACTGTGAAAGCTTATTTTCTGCGGAATCGATTTTTAGATGATTTTTATTTGAGTGCCTTTTGTGTAAAATCAATGCGTGGGTATTTTCACAGCTCGCCTATTTAGCGAATTCGAGTTATTATTAAATAATACAAGGTAAGGTTGTACTTACTTTGTATTTATAACAACACCTATGCACATACTCTTACATACACACAAATACACATAATTAGAAAATTAAATATTTTGTGCGCAGTGGAACATGCAACATGCAACTATTTCCGAATGCATATAACGCCAGTCTGCTTTGCGTCATTGAAAGTACAATTGCATTTTTTTTTTTTATTTATTTACTCAAATTCCATTGCATATATTTTCGTAATTTTTCTGTTTTTCGTCTAAATTAATTGGCATTACGCCCATTTGGCGAATCATTGCATTCGACGGCTATTATTTTCAGACAATATTTGGCGGGCTTAAGTGCTTGAACTTATGTTCTTTGCCAAAAAAAAAAAAACACGTCGGTATTTGCGTCAAAAGCCACAAAAAGACAAATTCGTAATGGAGAGATCAGCGTAAAAATAAGTAGTTACACATACATATGTACGACGGTTATTTGAATTAGCTACATACATATATTTTCAAGTCATTTAATTAACAAATCAAATCGAATTGAATGTAATTTTTCGCACCTTGTTTATTGCGCTTGTGAATAAGTTGCTATAAAACTATTCGGCATTTGTTGGCCACACAGCTAGCCCGAACAGCAGACGCTCAGCACAAAATTAATTTAAAAAAAAAAAAATCTTTAATTACTTGCTAATTGAAAATTGCTAAAATGTACGTACGTACCTTCATTGTTTTTCTACCATTCACGTGTTACTTGTGTGTTTGGTGCAATAGTTTGCGCTGAAAAGTGAGTGCAACAAGCGACTGACTGCATTCGGCCGAAGGTCAGACTCACTGCAAAAGAACCTTCGCGTCACTAGAATAGCATACCTACTTATGCACTTCTCGTCAATACCGCAGCACTTGCAAGTGTTCCTCTGCCGCCGCAGAAGTCTTATCGCCACGTCAACGGCCTGTCCCATGCTCGAGACGGTTCTTGGTCAACTTGACTCTGTGCCGCTGTGGCCTAACCCACCTAACCTGTTTGTGCAGTATTTTGGTCGCTTGAGTGCGCGATTCGATTGCCCACATTTGATATATATAAACTGTAATTTTATGTAAATTTGTTTTTAATAAACTTGCTCACACAACCATTTGTGGCCGGCCACCTTCATGTTCTTTGTTCTGCTAATATACTGACCAATCGAATGCATACATTCATACACACATATACGCATATGTACTTGTTGTTGTAAATATACAGATTCATACAATTCTGTTTTTAGACATTTACACTTTTATTCGAGTTATTTTCGTTCGGCCTATAAATAATTATTTGAAAAGGTGGGAACGACCACATAAGCTCATTTATATGGATGTGTGTATGTACATACATACATACAAACATATGTATGTACGTGTGTGCTGACTGTGGGGAAATATAAATTTCGGCGAATTTTTGAGTTTTGTTGCATGCATATCGGGATTGGGAAATACTATGAAAAGCTATGGCAAATCGAAATTTCCGTAAACATTGATGACCAACACCAATCAATGCAGCAAAAATGTTAATCACTTCGTCTCGATTATAGCCAGAAGCGGTGTTGATGTTGCAACACAAGGAGTAGATGTAGACTTTTGGACAATATTTACAGAGTATTTCCACACATTCAGACTTTTGTTCTGGCGACCATAAAGTTTCATTCCTACTCTTGAGAATTATATAATTATGTATATAAATTATTGATATAACGAGCTTAAAGACAAAATCTTAAGAAATTCATAATTTCGCTTTGGGTATGTCAAATCACATCGTCGCTATTGTTAGCTCTTATGTTGTTATTCTTTATGTTTAATTTAATTAACATTAGTCAAACAAAAATAAAACAAAGAAATTTAATTTTTCATTCCGATTGAATAATTCTTTCTTGTTTCGCTTTGTTTTTCATTCACATAACGGAATTCAAAGGAACAAATACAAAAACTATACAAAAGGGTTCAATGTTGTAATAAAGTGCAAATTAATGAAATTCCGCACCTAGCAAAATACTATTTGTAATTCAATCTGTCGCACACCCATTGCCGTAATTAGTTTTAGATTGCAGCAAATATGTAATGTACCTTCCGAGAAAACATAAAAATGAAAAAATGTTGAACAAACGGTCTTTCAGTGTGGTCAGTCCGTTCATTTCGGCATTGACCTTTGGGTAAGCAATGTTAGCAGCCTTGCAGTTAAACCTTCTAAATACATACATATATACCTACATACATGTGTATGTACATACATACATACATACCGTAGAGTACGTAGTAGGTAGTAGATATTTAAATATGTGACAATTGAGTAAAAATGTGTTGCTGTGGACTAAAGCCGGGATCACACAGTACGTAAATTTGGCTCGAAATGTGTCGTACTTATAGACAATCCATGCGATCTCGAAATATTATAGGTTATTTATCAAAAAAAAGCTTAATTTGAACAATTCTAAACTTGTATTTTGGAACGAATTTCCGTCATCCCTTGTCAAGTTTGGTTTGGAGACAAACCGGTTTCGGCGTTGTGCCATCTTCAGTGTAATTTTTCGTTCTCACGAAAAATTGAGAACGAAAAATTACACTGAAGATGGCACAACGCCGAAACCGGTTTGTCTCCAAACCAAACTTGACAAGGGATGACGGAAATTCGTTCCAAAATACAGCGTATAATTACCCTGTCGGAAACCACAACAGCCAAAAAGAATATAATTCTAAACTTGTCTTTTTGTGTACAAATGTAAATTTCGACTTACCTATTTAATGACAAAGTAAAAAGAAAAAATTGATTTAAAAAATTTTATAATTTGTCAATTTTGGGACTTGAGATGATACCAAGTTACTGAATTCGGCCATTATATTCTCTATAGTTTCATCGCCCAAGGCTTTTCTATCGGGCAAGTGATACATAACACAAACGCAAACATAAATATGTATACATATGTATGTATGTATGTACATATATATAAATACATACATATGTACATATATGCTTAGTATGTACATACATACCAAACTGCGCAAAAAGGGTTCAAAGCAAGTGCTTATAATTTAATTAAAAAAGGCTTTTGTTAAAATTAATACCAGCGAAGCTCTTAGAGACAACATTGGCTGCGAGTGTTATATTTCCATTTCTTTATATCTATACATGCATAAATACATATGTTTGTGTGTAAGTATTTATCTATGTATAGAAAAATTCGTATTAGGTACTTCGTTTAAGCGCTGAAGAAAAGCTCAAGTGAAAGCAAAACCTAAATTCTGTTTTACATACATATGTATGTATATTTCAATGGTAATTAATGCCTTTGTCGATTATGTTCATACATATATAGATATGTACCTACATATGTATATACATATGTACTTACGGGTATATAAACTAGCGCAATGACTTCCGCGTTTACTTCTTGCCTTAATTTGCATACACACTTACCTACGAACATTTTCATATGCGGCCACCGTTATTACCATAATTTGCTTAGATTTGATTATAAGTACACATGTACGTGTGTATGTACATACATACATATGTATGTATGTATATAATATGCATACAAAACAGCGTCCAAATACACACACACATGCATATTTATGTCTGCATTTACCAACACTTGATGCACTCAAACGAAATGAATGCGGAAAAGTTGAGTTGATTTGCTGCTACGCATTTCATTTGATGGGGCAATTCCCAACATCTGCAGTCGCCACAAAAGCGACACGCTGGTGCCAATTGATGTGCGACATGCGTATGTATGTACATTGTACAACAACAAATACATATGCATGCAGTTATAAAATTTACGCTTTTTCGCTAGTTCGCTGTGATCATCACAGTGGGCAGGCATTCGAATCACATTTATTAAATCATAAATCACTTGCGAAAAACAACAACAAAACAATGTGACCAGCAATACACACTCGTGGAACATACATACATATTTTATCTGCGTCAATTTGATAAAATTGTGTACACAAAGTTCTACAATAAAAACTTTTACCTAATGGCAATATGCGCATAAAAAGTGTAGCTTGATAATTTTATGATGCATCGCTTGTGGTTACAAACTAACACATTAAAGATGTTGAGTGTGTGTGTCGCGTACTTAACCTCAAAATGGACGATTGGCTGAGCACCCATTTAACAAGTAAAAAAGTGTGAAAACAGGTGGTTTGCACTGGATAATTGCAGTTTAACACCGGAAATTACCTAGAAAAAGGCAGCAGGTAAATAAGCCAAAGAGATGTTTATTAATACTAAATTTAGATTAAAATTTCGAAGTGGAATATCATACACATATGTAGGTATTTACGTATGTATACACAAACTATGTTTGTACGTACATTCTCGTACATGGATGACAACTCATAAGTAAATGTAAGAAAAGATCATGTAACAAAAGGAGCACTGCTAAACAAGTGACACATAATTTTTGTTCAGAGCTGCACGGTTTCGAAGATTTTCTCGGGGCGCAAAATTTTATGAATGGAGAACACACTTTTGCGTGTTATCTAAATAAAGCACAAAAACTAAAAAGAACAATTATTAACTGGCGTGATTTTTCGAAATTCCTATTTATGAAGGTCATTTCATAGTCTGCCGGCTATAGCAAAATTTAAATTTTCTTAGAAAGCGAAATATTGTGTACGGATGTGTATTTTTTGTTTGTTTTCTTTTATGCAAATATGTATGCATATATTTCTTCATGCATAGAAAGGAAATGGCAATAAATAATTTGTTTATATATTTATTTGTTTTTATTTGATTTTGTAACTCGCCTAGCTGTCTGCGACCAATTTACGAACGTACACACACATAATGCAAGCATATTCCAATGTACATATGCATGTACATACATACACACATATGTTTGACTATATTTCTAATTTTTTTCCTTATTTATTTGAATGAACGATTTTGGTTTAAATTAGATGGCATTTGGCGTTCAACCGCCACGGGCGTTTTAAAATTCGCCTGACTCACGAAAGTCGAATCTTTTAATATCTATGTATGTATGTATACCAATTTATACTTACAAATGTATGTATGTGTTAACGAAGAGACATACATACATTCATATGCATATTGGATAGGTGCCTTTTCACATATGGACGCTATTGTTGACATTCCTTTAAATTCTGTTGCAAAACAAGTTATTGCCTGATCTACAATATATGTACATATATACATACATACACACATATGTATATTTCGTTGATGTGCTGACAGTCAGTTGGCAAATTCTGAAATACTCGAAAGAGTACACCTACTCGTAAATACATATTTATGTATACATAGTGTAGATATGGAGTGGAATGCTCAAATCGTGTTCAAAATAAGAGAAGTACTGGTTATTGCCAAATTTCATTTTGAATTAAAATACATATGTATGTATGAACCCAATTTTAAAAATACATATGTACATATGTATGAAGCTAAAAAAACTAAAATTCAAAAAATGTTCATAAAAGCTCATAAAACGGCTTCTTTCGAACTTTTTTTAGCACAAATAATATTAGTAATTTAAGTGCAATTTTCAAGTGCTTACAAGTTACCATTGGGTTTTGCACCATTTTTTTCTTTAGCAATCGGTGTGGCGCTGCTCGAAAATTTTCAAAAAATTCTGAGAAATTGCCGAAATTCGTCAATATAAACAGTTCCATTATTTTGAACGCAGGTATTTACTCACATGTATCCTATTCATTTTTATCAAATTATACAACAAATCTTGATGCCTGAAAAACTTAGAAACCTTTTTTAAATAAATAAATTAGATGCATGTGCAAGTCCATGTACCTAAATATGAATATATAATATACATATCTACATACATAAATATATATTAACACTTATGATTCCAAGGCATTAATGCTAAACATACGAAACTAGGTGAAGGCCGGCTGCCCATTAATGAAAATGTACAAACGGCATTTTTCCAAGGCTAGCTCGTTGTTGAACAGCAGCAGCCTTGCTATTAAATTCAAAGTGCGCTTTTGCGTACGCCCATATGTATGTGTGTATACCTTTATGTACATAAGTATACATATTTACAATGTGTTATTCAACAATGCCGCCAAATAATGCAATTTTGGATTGTTTTCAAATTAAATCTCAGCATTACCTTTTGAAGGGATACAACCAACCGGTTAATTGCTCCTTTTAATTATACATATGCACATACATATGTAATTGCATAAATATGTAAGTATGTAAATGTTCATACGCACTTTACATACTTTAACAAGAATATACTTTTTTTTTTATAAGTGCATGTTGATCCCATTAAAATTTCACAAACTTTTACATAAGAACCAAATTCGATGTGCCATTCCCATTTGATTTCGAAAATTATTGAAATTCGTTTAAATTTTTCACAATTAAAGACCTTTTATTGTGCTTAAAATGTTATAACATTTTATGACACGCATCGTAGTGGAGTTGTATCTCTTAAAAAAAAAGAAGCACCAACGAGAAGACTGAAAAAGTGAATAAATCCATTCCGTGTCTGAAGCAAAAAGAATTTGTGTTTTGATTGTTTTTTTTATATTTATTTTTTATTTCCCTTTTACTGATTCATGTACTTTAAGGTATTCAAAGCAATCACTTACGTACTAAATATATACATATGTTTGTATGTATTTTATTACTTAGTATACAAATAATTTAATGTAGACATGTATAGGTGGTATGCATTTAAAGGAGCTGCACTTAACTTATTTCGACATATGTACATATGAAGCAAACTACTGCATACATACTCACAACATGTATGTATTTGTAAGTATATATGTACAGGCGTAATACATAAATAATGTTTAACATTTCTTTATTGCATAATATTACAGAATTAATTTTATAAAGCAGAAAACGTTCAGTTATACTTGACAAGTCCATTTTGTCTCTTTTTTTAAATTACAAATTAACACTTAAATTAGCAACTATGTATGTAGCAAAAATGTAAATGGGCTTCTACGGCCATATGTGAGACTTTTGTGGCTTCGTGCATATTTTTCTGTCATTTTATTGTATTTTTTTTTGTTTACTTGTCCATCGTGATTTTTCTATTTCTCATTAACTTCACTTCCATGGAAGCCCAAAGACAGTTTTATAATATTTGTATTTTAATGTGGTTTGTATGATTTATTTTTTAGTAATCAAAACTTTTATCTACAGAACAAATCGGAGATGGCAGTTTCAACATTGTATAATTTTCGATTTTTTTTTTTCTATGTGAAATATGTATGGAAGCAATTAGTTCCCTGAAAACCGTTTGAAACTTATTTTTTTTATATTTATTTGTCTCTTAAGCTCACTGACCTTTTCTTTGGGTTGTGAATGGCCAAAATATTTCTTTAAAAAAAAAAAAGTTCAAAATCTATATTATATGTAGCTTTTACTTACACAACCTTTTTTCAAATAATTTCATACTGTATCACATCGCACTAATTCTAATCAAAAAGTAAGATTTCTTAAATAAAAAATATATATTGCTCAAAGCTTTCATAGTTTAAAAAATTAATTGCCGAAATATTAAAATTTATTCCATAGTAGTATTCCCTGTCTTTAGAATATGAGATATTTTTCCCATTACCATTTGTCGAATGAGCCCAAAAATAGTCACTGTATACCCATTGTATGTGAAATTTCGCAAATAAGTACCATCGAAACACATTTCCCATTCGCAGCCGCTTACCGCCATAGCTTGCGCCGCTAAAATATTTTGGGCTGACTGCCAGCTCACACCCCTATTTGGCTGCGCCCCCTTCTTCGTCCTTCATCCATTGTCCATTTACACTCTTCAACTACTCACCTACAAAATGTAGACGGGCGTGCGCGGCCTTGCATTCGTTTAGACAGCGACAGTTGCTGCTGTCGCAACGCCGATCACGACATGAGCGCGTGCACAATACTGCAGTCGGCCGACATATCGCTCGACACAGTTGGACCTTCAACGCTCGGCTGTCACGCGACTCTCCTTTCTCAATACTGCAATTACTGCTTTTGCGCTGAGCTAAAAATTAAGCGCACCAAATATCTAAAGCCACACAAAGCCCAAATTACAGGTGAAAGCATACAATGCTGTTTCTGGAGCAGCTTTGATGGCTTAGCCAGGCGCGCTCTTCGAACTGAAGCGAGAGGTGGATCGACGCAGGAAATTCATCCGTTTACGTTTTTTTCGTGCGCGTCCCACCGCCTCCGTTGGTATTGGCTTCTCTGATGTTTCCGTTTTGTGGTCAATTATAGCGCCACTTGCTGCTACTGCTGCATTCTTAATGCGTTTCTGGTGCGTCTTTTTGCTTTCGGTAAGCAGCTTTCGCCGGTCGCCACCGCCACCAAACAAATTTGATCCATCTGAACTGGAGTACAAATCGATTGTAGATGTGGAACCTATTTGGCCCACCAGTGAGTGTTGCGTCGTGGTAGTGAGCTGCATTTTGGCGAATTTTTTGTGGCAACGCTTCAAATTTGCTCGGGTTAGCGGTGCCGTGATGCGCTGTCCCAATTGTGCGGCCAATGAACTCGGCGATGTACCGGCGCTGTTGTGCTCGAAATTTGGCCAGACCTCAGCATATTTAATGGCATCGGCTGCGACGATGTCGGAATTATCTCCGCTTTCATTGTGGGCTGCTGCGGTATCCGCCGACGCGCAGACAACTTCACGGCCGACCGACTGACGTCTACTCGCACTACTTTCGGGGCTGTCGGCCTGTGACCGCTGCTGATGCTGTTGCGCTTCCCTATTGTGTTTGAAATTATTGTTTTCTGCTTTTGTTGTGCTGCCATCGTCATATGGATAGCTGCTACTACTGTTTCTGTTATGAAGTTCGCGTTCGCGCTCGCGTTCTCATGAGCGCTTGGCGCTGTCCTTGCGAAAGGACTTTCGCAGCTTGTCGACCAGACGCAAATGAAATTTCGTAATTTCATTTTGGCTTTCCACTGTGTTGATCGTCTTAGGCGGGCTGGAGGCCTGGCTGAACGAGCGTGTTGGCGATAGGGCGCCAGCGGCGGACGAGTGCGAGGTACGCGATGCGTTGCGCGGAAAGGCGCGCGATGACTGGCAACGCTGCATCTGTAGGCGATAGGTGTGCGAAGGCGAGGTGGCAAAACTCTCAGATTTGCATTCAGATACCTTGCGGACACGGCCATTTGATGGTCCACCCATGGCCGATGACAGAGTGGGTGCGCCGCCATTCGAGCTGGTTGTTGAACACTCTGAAGTTTTACGCGACCGACTATCCTTGTAGATGTCGTAGTTGTTCTTCATTACTGGCATCATGAAGGCCATTTCGGAAGTAAAATTGTTCTATGCAATTGTTGATAAGAACACTGTGAGTTTAAAGTTATGAGCTCAACTGAAAAAGGCACTGCAACAAGCCGAAGTCACTTGCTTTGCTATTGTTGTTGTGAAATTTGTTCTAGAACTTTCCAATGGCTTCGCTAAACGCTCCACGTTTCCAGTCGCAAATTACGATGCACTTTGCTACTTCTTTCCGGTGGTGAAAATGTGTGTATAATTTGTTGCACTTTTACACGTTAAAACTTTTTACTTGTTCTTGAAAGTGCGTACGTATATAATGGATTGTACATAAACGTGTTTTATACGCGTATACACATATATATGTATGTACGTATGTATGTATATATGATTCACGATTTAACCACTTTGCGTTTGTGTAGCTGTTGACTTTTACTGCTATTCTTACTTTCCGGTATGTTGTTATTTTTCGTTCAAGAGTTCGACTCCGAATGAACGGAACTCGGTAGTGTGGTTGTGTTTTATAGGAAATCCAACCAATTTGTCGAACAGAAGTGCGCGGCCATGCGGGAGGGTGTATGAGAGCGCCAATAGATGAGCGCTGCAGAAAGAGAGAGAGTATATAAAGGCATTGGAGAACGAAACAATTCAAAACAAATACATAACATACCTGCACTTCTGCGGCGTATCTAGCAGATATATGTATACATTTATATATGTATGTATATGGAAATGTGGAAATGCAGCTTGCAGCGATACATTTTCTTTGCTTTTCTATTCTTTTTTTATTGACTTTCTGATTTGGCATTTGGTGCGGCAGTGTTGTTGTTGTTGCTAATGGCACTCTTGAGAATTGAAGTAGCGAAAAGTTGATGGCGCTTGACCTGAATACAAATGTACACTTGTATGTATGTATGTATGTTTATGTTCTACTCAGAGAGTGAAACATCTGGTGGTGCTCTCTCCGAATTAAATGCACTGAGGAAAAAATATTTGTTTTATCGAAAATAGGTAGGATATTTGAGGAGAGTTTGAAGGCGAAATTTCCCATTTTAGGCCCACTGCGTGAAATAGCAAGGGAGGAAAATACAGTCAACCGCTCGCTTTTCCAAAGACGATGTTACTCTTATTACATACAACAACATATATGTATACACTGCAGTATAATCAATAATCCATACATCTGTTTGGGCTGGTAAGAGAGAAAGCACTTGTGTGCCTCGAGCACAAGTCCTTCTACTTAGCCGGACTTGAACCGTCAAGTGCTCGACACAGCTGTGCAATCAAGTGGCGAGCTCATTGTTCAACGGCTCTTGTTAAGCGCGGTACGAGTATACCTGTGCCCCTAAATCCATTCAAATGACTAACTTATTGATAATGCTGCACTCAAAGGCTTTAAGATATTACCCTCTTTATTTCTAATTTGCCAAGACAAATGAAAACTAATCTTTTAAGCGGAATTTGAGCGAGTACTTCCACATGCAAGTGAGTGCTACTCCATCTGTTTGTCGGGTGTCGGCGGAAAGCGCTGCAGCGGTGCGAGGTTTGCGTGACAATGACAATGTGTGCGCTGAAAAGCGAACTCTCGGCTATTTATTAGCTACAAATCGACAAGTGTTTGATTACGAAACTCTCTTCACGCTAATAATCTTTAGATTTGATTTTTGTAGAACATTAAAATTGAAAAAGAAACTGTGGAAACAACACACTTCCGACTATTTTTAGACGTTCCCTGCATTGATACGGTTTTTTATTTTATTTATGTGCAAGTATTTTGAGTTTCTCGCCCACTCGCGTCTTAGGTAACGGTTGTTATTGATTTATTTTTTTTACATCATTTTCGGGTGCAGGTAATTAATTTGTTTGTAAACAAGCACAAGTCACTTGTTTACTCGCATCGCGCTGTTGAGGCTTTAATAGATTTCTATGGTGATATGCGGACACTACTCTGCCGAGGGGCACCACCTGCTTTCGCTTGCCAGCAAAGGGCCATTATAATAATAACGCCCATTTGCAACCTAACCACCCACGCTCCTTTGCACCACACACACACACACAAATTGAAATAATTGCATTTATAAAGCAATAACGCGAAATTTGAGCTGAAATCACTTAAATCGTAATTTAGTTTTACATGCAACCTCCTCTTTATGGAAAGTTTTTGCCTTTACTCACCTCTTGGCCCGCAATTATTTCAGCATTTCGGCACGATAGTTTAAAACAAAGTTTAAAATCAACGCTTAGCAAAATATGTAAGTAGAATCCTCGTTGAATGACAGTGGAAATTTTGCAAACAATTTATTTAAAATTTTTTTTTTTTGTAAGAAAATACAAACCCCTTTTTTTATACATTTTATTAGAATTTTTTTTTATTGAATGCTTTTTTCTGAGTTATACTTAAAGGTTTTTGCAAGTACTATTTATTACGTAATATTGAAGTGCATGAGTTCAATTACTTGCGCATTATATGTAAGTTCAAAATTGTTTAAGCTTTTGCTTTACATACCTAATTTCTCTTCATTTTTTACTTTAACTAGAAATAAATAATAGGTAGTAAATACCGCGTAATAAGTCAATATTTTAACAAATTTTCATCGCTTCTTTATATTCTTTTTTATGTTTAATTTTTAATTTATTCGATTGATAGTTGCTTTCGCTTTTTTATTTGTTTATCAAATTTGATTTCAGTTTCTAAATAAAGTTTTTATATTCATTTTTATTAATATGTAAATCCTTAATTGGTAATTAAATGCATTTCCAACAACTTAACTAATCCAAATACATTTTGTCTGCAGTAATTCGATTAACGCTTTTGTTGTAAAAATTTCTTATAATTTCTTAAGGGTTTCAAGAGGAAATCCATAGCCTATCAATGATCGTACGTGAGATAAGAGAATGCAGCAATTTATTTAAATTAGCAAAATATAATTGTTTACAATATAAATTTAAAAAGTTAGAACACTTGAAAAGGCTTTGTATTGGTAAAAATAGAAAAGTGTAACTGTTAGCACTTGCAAATAGAAGAACAATACATAAGCACTTATGAATGTATAGGTATTTGAATAAGACTAAAATCAATTTAGTATTTATGTATACAAACATTTCTAGTTGACTTGGTGCAACAACTGATGCGTAAAGCTGTTCGCTCACAAAATTTCAAAGAAGATAGCTAAAAAGTTCTTCATATTTTCTTCCATTCATTATCTTTAAGACATAACTTTCGCTTCGAATGCCTTGAATTTTATGCAATTAGTTTTCTATAAATGGCTAAGTTATTGCATTTAAATCAAATCATTGGGCACGTCAATTTAATATATATTTATCTATTATACTGCTTTGATGAAGAGGCGTGACTACCTTTTTAAATTAAAGAGCCACAAACTGAAAATGTGCTGAATATATGTATAAGTAAACTTAAAAAAATAATAATAATTTTGTCTACCCACGTACCATAAGTGGGCCGACAAATTTAGATATTTCTTCTGGTTACCAAAAAATTCTGCTAATTTATTTTTAAATTTTTATAGAAATTTTACAAAGTTTAAGAGCTTTTTTCACGCGCTTTTTGTCAAAATACATATGAACTTCCTTTTTAAGTTTTTCTTAATAAATCATCAGCTTACCTACTAAATGGCACTCAATTTTGCACGAACCCAAGGAATTGCAGCGAAAGTTTTACGTAAATGTACTTTTGAAGTGGGAATTTTAGTGGTAATTCTTTAGTGATTGATGTGATAAAGTTTCTAAGTAGCGCTTATACAATTACTTTTTACCTGCTCAAGCGCTGGTTTGTACTCGTATGTGGAGCTTTGATTTCAATTTCTACTAGATTTACAAAAATACATGGATACACATTTAGAACTCTGAATGGGTTTCGATTTCTTGGCTTAGTCTCTGTCGGAAACAACAACAACAACAATTGATTATTATTTTTTTCATATTTGTCAAACAACTCTATCGCATTTCACATGCGCCTGCATACCTGTGTAATACCTAATCCTAAAGGACCCATTTAGTAATTTCATAAGAATTTTTTTTTAATCTTAGTTTCAAATTGAACGTTACCATTAGAGGCCAGCGAATGATGTGCCATGCGATTCTTACAGCTACGTAATGTATGTATGTATGTATGTATGTACACGTACATGTGTATAAGTGCGTGGGTATTGATGCATACATAAGAACACACACACACATACACCGTTCAGCCTAAAACCAATTTGGGAGCACATTTTGTGGTAAATCGGGAAATTGCACTAATATTGAGATTTTGCTCATTCAATTTTTTGTTTTTAAATACTTGCTACGAATTGCAGCGCCAAATGTCAAGCAATCGAGTGTTTTATGTAAAGTAATTACTATGTATGTATGTACTCGTATGTATGTAAGTTCATAAAAATTCTCAACTAACTAATTTTATATTATGTTACGAGTATTATGTATGTATAGTATATGTAGTATGTATGTAGTATGTTCGTATGAATACTCGTATGTAAATATGTTTGTATGTATTAGAAATAATTGCTTCATATGATTGCATTATGCAAGTTTATGCTTGTAATGTTATATATATGGTATATATGTTTGTATGTATGTATGACAGTAATTGTATTTGTAGTAGTTATACATATGTATTGGGTTATGTGTTGTAAGTATTATCCGATTTCATATAGAACGGTCAAAATATTCTCATTTAAATATAAGTATGAACAGTTTTCGAGTCTTTTTGAAAAGTTTGCAGTATTCTATTCAAAGAATTGTCAGTATTGGAATTGATTCCACATCTGCTCCGATCTCTGGCAGCTCATTTGCGTTTTAAACTATTTATGTCAGTATTTTGAAGCGTTAGGCGAAATTGCTGCCTGAAATGAGATGTAACGATTTCATAAAAAGGACACATTAAATAATTGTAACTATTTTCACAAAAAAATTCCTTAACAATTCGACTACTTAAATGTTATTAAAATTAGATTTTACTAACTGATCTTGATCTTTACTTGAAGTAAAAAACACTTGGCGAAACATAAAAAAACCTAAGCATCCTTGCGGATCAGCTGACTAGCATTAACAAGCAATTTTTATAAACATAATCAAATATAAGATACGCCATTCATCGTCGAAACCGCAATGGGCTCACTTGCGATTGTCCGGAAACTTCCGATTTCGTGGACTGTGTGATACATCGCGACGTGGGAACTCGTCCAACTGCATTAAATCAAATATTTATTATTAAGCTATTTCTGTATTTTCTGTACCGCATTGTCTACTAACCTTTGAGGAACTGCTTTTCGATCGACTTGAGCTTGTATGTCGCATGGGCACGTCCATCTCGTCATCGGTGTAGCAGCTGTACTCACGCGACGAGTCACTAAAAAGAAATTGGGTCGACAAGCTTTTTCTATAGTCTCTATCCACTCCACTTACCTCGGTTCAATTCCATCTTGGGTGTCGGGGTCCAGCAGCGGTAGCATATCTTCGCCTTGTTGAAGTAAATCAACGCTATTTATGGATTTGCTGCTTGCTATGCCGTCAGCTTCATCATCCAGGCCGGCTGTACTTGACTCTGCGATTGCCTCAGCGCCAGCAGCGCCTTCCCGTTTTGCCTCATGACACTCACACTGACAGTCTTCTGGCTTAACATAGTTGTAATGAATTTTGCCATCCATGGTTACATCTGGTTGCGGTGGCTGATGTCCATGGCCGTGCCCGTGCGCTGCGTGTTGGCCGCTCGATGTGACCGCGTGCGTTCGATTGCTGCTGGTTGTAGTGCTTATGGTGCCGTCTTTGGGTAAGGCTGTAATGCGCTTAGCGGGTTTTCGCTTTTCTGGTATATTTTCAAAGTCTATCCAGTGACCGGAGAGTTTCCTTTGCGTCGTTGTACTGCTGGAAGTTGGTTTTATTTGTGTATGTGTCGTCTGAACGGTTGTAGTGATCGCTTTACTAACAGCTGGCTTTATTTTTTTATCCACTTCATGGTGTTGTTTTTGCAGCAATTGCTTGTTGGAGTCTTTGCGTTCTAAGTTTGCTGCTGTATTGCGTAGACCCTCTTCGGCAAACTCAAACCAGGACTTTCCGCTGGCATTGGATGGCCGGCGTGGAGATTTGGCACTTTGCACTCGCTCTTTGGTAGAATCTTTTCGTGGCAGACTGATGCGCAGCTTCTCTCCACGAACTGGAGTCGAGCCGCTTAGCTCGTAAGTTTGTTCCTGAGGTGTAACGATGCCGCAATATTCCTCTAAATGGGAAGGATTTAGTGGGGTAGTGGATCGTGGACGTTCCACTGGACATGTTTTCAATTCCATGTTGGCCCGATCTTTCATTGAGATAAGTGGGATGCCTTGTGCGCGCTCCTCTGGTAGTGTTGTAGGAACGTAAGGAAGCTCGTCGAAAGACTCTTGTGACACGAGCCCTGTACTTTCGTGTTCTTCGATAGCGCCAACATGACGCGGTAAATGGCGACGCTTGGGATCGGCTGCGGCCGAAGAGCTACCAGCTAAGTCTGAGTCTCGCTCACTTTCGGATGACTCAACTGGTTCGTCGGTTGAAGGCATTGATTGTCTTTCCGTTGCGACATTTGAGCGGCGAGTGGGTGTTGAGGTTCGTGGAGGTTTAGCGGGGGTTTGCTTACCGGAACGATCTATTGGCGATTGAGATTGTGAGCGTGGTGCACGTTTTGTTGGCGTTGGCGAACGGCTCTCTGATACAGAAGCAACTGTTGGAGGCGGGGACGGTGATGGGGCTGTGGATGGTGGTGGCGGTTGAGGCAGTGTCGGCTTACGTTGTTGGTGTTGTTGCAGTTGTTTTTGTGTGTTTTCATCATCTCGATACTCTGGAGCGGTTACCAACGGCTCTTCTGGACATTCGCCTTGCTTTGTTTCGGAAACACTCTGACGCTTCGGTTTTCTTGGTACATTTTCGTGATATTTTTTCCGCACATCGAAGCTTTCGAGATAACGCGAGTGCCGTTGATTAAGAACACCGCCCGTAGCCTCCGTGTCGTCTTCTGATGTAGAACGCGATTTTCGCTTTGTTTCCTCGTATGATTCCTTTCGGCGCATGACCACCGCAGTAACAGTTGTTTGCACCATATGCTTCTCGTCTTCAGATGTTGAAATCGACTTTTGACGACGAGTTGAGGTTTCTGTAGAGCTTCGTCGTTTCGGTGGCAATTTGATGGGCTCCTTAGGCTTTGTTATTTTGGCAGGAGTGATGGCTCCTACTTCCTCCTCTGATCGACGTATTACTGTACCCTGCCTATGCAGTGTGTCCGATCCAGGGCTTTCGGCTATTGTCTCTTGAATTTGCTCAGACAGCTGGCTGGACTGACTTTCCGTCTTTGAAATGCTAAACTGTGTAGAAAAGATTTGATCTTGGCTACCTGAGCCAAGACGTGTGGTGAAAAGTAGTCTACGTTTTTCTTTTGTATGCTCTTTTTCGGGCTTTATTTGCGTAATATTCACATTGACCGTCGCCACTGTCTCTATAATCTTTACCTCACCAGCACTCTCTACAGAAGGAAGTCGATGAATTTCAGCCTCCGCCGCAACACCATTTTCCTGCGCCACATTTTCCTTAACATTCGCTAAATTCGAACGAACGTTGACTTTGATGGCGCTCGCATAACTAGCCTCTGACACAGCAGTCTCCTGAGAGTCCTGTGAACTGTGCTTGTGCACCTCCAAGCTCCACGTGCGCTCTTTATTATCATCATCTTGCGACAACGTGTGTATGGCATCAAGGTTTTCGATGCGCTGCATTGTTTCCATCTGTTGGGATCGGGGTTGTGATTGGGCGCTGCCTGATGATCCACTCCCCGAGCCTTTGCGTGCGCCCACCGGCTTTAAAGCTGCAGCGGCAGCGGCCAACTGACTAGCCGTTATTGCAGTTGGTACTGGACGTATCGGCTCGGCGTTTAGCTGTTGTATACCGTGCAGTAGTTTCCGCGCTTCCTTTTCTTCTGGTGGGGTATGAAGGGGTATGTGGATTACGCCCTCAATAGGCTCATCGTAATAGCGTAGCCTACTAGCAGGTCGGGAGCCACCACCCGTAGTTGTTGATGATGGTGTATGTGACTTGCTGCGCATTTGCTGGGCCTGTTGCTGCAGTTCATGACCATCGATTGGCGAAGAACTCTTCGAAGATTTCCCATCGGCGCCCGCATTGCTACCACGTTTGCCCGGCTTGAAAATCGCTAAAACGGATTTCTGTTTGCTTGGCGTAACATTTTGTGATTGCGGCGTTTGGCGTTCTTTACTTTTGCTACGAGAGCGTGAGCGTTCGCGCGGTGAATCAGGCGAATCCTTTCCGCCAAGACGAAATATCGAACTAAATGAGCTTTTTCGTGAAACAGACAGAGCAGCTGGTGAAGGCGAACGGCTGCCATGAGTATCCTTCACCAAAATACCATGGCGCACGAGTTTCGGGCTGGCTGTAGGAGTAAGGCGGTTCTCGTCAACTGCAGCCCGACCTAAACTGAGCGAAGCAGGTTTCTTCTGACTTCGTGAGTAAATCGGCGCAATGCTGTTCGGCGCCTCCACAACTTTCTCGTGTGAAGCTATACCCTTGTCGTCATACATATAGTCCGGCTTCAAGTTGATGCGTATATACTCTGTACCACCTGGCGTCTTTCCTATAACCATCTGTCCAGGACTTTTGCTACTTCGACGCTGAGCACCCATAATTGGCTTTCCACTACCAGCGGGGGCTATGGCAACAGCACTCGGTCGTTCTGCTTTCTTAGCGCTTTTTGATGACAACTTGGCCTCGCCGTTTGACAATGATATTGGCTTCCTTTTCGGTGAACTTTCAACGGTGATGCCTTCCGCCAGTACAGCTTGCGTTGGATCGTGTTTCCGTGCCAGTAATACCTGCTCCAGTAATTCAGCCGTCGGTGGCTCAATAGTCGTTGAAACACGACCATCAACAACATTTTCCGTTGGCTTTGGCCCACAAAATGACGTCTCTAATAGCATGCGATGAGGGGAAGGCGACCGTGAAACGCCTGATACGGCCGACAGACGACTAACGGCTGAACCCTGACTGCCGACGCTGGAAATGCGGCTTGTACGACCAGAAATACAAAGCAACGCAGCGACCTCGGAGCTCGCGGAGTCCTTTCGTTGATGCTGCTGCAAATAGCTCTGATGGTCCTCGAATTTAAAGATGTGTGGCGAGGACCGTTTCGCATGCTGAAATTTATACCAAAGTAAAAAAGCAGTTAGCGCCTGTTATGCAGATTAAAGAGCAGTAAACACGAGACAATTCAGTGATTGTGCAAAAAGTACAGAAACCCAAATGTATAACGTAATTAAAGGGAAGAACTGCTGCCACACACAATTGCTTCATGTGGCACTGAAAGTCATGATTATGCTGCGTATGCGCTGTAACTTATAAAATGCACACATATGTGCATACATACTTATGCACATAATATCAGCCAACCAGAATTCGAATAATTCTTTGGACCGAAGCGACGAGAGCTTAAAATTGAAATTTAATTATCACAAATGACAACGTCGAAGGCAGCAAACACTGGCGGACGGGTTAGGCATAGGCATAGAATGGCTGAGCGCTGCAAACTTGTCAGGATGAGCGTTGTGGCGTATGCCAAAGAATCAACGAACGGTAGGTAAGGTGGTATTCGAGTTATGATGAAATACCACCCACTGACAACGTTGCCGTACCGATGAGAAAAAAGCATGCGCCGACAGTCAGTGTAAATAAAAGGAAATGCACGGACTGCTGCGATAAGTGGATGAGCGGAGGCAAAAAGGATTGTTGGTGTATTCAATTACGTTGCGAACAATATGCCAAGGCAAGAATGGCTTTGCTCACATACAGTGGGGAATGGAGTGGCAGCTAAGGATAGGATTTATTGAAGGGAATCTTTATGTTGCCTGTCTTAGCTAGAATAGTAGAACGTTAATTTCAATAATATTATTTCGAAAGCTGAAGTATTAAAGTCGATGAGCAGGTCGGCTTATTCAAATAAGTGTGTGTAAGAGAATTTAGATTACATCAATAGGGCTTTTACATTAAGTTAATTTTAAGTAATCCCTTTTAAATATTGACAAAAACAGAGATGATTTTAAAAGTGATTCGATTACAGCGCTTCTATTAATGTAAAATCCGATGTTCACACTCTTTTGATCGCACCCGACATACTCGTATATGAATTTCTATACCTACATTGAAACAGAAGACACTTCTGACTTTAGAGCTTGTGTGTTTTTATGTTTTGTGGTCATATGAAATGGCCAAATCCGTGCTTTTATAGTTTCACTTTGTGACCCAAGTAAATGCGCCAACAACTACTACAACAACGCTGCCACTATAACAATACAGAAAATGAATAATTCCGTTCGAAGGCGTACCAATTCATGCCATTTACTAAATGCTAACCTACATATCGCCACCTACATACATACTCGTACATTTAACGCTGGCAGGCGAAGGAGGAAGGCAACAAAACTTGAGAGCGCTTGCAAATGTGACGTGCACTGTGGTGTTTGTGTGTGCCTGTAATATCCGCAATGTTTTGTTAAAGAACACAAATATTGCACGAGTGCATGGAACTTTCGAAGAGGCTTGAATTTTCAATTAAACCACTACTCGCCCGACACACAAGCATAAACCGCGCTGATGTGGCAATGCCGAAGAAAGTAGACCAACTGTTTCCAGGATATTAACGGCAGCGAATTGTTTGTATTGCAGCTGTTCAGTTTGATTATTACCGCAGATAGTATGTATGTCGTGTCCCATTTGCGGTCAGCATATTATTACGCTTGCATTCATTTTATTTAAGGCTTTACATTTTCGAATCGCATTGTCTTAGTGTTATGAGTGCGATCTAAGGAATCTGCGGCGACTCATAATGATTTTATAACCACTTAAAAGTTGTGATAAGTTTAATTTTTCATTGTGAAGAAAAATGCTTTTTTTTTTGTATTATATTCATACATACATACCTGCTGTTGCAACTTTTCCTGCTCCTCTTTCTTCTGTTCGGGGTCCATAAAGTACAATTCCTCCGTTGAGCTGCGCAACTCCAGGGCGCCCTCTTCACGAAAGCCCACTCCGATCGTTTCCTGTAGGGTGCCAGTGCCAACCTTCATTCGATTATCATTTTTATTTCATAATTTTTCAACAAAACCAAAATGGACATACAATTTTGAAAACAACAAAAACAAAATGGTGCGCATATAAACCAGGATTTCATGGAATTGAATGGTGTTATTCACATAGCGCAGACCAATCAAAATAAAAATGTATAAAGCGGAACAGGCGTGTGGATGAGGAGAGGTATAGGGGGGCGCGGGGGGGCGGTGGTTATCGCCATCGGTGTAAAATGTGAATAGAGCGTGTACCAATTTGCGTGTAAAATAAGGCGTGTGAAGGACGTGAATAGGTATGTATGTATACAGATATGTATGTATATTTAATAAAAAGGATGAATAGAAGAAATGGATGTATAGGGAAGAAGAAAAAGAGAAAAGCAAAGGAAATTTTACTTTTCATGTGTTTGTGTCGAAAGTTATTTACATCTGTTTTAGTATTAGTATTATGTACATATGTACACGCATACTATAAAATTATACTACATATATGTATGTATGTAAATACGTCAATATGTGCACTTGCACGCGTGTACTTATGTATGCATGTATGTGTATGTATGTGTATGAATGTGTTCATGTGAGTCCAGCAAACATTGAGGCTAGCTTCCGATTTGAAGACAATTCGAGAACTAGCATTATTCATTATTGTCAAATGTTTGCGAACGTTTTGAAAAACAATTTGGAGACGCAACATTCTCAACCCAAAAATGGAACATTACTTAAAAAAAAACAAAAATTTTAATATTATATGAATTATAACCTTTTCGTTATTATTGTGCGTTTATGTTGGATCTGCGATAATAGCAGAGAAAATAGTAAATGAGCATCGCGTAAATGTATTCATGTTGGAGCATAGCTGAGAACAAAGACTAACGATAAGAGCATAGAAAATCGTTGATCACATTCTCTTCGCTCCAGTCGCTTTAATCAATATGAACACAAAGGAGCTAATAGTAAAATTTTGGCAAGACCTGCTATATGAAACGAAAAAACGCAAACCACCACAATTGAAAAATATTAATTTGCTTTATTAAGTTAAAAAAATTATAATGTTCATGTTTTTTGTAATACTCCAGCATGTTATACGAGAGTGAAAAGTTACAATAAATCGCTCGTCATGCAAAATAGGTCTGCTATTTTTCCAATTTTAAATAAAACATAATCACAGGTTTCAGTATTCATTCGCATATACTCCGAAAACTTGACAAATTATAAAACACGTCAAAAATCTGCCATTCCTTAATAGTTGGGTTTGCAGATAATTTGCGAGCTTCCTGTGTGTGCTTGTAAATAAACTATATAAAAAAGTTGAAGACAAAAACAACATTTCTTCATCGGAATCGGACATTTTGTTTTGCTTTTATTCACCTTCAAACTAAAACCGCACTGATATCAACTCTTTTATCGCAGCTTCAACATAAACACCACATCGAAGCGTTGTCCTACGCTATGCTCTAGTCGGTTCTCTCTCGCTTTTATCGCAGCTCCAACATAAACGCAGCCTTAAGCAATATATAATAAACTATACAGGAGAGCTGTTCTTTTTGCCAATGGAAACTATTACTTCATAAAAAGTTAGTTTGTGCCACTCAGAAGTGCCACATTTGGTTAGCTAATTCGAAAATTTATGCTGACTAAAAGCTAACGTTTGCTGGCTATGTGTATGTACATACATATGAACATTAACGAGTGCAAAATTATCAACTGTCTTCCGTCAAATGTTTGACAGATGAATTTGATGGCAGTGTTGCGAAGACGCAAGGGGCGACGGGGGTAGAAGAAGCATTGTGGCAGAGGGGTGAGGCGTGGAATTACTGAGCATGCAACAAATGCGAGTGTGGTGGAGTGTCAGACGATGCTTGCATGCGTGTGTGTGTGTGTGTGTGTGTGTGTGTGTACTTTCTATAAACACGCTTTATTGAAATCGCAGAAACGTGGCAAACGAAAGATTCTTTTGGCAACCTTGTGTGGCATCGTCGGCAAATTAAGTTAATTTAATTAATTAAGTCATTTACTTGTCTAACAAAGTGTCAGGCAGCTCAGTTCATGGGTACACTGTACAAAGTGTTGCAAAACCTTTCCTCAGCTCTTCAAATTCACTCAACTAGCTTGCAAAAAATAATAACAACAACAACAACAACAACAACAACAACAAAAGTACAAAAGCCACACTCTAAAGTAATTTCAACATTCCCCGGACAACCTTTCAGTAAATTTAATAATTTGATTTATACACTGCTGCCCCGCTACGAATTCACCCTCTAGCCACTCTTCTGCTTTGCTGCTGGTTTTAACTTTTAGTGCTCGCAACTTTTCATAACTGTTAAGTATCTATGCTGCGTCAATGACTGCCATTTAAGTGGGTCATGCACTTACAACTTTCTACCAATTTTCCATTTTCTTCTTACACAGAGTTGCTCGCATTGAAGCATTGGAACTGATACACTCGCTGTTTTTGCACGCTTACTGTGCACTGTGGCATGTAGACATGTACATATGTATGTAGCGATAGGTAATAAAATCAAGCAGCCACCCGCTCACTTCGCACTCCAGTGAGCTTCCAAGGCGGTCTTAGGCAGCGTGGTCGACGCAGTAGATGCGAGTTTGTGAGTTTAAAGTTGTGCCTTGCGGACGTTGAACGGTACGTGGGTGCAACGTCAACGCTGAAAGATATTTCTCGGAAAAGCAAACAGCAGAACAACTGCTAGAAAACAATCGAAGTGAACAAGTGAAGGCTGACGCTCCATCCAGTAACAAAGGAGCAGGCGAGCACACAACAAGTTGCAGTGGCGTTGATGCCACAGCTGCAAAGCAACTTTAACTTGCTACGAAAACAAAGCTGTCACAAATTTCAAAAAACCGAAGCCAGTAATAATAGCTTGTCATCCTGTTTTTTCCACATTGCGGAAATTTGGTTTTGTTGTTGTTTTCTGTTGTAAATGCTTTACTCTTGCCGTTTGCCAGTCATTTTTGCTTGGCATTGGTTTAGAATCTCGTTAGCATGAACTATGTACATATGTATGTATATATGTAGATATGTACGAGTATTTACATATGAAAGGTAGGTCAAATTAATTGTCAAACCAAGCGAAATGCCGGAAACTCAATTTAACTAAGGACGTGCAACTGAACTGCAGACCTTTGGGGATGGTAGTTGGAAAATTAAAAAAAAAAAACAGTTCGGGAAAACGAGAAAGAATGGAGTCTTTTTGGTAAAAGTCACATGTGCATCAGCTGTGCATTTTTTTTTTTTAATTTCAGTGTTGGGCGAGTTACAATAAAGTACAGGTTTTTTAACTACAATTGATTTTAATAATTTTTTTCTAAAGATCTTTCAATTTTTTCGTATAAAAAATTGCTGGCCTGTACTTTTAAAAAAAATTTGATAAATTGCTAAATATTTTGTATGAAGCTTCAAGGTAAAGTTCCTAGATGTAGTTTTCTCACCATAAATGCAGCTTTGCTTAGCTGAACCAACTTTCCCTAATAAAAATAATTGCGAAATTGACAATTAAAGTGCACTTTCTACCTGATTCTACATCACACTAAAGCCTTTTCCGCTCTGAATTGCTTTTCGCTCTGCTCTCCGTTGTTGCTGGCCCACATTTTCGCTGAACTCATTAACCCATAAAAGTCAAGAGACTCGCCGAAGGACAAAAGAATGAATGGTTGAAAAAGGTGTAAGCAAAAATACTATGCAAACGACTACAACAACAGCAACAGCAAACAAAAAAAATGTGCACAAACGAATGTTGGCGGGTGAAAGCAGTGAAAGAAGTCATTGTGACCGAGTAAAGGCAAGAGGAAATAAATTCAATAACAGCAGTTAGACATGAATGTCGACACTTTTGTGGTGCTAGCGAAGGCGAAGTGGCGATAATTGTTGCTAGAAGCAGAAGATGCTTGCAAAAGTAACAACCGCAAGCAGCCCGCCCCGCTGCCCGTGCACTATTTACCTCGTGATAAGCAAACGCACACATCCACACTAATGCAAATTTACAAGCAACATTTTCAAATCGCAATTCTCGCATTATCTTCACCTGCTCGAACACATTTTCCGGACTACTTTCCCGGCTGTCCTCTTCGTGGTGCGACGACGACGATGCGCGACTCAGTTCGATGCGCGGCGTCGAGGGTGTGGTAAGCATTGTGGCCCCCTTGAATGTGCCACCCATCCCAGCTGCCACCTGCTGATACTGCGATTGCGACGGCAGCGGCTGACCAACGGTGTCAACGCTGCTGCCGCTTGATGTGGCGATGGTCGCCTTCAGTGGAGGTGGACGCTTCGTACTGTTGCTGGGTTCAGTGGCGGCGATGTTGCTTCCTGGCACCATTACAGCGATGCTGGGTTGCTGCTGCTGAGCATTTCTGGCTTTCGCTGTTGCGACTGCTGTATCCGCAGTTGTTTTGGTGTAGCGCTCGTGTGGCTCCATCTGCATGAAAGAGAGAAGAACAACGAAATATGAGCTGCAAGTAAAGTCAATGTGTACTTTAATGAGTGGTTAATTTGAGATTAAACTATTTCAAAGGTATTTATAAATAATTACTAATGCTTTTAGTTTGTTCTCGAAATATGAATTGGGGCTCTGTGGTGAGCCAGGATGCGCGGCACAAACTTTGCTGCATGCAAATCGAAACCCCAATTAGAGGTTATTTTTTTTTTTGTATTAATGATAAGGAATTGAAATCCGTATTTAGTGTAACGGCAGCTTCTAATTGCTTAGTATTTTGATTAACTTTCCGCCATTTAAAGGTCAGTTGAAGTCTTTCGCTAAATATTATTTCAATGAAACACTTCCTATTCATACAAATATTCTCACACAAACTCCCATGCTCCTATTTTCAATGAAAAGTTTTCTACACATACACATTTCTCATTGTATGCCATTTTCTGTACACTTCTGTGCGCTGTTTCCGTTAATGTCATTGCTTCATAGACGGCATCCTTGAGAATATCAACTGATGTAGCGTTCAATGGAAACGGCAGCACTTGATTACATTTTACTCACAACCCAGCATTCGTAAAGTAGAGCCAAAGTATTTTCGTCATTTAATTGACTTCATCTTTGTCGATTTTGGAAACTTTAATGAAATTATAACTAGCAACAACTGAAACTTTGCGACTTGGTTAACTAGCAAGGGAAAGCATAAATAACTTCCACTTGCTTCAGTCTCACTGTCATTTAAACACTCGTAGACTAAGTAAATTTTTGCTGGTTTTTTTTTTATTCGTAATTTATTTATGTAATTTTTGCCACAAATCGTTTTTTATCAAATACTCAAATGAACCAAATTTAACTCAAACGTTTGGCGGTTTACGCTCTGCACGTCACTCTCCAATGCCATTACTATCTGTACTCCTTTTGCTTTCGTTACGCCTAGTGGCTGGTGGCAGCACAGCATTAATGCCTACTGAGCTTTGCACGAAGCCAAAGGGACAACAAATAAATATGTGAAATAAAAAAAGTAAAAAAGCAAAAACAACTGTCTAACACTTTTTCATTTAAATTTCTTCATTTGTGCTGTTTTACTTTTCAAATGCGCTCTACTCGAATGTAAAAATCTAGTAATGATTTGCTAAGCTTACTCTTATCTACACACATAAATACGAGTACATACAAATATGTGTATGTGAATGGCTGAATGCGAATACTTATCCTTACCTGGGTATTAAAAAGCCTCTATCTCAAAATTTGCTCCCTCAAAATTAATTCGCAAATTTAGCGAATTTCGGCGAATTGCTGCTTATTTAATAAACCGAATAGTTTGTAAAAATCTTGAATATTTATATTCAATTTCTCTTAGATAAATTGTTTTTTTTTTTTCGGTTCCGACCTGGGAGGGGGAATCTTTATAGTTACGAGCAGCCCGTGAGATTTTATACAAATGTGGATATCTGATGAAAATGACTTAGAGCCTTTCTATATTAAGATAATGCAATGCTTGTTTGTATGTGTGTCGCTGAAATTTCTGTGTGTGTGTGTGTGTATGTTAATGGATTTAAAGCACAAATGCACGTTCACTTGCACTTGAGCTCATATTAAAGCCTTGAATTAGACACTTTGTTTGGTAGCGTGCATAAAAAAGCTTATGCGCCTAAAATTATACACTTCCACTTATGCTTGGTATTTATTTAATGAAAACGTGTTTGCATATGTTGATTGCTGCTGCCAAAGCACTGTTAGACCACGAAATGAATGACATCCCATTTCGGGGTACACAAAAATTTTTATTTTTGTGCGAGCACATTTTCGACATTGGCACTCCGCACCTCACATTCACACACACACACATATTAACACTTGAACTAGAATCTTCATTACAATTTTCACTTATTTTGCATGCGAATCTCGCCAACCGTGTCTTTGTCGTGAACTCGAACGTTCCCAATTTATTCGTATCGGATTTTTGATTAGTTACTTTTCTGTTTTGTGATGTGCCTAGGAGGAGTCCTAGCAAGTGTCTGCTAATATATGTATGTATGTGCCAATCCACATACCGCTTACACAGTGTGTGCTGGGTGGTCCGCTGCGGCTGATGGTGGCGACTGAGGGTGGCAGTAAGATTCACCACTGCCGGACGTAAACAGCGACGTCTTTTTGTGGAGCTGCTCCACGCACGCACCGAACACCAACTGACAGCTAGCCGTTTGTCAGCGGCGACGACAGCTTGTCTAGCAACTGGGCACGTGAGCTTTGCTGGGAAGCGTGTACGCTTTTGGAATACACACTCGCTGGTTGGCTACAGGGCGCTTGTGAGCTTTCACATTGCCCAGCGGCGGACAGCTGTCTGTTGGTGTGTGTGTGTCGCGCGGCCACAGCTGTTGGCAACAGCGCTTCGAAAGCTTTTCGGTGGGGTTTGCAAGCTTTGTGCTCAGCGCATTGTCAGCATTCACAGCTTTTGAAAGGCCATTTGCTAAGAGCGGAAAAGTGAGATAGAGAGAGGGAGAGAGAGAGAAATAATGCCCGAAAACGCGTAATCTTTTGTTTACATTCCTAACCGCTAACTTACTCTCCATACCACTATTGTTATTGCTATACTTCTTTATCGCCTTCTCCTTTTGACAACCGCGGGCACGTGACTTTGAATTCAAGGGTCAAAAAGCACTGAGCGGCGCGCGTGAGTTTTCCTAAGATTTACATAAAACGCATAATTAAAAGTGAGTCACAGTTCCCTTTGTAATATGCTAATAATTTGCGCTTAAGAGCGCACATACGCTGACCTCTATGCTTCTACGAGAACAGTTTGGTAGATTTTGCATGCATGAAGGGCATGCGCCTCACCAAGCAACTAACGTGGTATTTAATTAAGCAACACATTTATTTATTTTTTTTTTTTTTCCTTTTATTTCACGCAGTGACACTTACCATCAGTTCGCCATTGCGTTGGATGTCCTTGGCAAGCGCTTGTTGTGCCTGCGACGCGTCGGACGTCATTGAACTCGATAGCGGCGATGCTGTAGCTGAGCTGCTGCCAGGGTTGCAGCTGATGATGCCACTGCTATAGGCTATGCTGACCGTCGACGCTGCGTCCTCGAATGACTTCTCGAATGATGCAATTGGAGCGGCGCCAAGCCGTTTCTGTTTGCGCGCATCCATCTTGTGCGACTGCAGTTGGAGTTTTGTATAACTTCTGCTTCGTTGCTATTGCTTTGAGAACTGTGTGTGAATCTTTTATTGTGTACGCTTAGCAAGTTAGCACTTTTTTATCATTTCGCACTGTTTGTACGTGGCGTATGAGTAACATTTATTTGTTAACTGTTTTCTTTTTCTTCTAATTTTCACAAGATTTGCATGGTCACAGTCGGCAATTTAAGCATGCCATTGTTGCTTTTTTACACTCCTTATCGATTTCAAGACTTTTTCCTGAATATAAAAACTGTAAACATTTCGGTTTAAATCCACTCCTCTTTTATGTTAAATTAAAATTAGCTTAAACATTCTTAGAACATGCAAGATGTCATTGCCTTCATTGCAGCCGTCTCATTTACACGCGCGTATGTTTGCCTGCCAGTCGCGCCTTTGTGGGCGCATTGTTGCTTTAAGCGCACTGAATTGCACAGCTCTGCAAATAACCAATTGCCCTTGAGGGCAATAAACTCGAGATTATTACCAAAGTGTAACCGACAATGCAACAAGCCACACAGGCTAGTCGCCGTCGTGGCATGTGCAGCGGATGTGCATACAAAGGCACAAAAAAATATTTAACATGCAGAAATAAATATACAAACGGCCGATGGTAATAAGGAGGCAACAAAGTATTGCTGTTTTTTTTTTTTGGCATAGCTTCGGTCGCTTGCGTCTGTTTAATTTTAGAAACAGTTTTTTGTGTTACAAAAATGCTCGGCAACTAACGCCATTGCAGCACACTCACACTCACGTCGCTGTCAAAGTGCATTTCACCAGATACAGAACGCCTTTATTGCTCATTAAGCCATAAAATTCCGGCAACAGGACAAAATGGCACGCCTCTTTGGCCGTTCATGCAAAGTTAAATGGTTCCAACGCCATATAAATCTACAGCTAAATATGTAGATCGATTTGTGAAATAGTTGTGCTGAAATAGTTGTGCACAAAAAAAAAAAAAAACGAGTCGATCGCCAAAAAACCAGGAGCAGCTATGAAGAAAAAGTTGGAATTCAGTGACAAGTTTTTTGGAGCCAGCTTAGCGTAGAAGGATTGAACTACGTACCAAAGCTTGCTTAGCTGCTTCTAGCGGAAATCACGACATACTCGTACATATTTGCGGTCAGTATTTGCAACGTCAGTGCCATTCAAAACGGCTTGACGGAAGTGACTGACTGCGCGATTTTTCACTGTCACCTTAATCCGATAAGCGCTTTTTGTTTATTTAAATATTTCTCTATTATGGCCTGCTTGCAAACTGTTTTTGTTTTAATTATTTTTATGTTTTAACACCTTCCCAAATATTTGCAAACGTATTTGTACTTCGTACGAGAATATCTACTCGCATAGTTTCCCTAAGAAATTTTCTCACATAAAAATATACTGTCTTTATTTTCTTTTTTAATGCATTAGGGTGCGCATGTTAATAAACATTTAGTTGCGAATGTTACATAAACGCAAAAAATTGTGAAATAGTCCCAACAGTTCACCTTTTCCGTCGAGCTCACCGGCAGCCCATAACGGCCTCATTCAAATTTCAGCGCAGCAATGCCAAAGTTTTATTTTTCGTCAGCAGAAATCCATAATGTTTATCTACCTTTTTGAAGTAAATCAGCAAAAACTTTTGCAAATCACGTTGTTTACCTTGGAGTAAACTTTAGCCAAGCGCCACTGAAAAACATTCACATGCACGCACACACATGTACAAACATTCCTTCATATGTTGCCGTACGAACGGTGTCGATTACCACAGCGCAGGCAACACGTAACGGTCTATTTGTAATGACCTAAACTGGCACCAACTGTGGTTAAGATTAGCAGCCGTGAAAAGTTAACACTGCCAACGAGCTTTGTTATTCGAAGGACAAGAAGGTGGCGAAAGTCAAACGAAAAAGTCGGTATTTACTAAAGGAATTGAGTTTGGAAGTGAGTAAGGCGCAGAAATTTAGTTTTTTACGTTTGGAAGCGCTAAATATAACTTATTCATACGCTTAACTCACAACTTGCCGAAGGTTAGAGGTGGTCTTTCGAATGTTATTTTGCTTGATTACTCATTGCGGTAATGACAGCGGGAGAAATACGTTGCGTATGGACAACAATGGCTATATTAGATACGTACGTTTAAAATCTTCCACAGAAAATATCCAAAAGCAAAATTTCGCGGAAATGTCTTATGTTCTCTCACAAGAGAAAAATATCCAAAATAGTACGCGAACGCAAAATTTGCAGAAACTTGCAAGTTTAACGAACAGCTGATTTAATTCTTGTACGCATCCAAATATGCAAAATGGAAAACATTGCATTAGTGTTTTCTTGAAACATTCTAGAAAGCAAACTTATCCAAATTAACACTCATATTTTATAATATAAAATTTTTTTAATTTTTAAACAAAAATTTCTAATTTTCCGCCAGCAGAAACCAACAGCTTCCCCTTTAAAATGAAATGTCACTTGGCTCTCTCAACTTCCCCTACTTTGTAAGTTTTTTGCGTACGCGAACGCTAAAAGCTGATAGCTTTCAAAAACTTTCAATAATTATCAGTACGCGAACTTAGCTATTGAAAAATAAATCGAATTAATATAATTTCAAGCCATTAGCTGTCTTAATCAAGAAATTATAACTCGAAATGCCATATCGGAGCAAGCGGCTGTGTTGAATATGTTTCTTATGACAGGTTGAAAACAGCGCAAAAATTGCAAGTCGGTGGGAAAGGAGCTTTGAATATCTAATAGAAGTAAGTAAGCGACTATCCACCAAATTTCAGTCAGAAAGCTGCATAAGAACAAAAAAAAAATGTCAAGAAGTCAGGTACCCATTGATTCATAGAAGAGGCTTTAGCATTAAAGAAGTTATTCATAAATAGAATAATAATTTAACAAAATAACGGACTTTACTGGAATTTGTTTAAAATATACCTTGGACGCAAGTTTGTGTAAATATCTGCAAATGGTTTGAAAAGAGACGATTAAGATTAAAACATGTTTTTCTTCAGCAACCTAACACCTAACAAAGGTTAAATTAAACTTACTCCATCAAATTGCAATTGAGCATTCAAACACACGGATATGGCATCAGCTCAATATCCTGACCTTTAAAGTAAAAATTTCTCCCTCGAAACAAAATTCATACATGTATCATTTCGTATTGACGACAAGCTTAAAAATGTGACTATATTTCCTTCAGAAGCACTTCCATCACATTTCAATAGATGCTACCAAAAATTAGCATGAATTCCTTTTTTTCTGTTACTTATTCTTCTTCATAATTATATTTACAATAAACCTCATCATCATCAATCAAACAAAGCTGAATAATATATCACTAAAGCTAAGGCGCCAATTTTTTCAGTTTTTTTTATTTTTTTTATTTGTTTTTTTTTATTAATCGTAACACCGAATGGCGGTTTGGCGACACTCAGTGACCATTTTAATTCATTAATTACCATCACTTTTATGGCATACCTACTCGTATTTGTCTCAGAGCCAACACTAAATATTGACATAATCGAACACCGTTGTTATTGGCGCGATAAGTCGCGCGTACGATTGCCGTCTGTAAGTGAAGCGTGTTTATATGTATGTACACAGTAGGCACATTTGCTAATATTAATTGGTTTTTAATTGTTATGAAGGCCTGACATGCCAGGCTCTCTATTGCTAAGTCATCGAATCGAAATCGATTATTATAACATTTACTATTTAACCTGGTGTTAATGCTGCCAACAGGGTTGTGTGTGTGTGTGTGTGTGTGTGCGAGTGTGCTGATAGATCAATGACCATAACAAAATGGTGGAAAATGGGTCAGCGAGTTTTTTTTGCTTGTGGTTGGTTGAGGGTTGGCTTGTCTGGTGAAAAACTTATGTAAGGTTAGTTACAGCCAAAGAGTGTCAGTGTGCTGGCAATAAATTAAAATACTACACAACTAAGACTATTAGATGAAAACTGGCGGCAGATTGGCTCTAATTGATCAGCGGGTACAACTAAGTATTTAAAAAAAAAAAATATGTGTATGAAAATAGCAAAGCTTGCACTTAAAACTCTGCACGGAGTGTGTGTATGTAAAACTGGGAAATTACATTTTCAGTTTTTACCATCTCCACTCCGCAGCAGAAAATGCCATCCGCGCGGCTTGAAAATCGCAAAACCACACAGCCATTGTCTTTTTTCGTGCCATGCACCAGCAGCCGCAAACCTGTTTCGCTGATTAAACAGAAATGGTGAATGGATGTAATGCAAGGCATTGCAAAAATGCTTTAGAAAAACATACAAATTTATATATCTCTGAACCATTTTGATGAATTTCCACTACTCTCTACTCCAATTGCAAAAATATTTATGTTATGAGTTAAGCTACCTGCAAAGCTTCGTGAATTGAGTTTCTTTTAATTCGACCAACGAAAATTTTGAGAATTTCCAAGAATTTTTAAATGCTTATGAACGAAGTAAGAAGAAAAAATGTTTGTTCATAAAAATCGAACAGGCATCGAGCTTCATCTGATCATAAAATAAAACGCACATATTTTCGGTACTCAGAAACACCCAAAGATAATTGGCGCACACATTTTTACGGCCTAATCAACGACGGTATCTGACCATAAAAATATTTAATTAAAAACGTTTATTTTGTATGTTTTCATTCCTATAAAGTTGTAAAAAATTGTATGACTAACATTTTGAATTGACTTACAGTTCTCACTTACTTGTTTGCATGCAAATCTTTGGTATATTTTATAAATTTTCTGCAATTAATGAAACATTTCTATTCAAGCATACAAAACTCTATCGCAGGCAAAATTTTTTGGTTTTTTGTTAAACACCACGCGGACGTTATAGTAGCACGAAAGCGATTAATGTTTCCACTTTAAAAGTACAATTCGTACGGATGCAAAATGAAGAGTGTAGCTTGAAGTAACAGTAAACCCAAATTTAAGTGAAAATTACAGTTCATTTTTATGTAAACGCATATACATACGTGCAGTTATGTATGTATGTACGAGTATGTGTGAATTGAATTATTTCAAACACTTCTTCTCCATTAAATATCAAAAGCTGGTGATAAGTCACAATCGGCGGAATTAAGTGAGCGAAGAGGAATATTAGTCGTGTTTGAGGCTTAAAGAAAATGCATACATGAGACGCTACAAAAACATACTTGAACGTGTATAAAAATAAAAACAACAACGATTGAATTTCCTCTCGCACTAGAATCCAATCAATTGAAATCTGCTTTGTATGCAGTTAGTCATACTACGAGTATATTTATTTTGCTCTACTTTGGCAAAATTTGTGGTGGTTGTTTGTTGTGTAAATGTTGTTGCTATTAGTTTCCAATGTATGTATTAGCTAATAGCCCCAAAACCCCATTTAAATACATTTATGTACAGGCGATTGTGCGCAAATGACCTGCAGGAAAAATTTGCATGAAAAAAAAATGTATTTACTGAAAGTGACATTTCAAAAAAAAAAGCTTTCAAAAATTTTATATTAATAATATCGTTAATGAATTAATTAAATTAAATTTAATTTAAAAAAAAACTGCTCCAAGCCAGTATGCACATCGATCATTTATTAAACTATTTTTCATGTCTCCTCGTGGTGCTGGGAACTTTTCGAGCTACAATCTATTTTCGAATATGGATAATTTTTCGGAGTTCGAAGTTACTATTTTCTGGAATATTTTGTATGTCTTACTTCCACTGCAATTCTTAGCAATAATTGGTTGAATAAATTTTGCATCTTTGCCTATGAACCTTTGGACATTCAAGCAGTTTTTACACGAACCTATGCTTTTATAATTATTTTTTATAGTACGTACATATGTATGCACTTACAAGCAGTCAACTTAGCTAACGACGAAGTGAAATGAACCCGTCACCAAGATTGATAAAAAAATGTACACTTCACAGAATCTATCAGACTTGAATTGAAGACATAACACACATAAAAAGTAATCAGAAAAAAGAAAAGTTTTAAGTTTTTCCTTCAGATGCGTTCGTTAAAGGGCAGCCCGACTGCATAATTTTGCAGCAAAACAGAGCAATGCTCGAGAGTAATCAAACTCGCTATTGCAGAGAAACTCCCGGTTTTCGGTTTAAATTTAACTTGATTTCTTGCTGCAAAAATGTTGTTCAATAGTTGAAGTATTCCTAGAGGGCATACACTTGCACATACATACATACATGGGTATTTTGTCACTAAACATATTCACACACTAACACATATCCAAATAAAAACACAAACTCTTATACAAACGTCTCTTTAGACTCCTTCAAATGTGTGGCTTAACCGTTAGAGCAGTTTGTGCATGCATACAGAAAAAAAACAACAACATTGTAAGAATAGCACAACACTTAAGAGGGACGCGCCGCGGGTGGTGACTGCCGTTTATTGTGTGCTCAACAACGGCCAACATGTTCGCAACGACCCGAATCGTCGTTGTTATGTTCGATTGAGTGGGGTTGCCTGGCGTAGCGCATTGTCTATGCGCCTGCTGTTATGCTACACAAAAACGATAAATTTCTACACGTACACGAACCGGCATTCTAGCGAGTGCGGGTGTGCGCGCCTACAAAGGAATAGACAAAGCACACAAAGCAGCCAGCGTCAGCGTAGATGCCACCCTTATTTGCCTACAAGTCGTCACATCAAATCATTCACCCAGTTTGGAGTCGCTGCCTTAGCATTGACGGGCACCGTAACCACCCACAAAAAAAAAACAAAAATAAAAAATTAACAGAGCACAGAGTAGTACAAGAAGAACAGCAAGTGTTTTGGCATAAATATAGGCGATTGTGCAAATGTTTTCCGTTATAGTTAACTTGTAAAGCGTCAGTGTAATGGGCAAAAAACACTAGCAAAGCAAAGCAAATGAGAGGCTTAACATACAAATTACATACATATACATACATATGTATGTATGTATGTATACATGAATCTAGTATGTATCTATCTATGTATGTGTGTGCGTGTGGGCGTGGGTGCTTCAGCTCTGGCACGGTTATGTCGGAATATTAATAAGCCTTTTCATTATTGCTGAATTTTCGCTGCTTTCCGCAGACGACGCGCACACTTTTCATCCACAAATATTTATGTTCACATTTATGGATTTACTCGTACGCTTACTTGCGGTGAATGTGGACGCATTTTTATTTTGTGTCTCGAGTGCATGATTACATACAAACGCAATAAATACGATCACGAAGTACAAGTGGCAGTTCTTCTTTGTTCTTTTTCTTGTTTTTTTTTTCTTCTTATATTTTAACATTTTCAACGCTCCGCCCCACCATTGTTATTTTTTACTTATGTTTGTATGTAAATATATTTTAGGTTAGCATGCCAACCGGCAAAACGTTACTATAAACGCGTGCGTGTGACCACCTTCTCCACCCTCCACGCCAACTGGTGTCGCTTGTTCAAGTCACGCCTGAAATGACTGCGAAAGCTTGATGTGTAGGCATTTTTGTTTGCCTTTTTGCGATGTCTCGGCGTTTTTGCGTTTCTTTCACAGCGATTAGACAATATAGTCAACATAGCCAGCAATGCACTGAAAAATACTCACAAGGAGTAGTGTGATACATACAAACAAGGGTATATTAAAATACTCGTACGCATTTATTTATTTACATACTCGTATTTACTATATGAGTGAAGATGTGGTTAGAAGGGACGTAGTAAAAACGAAAGGCGCAATCGTCGGTGTGAGATACAAGAAATACTAGAATGCTATACAATTTGGTAAAAGCACAAAATGCAAAGCAAAGGCACCACGAAATATCGGTGGTAATCGTTATATAAGATGTCAATGCCTGCAAACGTGTTATTAGAAATAATTAATTTTAGTGCATTGAACCCTGTTCCGTAGGCGCAGATTTAAGTATTTTGCAAATAATCGCCGGTAGTTTGAATAAATTCCTTTACTTTAAGATTAGAATGTGGAACGGAATATAATTGAATTTCTCAATTACGTTGGATATTTTTTCCGACCACCAGCATTTTGCAACACTAATTTAGTGGTACAAACATTTCTACCCATTTGTGTGCTAGTTTTTGAAGAAGTGTTGACTGTATATCTTTACTTTTAGATGCACATTTTAATTTAGAAAACTTATTTCACCGGGATTTTTTACCCAACACAAATTTGCTTTTATTCCTAAATATTCAATACACTATCACTCTTCAGCGTTTTCTCTTTCAGTCCCATTATTTTTGACAAAATGATGGCATTCACGAACGAGCACTAACCGCTACCGTTGACCGTTGACCGCTGCCATTCAACCGCTCGACATGGCAAACGTTTAAACACTTCAATCGCCAAATTCGAAATACTCAGCGCTGAGCCTTTGTGCGGCCACTTTATGTATTTTGTAAGTTTGTATGCGCCTGGGGTTTGCTACAACATGTTGGAAGTTGCGTGTTGGCGCTGCAGCGCTTAGCTCGAAGACAAAACACCGAAAGCCACCACACACCACAGCGGTTGGAAGTGAGAAAAGCGTTGAATGCACTTGGTTGCTGCGACCAGACAATGCAATTTCCGGAGGCAAAGATGGCGGATGGAATCCTTTTTTTGAATGCTTAAAAACTTGCACGCTCGATTCGAATTTTTTTGTCTTTTTGTTTGTTTAATTTTTAGACACTCGAATTCCAACTGATTTTTTTACAAAACAACCATTCAATATAACTTATATATAATTAGTCGTATGTGGCTGACAGGAGCCAGCCATCCGTTCGAACGGCTCGGTGTCAGTGACTGAATGCCGCCGCTCACTCGCGCGGGTACGCCACCTTCGCTTTCGCTTCGATCGACAATGAGCAGACAATTGCAATCAATATTCTGCCTCATATCCTGCTATGCGTGGCCACTGGCGTGCTGTGCTCTAGCAGCAACTCGAGTCTGGCAAACTGCATTGCAGACGCTTTCCCGCTATGCACAGCTGGCGCTATATGGGTTAAGTGTGCTGCAATGCCGAATTCTGTGCAAAGCGTTACATTTTGCTGACAATACACTTGCTTTAAGTGGTTTAGAGATAAATTTGCACAGCATTTATTGAACAGCAACAACTATGGTAGGCTTAAGTATTCCATAATAGAAAGGATTATACATTCATTCGTGATCAAAGTTAAAAAGTCGAGCTTTGGGCTCATAGAACGTATCTTGGGTGTAGTTGAGAAAATATAAAGAAAATGCGCATCACGACAAAGCATTTAGTAAAGCGAAAAAAACTGTATTGTAAATTTAAAAAAAAAAACAAGAAAAAAATGTCGTTTGAAATTGCTTTGATGCACCTGCTGTGCCGCAGTAAATTTGTATTTCATTAAGTCTACCGTGAAGGTTTAAATTACGAACTGGAAGCAATTGACGAAGTTATTTGAAAGCGCAGCAGGTGACTTGAAACAATAGGAAAACATCACGTTCCTCATGCTGCCACTTTTTACTTTACTCTCCTTATTTTCTCCATTGCATTGAGCTTTGTTAAATTTACGCCTCAAATTATTCAAATTGTCTCGCCACAGTTTGACTTTTTTCTTCTTAATAAACGGGCGTAATTAATGCGCTTCAAGTGCACTGCCTTCTCAAAGGCGTTCGCTGTTATTCTTTCCTATTTCGCAACCTTCTCAACTCAAAGTGCAATACTTACAGCGCCGACTTGGGGCACACCGGAAAAGGAAGTGCCCAACACAGCGCCGACTGAATGTGTCCTCTGCATGGACGAACGCTAAATGAATTGCGACAAGCGTTTGACTGCAGATTGCGAAGGTGAAAAATATGTGTAGAGGTGTGCCGTCTTTGAGCGTCCAACGTACGGCAAACAAGCCTCAAAGGAAGAGTATTTTTTAAACGTTTATTCTTCAACTTTTTACAAACATTCACATATAGATCCCTATTTACAAAAACAACTGCTACACTAATCAATCTCTAATGTTTTCAAGCTCTCACAAATATTTGCTGGCTCTCGCACTGTTTGTGCGCGCGTCACAGTTTTCACTTTCTTGGTTTTGTCAATTTTCCACGCACCTGGATTCATCAAATAATCTCTGAAATTGTTTGCACATTATAAAGCATGAGCAGTAAATAATGTTGTACAAAATTAATTGACCTCTTCTCTAACAGCAAGTTAAGCCATTTTTCCTTCAGTTCCGCCATTTTACCAGCCTCGCCGCCATATTCCTCCGGCAGCATTTCACGCGGGAAGTGTTTGTAGGGTGTCTCGGCGTCGGGTAGGTGAAAGTGAATCTTTGTAGCAGAAAGGAGTTTGTAATATAGCAGTGTTTAGTACTAGCCGTACAGTCGCCTTGCGGCCGCTTACCAGTTTAAAGACCTCACTCTTGATAAACGGCTTCAATACTGTCAACACCTTGTCCAGGTAGGAGGGACAATTGAGCACATGTATGGCTTTCAAACGCACTGGATGCGCTTCTTGCACGAATTTCATGTAAACACGCAGTGAACTGAAAACCGTGCGCGCCAAGTGCCGCAAGCTGTAGCCGGCCATGTCGAAAATTGGAACCTCACCATCGCAGACGCCCGCCTCATCGGGTATGACAAAGCGTAAATCCGCCATCATGAAGAACACTTTGATGCTAGCCGTAAAATTGAACTAAAGTGCAAAATTTTAGCGAAAAGTTAGAGTGTCTGATGTGAGAGAGAGGAAAGAGATAAAAGAGAGACACACAACAACACACCTTATCTGCCGCATAGTCAGTCAAGCGGTAGAAGAGCAGCTTACTATTATCCGCTGTGAGTCCAGGCAACGGCACCAAGTCACTGAAAAAATTGTATTTAATAAAAACAAAAATAAGCATCAATGGCGAAAAGCAAAATAGGTACTAAATGCAATTAAAATTGTAAAAAAAATGTAAAATCCATCGCACAAAGATTTTTCGCAACAACTGGTTTAGCCAACTCATCCTCCTCCATCGGCTCGCTTGCCCATAGCCAACAACCACCGTTACTTACGCGACTTGCAATAGCTGCTGTGACTCTTGGTCCGTGGGATCGCGCTGCAGGAATATGTGCGGATATTTGTTGCGTAGCGTGTAGTTGAGTTCGAACAGCCGTTTGGCGCCTTCCACGTCGCCGCTCATCGAATAGACGAAGCGTTCGAGTACTGATTTCTCTGCAATTTTCCAACAAAACATAGAAATAGGCAGTTTGTGAGATAAATGGGGAAGGAAAAAGTGCTGGAGTTGCAAAATAGTTTATGTGTGCATGTGTGTGTGTTGCAAAGATTTGCTCGTCGTTACTAGCGATTAAAGGTAATTGGGTTGAAAGTGCATTGAAACTAAATGCAACTGCCGTTAAATACTCACTTCTATGAAACCGGTTTAGTAACTTTTGTATTCCCTATGTCTTTATTCGTACATTTGTATGTACATATTTATTTATGTACATAGATATGTGTGCATTAATGCTGCTGCATTGTGCGATTTTTTTTCGTAAGTACCACGCAGTTTTTTCGCAACTTTGACAGTTTTATTTTTACCTTAGTGCAACTACAAACAGTTCTTCATCGTCGAGATGTGCGATTGTAGTATTGTAAATATGTTTGTTTGTTTGAACTCGTATGTATGTATGTATGTGGGTATGCAAGAGATACATCCAAGTGTTCAATTTAACAGCAGCGATTCATTTTGAAAAATTGTTCGCAATATATTTTCCTTTTATTTACTTAAATTAATTTAAATCAAATAAAGTTGATTCTCTGACAAAACCCACACGAACATTAGTTTCAAACTTTTACAAATTTGCATTAAATCCAGTAAACTTATCGCTACTAAAGTACTACATAAGTGTTTAAGTTCGCTTAGAACAAAATCGATCACAAATGTGTTGTTCAAATATTCAATTACTAAAAAAACAGTGCCAACAATTTTGCATGCATATGTATGTACATATGTATGTATGTACTCGTCCTTACATGGTATTACATTTGTTTATAATTAATTACCTATTATGATACTTTGATATGTGTTTACATTTTAAGACCTCAATGCCTTTTTCGATAATGTAAAGGTTTTTTATTTACAAATTTGTCTTACACAAAAATTTTATTACAAGCGAAATTTAAATATGGCGAATTTGTTATTAATTAATCTGAGCAGGTTTAAATTTTTGGTAATTTACGGTACACCTGCACATATGTATGTATGTATGTACATCCCTAGGAGTAAGTATTGACATATGCAAATATATGTATGTACATATATGTGTGTATCTACTTTACATTTTGAGAACGTTCAAATAACTTTTTTGTGTTTCAAATAATATAATTTGCCGCTTACTCTACACAAATACATACATATACATATATATAGCTTAGTAATTGGCCGAACTCCCCCGTGCGAGCTTATGTAGGTTGTACCACAAATGGGGAGAGCTTCAGTTTTAGGCCGATTCCAAACGGCCGCCTTTTGAATTGTTTTTAAAAAAATTTAAAAACTATATTTATTGATTTATTTGTGTAAAATTTTAACAGTAGCTTTATGTATATTCGAGTATTCCAATATAAAAATATATACAAATCTCACGTTATTTTCGTATAATTTCTTAAAAAATTTAATTTTTTTGTTTTTGCAAATTCAATAATTTTAACTCTACGATTTTTTTGAAATGACATATGAGTTTTGAACGAAAATTTGGTGTTTGGCACTATCTGCCTGTCGCACCGTAAATGGCGCACGTACGACTTTGAATTTTTCTTCCTCAACTGAGATCGCAGCTAACAAACAGAAAAAACAAACGCTTGTTTAGTATGCTAGACAGCAATGCCGGACTTTGCGCTGGATTAGTGAGTTTATATGCTAGTACGCTTTGTTGACACATTTGCGTGCAAACTATTAAAAAATAAATTAAAAATATGTACGTAGCTATGAAAATCTTTCGGACTTTACTTAAAGCTAACGCGCAAAGGGGCCTTGAATATTTTTGTTTAATAATTACAAAGTCAAGCACCGCAAAGAATTTTAAGACTTAATAAACATCGCATAACTGAAAGAATATTTCGTGATGAAAATTTTCGGGATGCAAAGTTAGTATAGTGAATGCCCGATTGATTTAACTACCAAATACTTTCATTTCTATTTTCATGAAAATTATGCTAATTTCAGAAAAAAATCAGGAAAAAATTGTGCTGGTTCGACAAAAAAAAATTTAAAAAAGCTGTACATATCTACATATACATATGTATGTGTATGTATATCCCAAGTGAGGGCCGTATTTTTCCGTGCCTGCGCCTTTTCTCACAAGCAACTCACCTATGGCCTGTGGCAAGTGCGGCTGGGTTTTAATCCATTGCTGCAATATGGTGACAAGCTCGTCCAACTCAGGCTTTAACAACATTTTGTATAATAAATAGACAACCACAAAGCGTAAAAAATGGAATTGCTTTAAAGCTTGTACGAAATGGGTGTTTTTTTTAAACACTTAGAGTTTTCATTCTTTTTAACACCGCTGAATTTTAAAATAACCGTTGTTGTGTAATTTTCACACTTGTTGATATTTTACTGCTTTTCGCGCTTTCAAAACAGCATCGTCTGTCACAAGTCGTTATCCGCGAACAAAAAAACCGAAAAAGACGCTCCTCCTGAACGCTGAAGATGAACAAAGTAAACAAACGAACCACAGCTCTCGAGATACTCGCTGCAACTAAAAGCGCTTTCCAGCCGGTTGAACCAATATAAACTAAGCGGCAGAATTAAGCTGGACGGTGGACACACGAATGTATACTAGGGATGTATATTTTGAGCATTTTATTGATCCCGGGATTTTCGAGATTTGAAAACAAAATCCCGACACAGTCCCGGGATCCCGAATTTCACGAAGTTTTGATTTGTAATTTTTAATTTATCAAAAAATATTTAACACGTTTGTAATTATTGTATTATAGAAGTATATAAATTATCATTAATATAACAAAGAGAACGATTTGTAGTAATTTATGTATGTATTTATTGGTATTTTCAATAACTAAAAAGAAATAAACGTAAAATTTGACAAACATACAAAATAATTTATACTTCTAGTACCAATATATTTTTGAGACCAATATTAATTATTAATATATGTATTACCATTCAGTAAAAAAAGAAATACTTCAAGTAAAAATTAAATGCATCACCCATTCCATTCGATTTTGAGCTAGGCAGAGTTATTCCTTATTCTGATCAAAATGCAGTCTTAAAGAAATAAAAGCCTTAAGTGTGTTATCCTCCAACCTGGACCTAAATTTGTTATATTACATTTTTATCAATTTATCAATGTCTTTTACCAAGCCTTCTGATAAATTATGTGCCTTTCGATTAATGAACAATTGCGAGCTGCTTGATGCAATTTATCTTTCAGACTTTCTGCCTTATCCAGTTCAAGTAAATCATCGTAAGTTCTATTAACATCGCTTTCATAGTAAGGCTCATTTTCTGCTCGAGGAAGATATTATCCACCTAAATTATAATGCCGTTATAAAGCCGTGTTATTTGTCGTATTGGTTATCGTAATACAACAGTTGTAAACTTGTTGTTTTTGTTTCTCATGTTAAATTTTCTTATTTCAAAACAACTCTGAAAGGTATGTTTATTCGATCGGCTTTTTCTGTTTTAAATCATTTGAGGTTTATTTCTGTTTGAAAAACGTTGAAAGTTTAATGAAATTGTGCGTAGACCGACCTCCCATATTTAATGCAAACGGTTTATTGCCGATTAATTGCCTGAATACCACATACAATAGTAAACGCAATGCGCTGTGTATACGTGCATACGTTCCACTATTATTTTAATATCAGACTATATATATATAATATATGACAAATAACACGGATTGTGAACTCTCTAAAGGCTTTGTTTTGCCCTTTAAAGGAAAATGTTTGATGATACAAAATTTTTAAAATAATTTGCTATTAAATTCACGGTTTTCTGCATTTCCGGGATTTGAATAGACTTATCCCGGAATATTCAGGAGTTAAAAAAGGACGGGATCCCGAAATTCCCGGATCCCGGGATTGACATGCCTAATGTATACATACATACATTCATACATACGAGTATATACAACGAAACAATATGCGATCCAAGTTTAAGCGAAATTCTGTGCGACTTCTTTGCGGTTGGCTCGTTGGTTTCATGCATTGAATGCAGTAGTACCTGTCGTGAAGCTGCAGATACAGTTCCATTGGCTATCTTCTTTATATTGGCAGGAAAGCAGAAGTGGAGCCATTTGCATTACATACATACGAGTATACATATATTTGTTTTTCTTGCCTTCTAATACATACATATGTACATCTATGTACATATGGATATGTTCATAGATATGTATGCACAACGACAAAGCGAAGTTAATTTTAGGCTTTGTTTATTTGGTGACATTGATATTCGGCGGTACGGTAGTCACGCATGAGCAAGTGCGATCTATTTGTCAGAGTCGCCAAGTACGTGCAACCGCTTGGATAAGTACGCGGCTAGATACCCAATTCATATATGTTCATAAATAAATAAAAATAAATATATCTACATACAAATGTAAATAGGTACACACAAATTAACTGGCTTACAAAGGCAAATGCAATCCAATGTATAACACTTGAAACGTGCAATTTTTAAGACTCAAATTTAATGAGCCAGAAAACTGCATATTCAGAAGAATTCAAAAATTTTTTTGAAATAAGTTCAAAACTTTGATGAAATTTTGTTAAATCGTTGTAAATTTGGTAAATAGTTTAAAAAATGGGTGTTTACGATTTTCTTTTTAGAATGTGCCATATTTTACTTGAAAAGTAATTTTAATTAATTAGAAGAAAAATAAAGAGCATAAATATGTTAATATGTGGTTGTGCTATAATTTGTGAACAGGGTATATGAATTTAAAAATCGAAGTTTTTTAATACATATGTATGTACATATGTATGTATGTATGTATGTATATGGTCGTCCATTTAAAAATTTTTTTTTACAAAATTATCGTTGTACGTTACTTTTAGTTTGCCTATGTGTAAATGTGCATTGTTTTTTTTTTACTTGCACAGTAATGATTTTAATCTATTCACAGCTTCCGCTTTAGAGAAAGCGTCGATATTGTGCCTATTAATTATCATCGTTTCTTATAAAATATTGTAGATTTGCAATTATGTAACTACTTTCACATGTTCAGAAAGGATGTAAGTGTTTAAAGATCGTTGTTCCGAATTTGCATGATTTGTGTTCCTTGAATATCCTCTTTTGTTGTTGTCAGCGCCATCTACCCACTTATCATGCAAACTTTTATTCGTGTTAATTTTTAGAAGACATCTCGTAATTTACGTAGTTTGGCAACACTGTTAGAAAAAGCAAACACGAGCCGCGATACAGCGCACGCAGTATTTTAGAGAAAAACATTAGAAATTCTCATTAGATAAAAGAAATGAAAACCGGTGAAGTTAACAAGAACAATAAAATATATTAGTCCTATTAAGTTTTACTTTGGTGGAACTACAATAAAGTATCGAAATCTATAATCCGGCTGAAGAAGCTCTAGCTTGATACAACACAGACGCACAACAACAACGTGACGCGTGGTTCAGCGCCACTAGTTTTAATAATAGCAGTATATATAAGCCGCAGCACTGAATTCCTGTCACGCACCACTTCCCTTAGTCCACAGGATGGTACCAATCGGTGCTGTACATGGTCACCCGGGTGTGCATCCGCCACAGCCGATGCCTACGGCTCCCACTGGCCCTAACACCCTGCAATCTTCGTCTTCAACCACCTCCAGCACTCCCTCAAACAAGAGCTCACTCTCGGTTAAACCTAACTATGCTTTGAAATTTACTTTGGCCGGCCACACAAAAGCTGTATCTGCTGTCAAATTTAGCCCAAACGGAGAATGGTTAGCCAGCTCATCGGCTGACAAATTGATAAAAATTTGGGGCGCTTATGATGGTAAGTTCGAAAAAACTATCTCTGGTCATAAGCTCGGCATAAGCGACGTCGCCTGGTCATCTGATTCACGTTTACTGGTAAGCGCCAGTGATGACAAAACTCTTAAGGTGTGGGAACTAAGTTCGGGCAAATGTTTGAAAACGCTCAAAGGTCACAGCAATTATGTCTTCTGCTGTAACTTTAATCCGCAGTCGAATTTAATTGTGTCTGGTAGTTTTGATGAGAGTGTGCGCATTTGGGATGTACGTACTGGCAAATGCTTAAAGACTCTTCCAGCACACTCTGATCCTGTGTCTGCAGTGCATTTCAATCGTGACGGATCGTTGATTGTGAGTTCCAGTTATGATGGACTGTGCCGTATTTGGGATACGGCTAGCGGACAGTGTCTGAAAACCCTGATCGACGACGACAATCCGCCGGTAAGCTTTGTCAAATTTTCTCCGAATGGAAAGTACATCTTAGCAGCTACTTTGGACAACACTTTGAAGCTGTGGGACTACTCGAAAGGAAAATGTTTGAAGACATATACAGGACACAAAAATGAAAAGTACTGTATATTTGCCAATTTCTCCGTAACAGGGGGCAAGGTAATCACCATATATTAAAAAATTTTATTCGAATCAAACTTGATGCAATTTTTTCTATAGTGGATTGTATCTGGTAGTGAAGATAACATGGTCTACATCTGGAACTTGCAGAGTAAAGAAGTCGTACAAAAGCTACAAGGTCATACGGATACAGTATTGTGTACCGCATGTCATCCTACGGAAAATATCATCGCTTCTGCGGCGTTAGAAAATGACAAGACAATCAAATTGTGGAAGAGCGATACATAAACGCGTGCGCAAAAAACTTTTGTCTTGTGCATATATGTATTTAGTTATATTAATTAAAATAGTATAAGAAATCATCTGCAAACGTTTCTACTCTTTTGGAATATCTAAGCTCACACATGTATACATATGTACGTTTCATTTCTAATATTTGTGCAAAGATTGAATTTTCATCCAATAAATTTCTGGATCTTGGAATATTTAACGATACACCATGGGAATATTTGACTTTCGACTGGTTTGACATATCTCCAAAATTTCTATTAGCAAATTTGAATTACATTAGTCTATTTTGTACGTGTGGCAACGCTGTTTTCTTATCCACGTGAAGTAAACTGGTGAAACTGCATCATCTGTCGTCTGCGCTTTTCGTAAATTCCAAATAAAGTAGTTTGTGTAAAATTAATCTCTATAAAAAGCATTAAAATTTGTATATCACCATGTCGAAGGCCAAAGGAAAAAAGAAAACTGAACGTTTCGAAGAGGATGAAAATGTAGAGGAAATCAAAACAGTGCCTACCAAGAAAGCAGGTAAAAAATCTAAAAAGGGTAAACGTGGCGCAGACTCAAGTGACGAGGATTCTCTAGCAAGCAGCAAAGTGACCTATAATGATGCCGATGAGCTAGAGAGTATTAAGTCGGGCAGTAAAGCTCCACAGACGAAGGGTAAGAAGGGAAAGAAAGGTAAGCGGAAAGACGACTGGAGTGATGATGAACTGGAACCAATTGTGCAAAATAATGATAGAAAGAAGGGAAAAAAACTAGAGGATAATGATGAAGAGGAGTCTAGCGTACCTCAACCGGCCGCAATTGCTAAAAAACAAGGAAAGAAGAGCAAAAAGAACAAAAAAAAGGATGACTTCAGCGACGATCAAGATAGCGGTAAAGAGAAGCCGAAATTGCCTGATCTAGACGATGAAGATAATAGCGATCAGGAAAATGAGCCAATAATTATATCAAAACCTGCTTCGAAAAAAAATACTAAGAAACAACAAAAAAAAGCAAATAAATTTGCCTTTAGTGACGTTGACGTTGACGAAGACGAAAGTGATGAAACACAGTTAGCAGAAGCACAAGTGGAGGAAGAAGACATGCTTGAGGAGCCCAAACCAAAATTGGTAAACACAGAACAACCAGAAGTACCCACTGAAGAAGACATGCCTGAGGAGCCCGAACCAAAACTTGTACACACAGAACAACCAGAAGTAACCACTGAAGAAGTTACGGAAAAAGTCGATACATTGCATATAGAAAATGATGTGGCTAATACAGAACAAATCGCAACGGAGGATCAGGTATTACTTGAAGAAAACAACGAAGAGCCGGGAAAAGAAGGAGACATACTCTCCGCAACCAAGGACAAAAAGCTAACACACAAGGAAAAGAAAAAACAAAAAAAGCAACAGGAATATGAAAAGCAAATGGAACTAATGACGAAGAAGGGTGGCTCGGGACATTCCGACTTGGACAGTAATTTCACTATGTCACAAGTGCAGCGCACTGCAGGTCAGCAAGCACAACTAGAGCACGCAGTTGACATCAAAATAGAAAATTTCACAATTTCAGCCAAAGGTAAATAGCTTTGCTTCATAAAGCCGATGCATATAAATTTTTCATTTCTTTACAGGTAATGACTTGTTTGTAAACGCTAATCTTTTGATAGCTCATGGACGTCGTTATGGTTTAGTGGGGCCCAATGGGCATGGCAAAACGACACTGTTGCGACATATAGCAACACGTGCCTTTGCAATTCCGCCTAACATTGATGTGCTGCTCTGTGAACAAGAAGTTGTCGCCACTGATAAAACCGCTATCGATACCATTCTCGAGGCAGATGTAAAACGAAATAAACTTTTCGAAAAAAGTAAGGAGCTGGAGGAACAATTTGCTGCTGGCGATATGAGTGTTCAAGAAGAATTGAATGATACATTTGCCGAGTTGAAAGCCATTGGCGCATATTCAGCGGAAGCGCGTGCCCGGCGTATTTTGGCAGGTTTGGGTTTCAGCGAAGAAATGCAAAATCGGCCGACAAACAAGTTTTCTGGAGGCTGGCGTATGCGAGTTTCTTTGGCGCGTGCTCTTTACTTAGAACCGACTTTGCTTATGCTTGATGAACCTACCAATCATTTGGATTTGAATGCAGTAATATGGTTAGATAACTATTTGCAAGGCTGGAAAAAGACCCTATTAATAGTTTCCCATGACCAGAGTTTCTTGGACAACGTTTGTAATGAAATTATTCATCTTGATCAGAAGAAACTTCAGTATTATAAGGGTAATTACTCCATGTTTAAGAAGATGTATGTCCAAAAGCGTCGCGAAATGATTAAGGAATATGAAAAGCAGGAGAAACGTTTAAGGGAGTTAAAAGCTCATGGACAATCGAAAAAAGTAGCAGAAAAGAAGCAGAAGGAAGTTCTTACTCGCAAGCAAGAGAAAAATAAGTCTAAGCAACAAAAGCAGGATGACGATAGTGGCCCTCAGGAATTATTGGCCCGGCCAAAAGAGTATATTGTGAAATTCCGCTTCCCAGAACCATCTCAACTGCAGCCCCCTATTTTAGGAATTCACAATATCACCTTCGCATATGAAGGTCACAAACCACTATTTGTCAATGCTGATTTTGGTATTGATCTAACTAGCCGAGTAGCGATCGTAGGACCCAACGGTGTGGGCAAATCAACGTTTCTGAAGTTGTTGCTTGGCGAATTGGAGCCGCAAAAAGGAGAGCAAAGAAAAAATCATCGGCTTCGAGTCGGTCGTTTTGATCAACACTCTGGTGAACATTTGACCGCCGAAGAATCTGCCGCGGAGTATTTACAACGGCTTTTCAATTTGCAACATGAAAAGGCACGTAAAGCGCTCGGTTCCTTTGGTTTAGTAAGCCATGCGCACACCATTAAAATGAAAGATCTATCCGGTGGTCAAAAAGCGCGTGTTGCTCTTGCCGAGCTTTGTCTAAGTGCACCCGATGTGCTTATTCTCGATGAACCCACAAATAATCTTGACATTGAGTCTATTGATGCGTTGGCTGAGGCGATTAACGAGTACGAGGGTGGTGTCATCATTGTATCTCACGACGAACGCTTAATTCGCGAGACTGGATGCACACTGTACGTTATTGAAGAACAAACTATCAATGAAATCGAGGGTGAATTTGACGACTACCGGAAGGAGGTGCTGGACGCGCTTGGCGAAGTGGTCAATAATCCAAGTGTTGTTGCAAATGCAGCTGTGTTGCAATAAAATGCTATATGATTGACTTAGATATTGAAATTTGAAATTGTTTTGTATAAATATATTTAGCGCTTGAAATTAAACATATTTAAATAAACAAACCGTTAAAGTTGGCAAAGGATGCGGAAGGAGGAAGCCATTACTCGATATACATGTGTATGTTTTTTTCCCAAAGAATTGTCAGATTTTACAGAAACTCCATGATTCATGGGTCGTATCGAAATAAAAAAGTTGTATCATGGTTATAAGTATGTAATGATTTTGAAAGATGCACACGCCACTGTTGTATATACATAAGTACATACATACATATATTGCCTACATTTCTAAATATTGGTATGTTTGTAAACAAAAAATTTAAATTTTGCACACACCCCGACTTAAAATGTATCCAACTCACACACCATATTGCTGCTGGCTTAAATTTTCAGTCATTTGGTTGCATTTGTATGCGCCGGTCATTATTCGATAATGTGGCAACCCTACTTGAGCTTTTCGTTCTTCGCTGTCAAATAAATAAAAATTTAACGAGCTGATGGCTTGGAGTCCATTGCATTGAGTGAACGAATACAATAAATATCACGGATAATTGAAAACAATGGAAATTTGAAAGTAATTTACCTTTTCGTATGAGACAACTACGATAATAACTAAGTGCGAGTAAAATTTTCAATTGAAAAATTTATGCGTGAAAGTGCGAAAGAGGATAAAATATTGGGGGGAGATCGGCAACAATGAATCAGTTTGAAGCCACTGGAATGAATACCCTGACCTCGAAGACTGATAATGTGTCCGTAAGTGGGTTAGAAAACAACGTTGGACGTATCATCGCACAAAATAGCCCGCAACGTAGATCAAAAACGCAAAATTTGCACGGAGTAAATGTTGAAATGAAACAGATTCGGCTTCCTATTGAGGGCATGACTTGCCAGAGTTGCGTAAGGAATATCGAGGACACATTAACAGAAAAGACTGGTGTTCTAAATGCGCGTGTAGTACTGGAGGAGAAGGCTGGTTATTTTGATTACAACCCAGAGCAAACAAATGCTTTGAAAATCGCCCTTGAAATAGAAGAAATGGGTTTTGATTGTCCCTACAAGTCTGCTAATGACGATGGAGCAAGTTTAAGAAAATCTGACGGTGAAGGTATGCCTGTTTCCTCTGAAACGCAGATACACGTCCTTGGAATGACTTGCAATTCTTGTGTGCGCAACATTGAAGGTAATATAGGAACAAAACCAGGTATATATAAAATTTGTGTAAGTTTAGAGGAAAAGCGAGCTACGGTGGAATATGATGCTACAAGATTAACACCTACTGAAATTACTAACATGATTGACGATATGGGCTTTGAAGCGAGTATTTATGAGCAGAACATAATCGGTGTTCAACCAGACAGCACACCGCAAAAGCAACAGGTGGCAAATGGGCTACTTGGGAACATTTCCCCTAAGTCCCACGCTTCTGTGTCCGTTGACGAGGCACTATCGAACTGTTTCTTACATATACGTGGCATGACGTGCGCCAGCTGTGTGGCAACCATCGAGAAGCATTGTCGTAAAATATATGGATTAGATAGCATACTTGTAGCACTGCTCGCCGCCAAGGCTGAGGTGAAGTACAATGCAAATGTCGTAACAGCGGAAAATATTGCCAAGTCAATAACTGAGTTGGGATTCCCATCGGAAATTATTGATGAACCTGGTAGTGGTGAATCGGAGGCAGATATCGAAATCGCTGGCATGACTTGTGCGTCATGTGTAAACAAAATCGAGTCCCATGTTAGGGAAGTAAAAGGCGTCACAGCCGCCACCGTTACATTAATGACTCGAAGAGGTAAGTAAATGAACCCTAAGTAGTTGGTCTGCAAAATGAATATACTAATAAAATTCAAATATGTACGTGTAAATAAAATTCGGTAAAGGTTCAGTAGTAAGTAGCTGGTTCGTGCAAACCGTGCGTTTGAAGTGGCGCTGTTAAACATTACACACCAAAAAGTGAATGCAAAAATTCCAGTTTGCGCATAAATACATGCATATGTATGTATGCATGTATGTATGTATATATACTTATATATTAATTATGCATGGTTATTTATGTATAAACAAGATTTGAAGTTTACAGTGTCCAATAACAACTTTTTAACTTTTCGGTTCTAAATTTTCAATATCTACATATACATATTGACTTTGAGATTGAACTTATTACAAGTTGAATTTAAATTTAAATCATGTCCAAGATAGCTTTAAACCAAGGCAAATATTTGTACATCCAAATTTTCGTTGGAATGCAGAATAAAATGATTGTAAATTTAAAAATTTTCTTTTGGTATTTTCCATCTTATACCTCTCTTTTGTTATAAGCGTGTGACAACAGTAAAATCAATCGACAGTCAACTGCTTATCACTACGCATACTGCCGTTATCAGTTAACTAAACATCGGAATAGGAGTAAATAATCCGACCAATTTCAGGCATTGTTTGGCTTAAATCGCACATAATGTCATGTTAGCGATAGTATTAGTATTTATATATGCATATGTATGCACATACATATAGTACATACATACATATGTATATGCAGGAATATACAACACCAGCTCATTTTCTTTAATATCTTGTATTTAAATGTGATTTTACAAAGTGTTTTAAAGTCATTACTATGCAATTGTTAACACGTGCTATTGAAGCTCTACTTTTTTTCTCATAGTGATTTATATTCGTATAATTGCTCACGGAAGGAGTGGATTAAGCAAAAAGTATCCATTGTAGAATTGAGTTTACAGGCGTAAATTATGCACTGCACTTACATAAATACATATGTATGTACGTTTGTATAGAGAAGTGTTTAATTATTTGGGAATCGCTCATTCCGTGAAATCGTATTTAGAAGGACAATACATATTATAAGATGTTGAGAAATCATGAATTTTGTATTAAAAATATGGTTCTATATGAGTTGGTCAAAAAAAGTTTTGATTATTTATTTTTCTTTTATTTATTATAGTTTTCAATTATAGTAGTTTTTTTTTTCAAACAAGAATCAAGTTGAAAATTTTAAAACAATATTTCGTAGAAAAATAAAAAAACCTTTATTTTTCTTTTATTTATTATAGTTTTCAATTATAGTAGTTTTTTTTTCAAACAAGAATCAAGTTGAAAATTTTAAAACAATATTTCGTAGAAAAATAAAAAAAACCGTCGGCAAAAAATAATTCTAAAATAATTAGCGGTTATTTTAGCCTCCAGAAACTGGCACATTATTGCACTAAAATTTAACTCAATATTTTTATAAAACCCCTGATTAAGAAATTATTATTGCATTTTGTTTATATTTGCTAATGCTTTTTTTCGTACGCGCACTTAACTGATAAACACATATGCACATACATATGTATGTATGTCTGTATGTATGTATGTATGTATGTTTGTATTATTATTATACAAAAATGTTTTTCTTTGTTTTATTTGCTCTGAAGGGAAGTTTCGGTATAACACCGAGTTGACTGGGCCGCGTACCATATGTGAAGCAATCGAACAGCTGGGCTTCCAGGCACGTCTTCTCAATGGCAGAGACAAGATGACGCACGACTACCTCCAGCACAAAGAAGAGATTGCCAAATGGCGAAATGCCTTCTTAGTTTCCTTGATCTTTGGCGGGCCTTGCATGGTTGCCATGATTTATTTTATGATAGAAATGGGAGACAAGGGGCACGCGGCAATGTGTTGCCTGGTTCCGGGTTTGTCAATGGAAAATTTTGTAATGTTTCTACTCTCGACGCCTGTACAATTCTTTGGTGGCTGGCATTTTTATGTGCAGTCTTATCGCGCAATCCGCCACGGTAGCACCAATATGGATGTGCTCATCTCAATGGTCACTACAATATCATACCTCTACTCTGTGGCTGTGGTTATAGCAGCTGTGTTAATGGAGCAGAATTTCTCGCCATTAACATTTTTCGATACGCCTCCCATGTTGCTGATTTTCATATCTCTAGGTCGCTGGTTGGAACACATTGCGAAGGGGAAAACATCGGAAGCGCTTTCTAAACTACTATCACTGAAGGCGGCCGAGGCGCTGTTGGTCGATGTGACAGCTGACTTTGATATAAAATCGGAAAAGGTTATATCGGTGGACTACGTGCAGCGCGGTGACATTCTCAAGGTGATACCTGGTGCGAAAGTGCCCGTGGACGGCAAAGTACTTTATGGACACTCTACTTGCGATGAAAGCCTCATCACGGGTGAATCAATGCCAGTTGCCAAGCGCAAAGGTGCAGTAGTCATAGGTGGTTCAATCAACCAGAATGGCGTGTTGCTTATATCTGCGACGCACACAGGTGAGAACACAACCCTCTCACAGATTGTGCGTTTAGTCGAGGAGGCACAAACTTCTAAAGCGCCCATACAACAACTGGCCGACCGCATAGCTGGCTATTTTGTGCCCTTTGTTGTAGTAGTATCCACCATTACTTTAATTGGCTGGTTGATAGCTGGCTTTACGAACCCGGCTCTAGTACCGGTAGCAATGGAACACAAAATGCACATGCACTCGAATGCAATTGTCATTAGTCACGCTTTCAAATGTGCGCTTAGCGTGTTGGCGATCGCATGCCCCTGCGCCTTGGGACTAGCTACGCCGACTGCTGTAATGGTAGCCACAGGTACGGGAGCCATCAACGGAGTGCTGGTTAAAGGTGCCACAGCGTTGGAAAATGCTTACAAGGTATGCGTCGCACAATAATTAAAGTTTATATGACAAAATGCAATTTTTATTTTATTTTTTTATTTTAGGTGAAGACAGTAGTCTTTGACAAAACAGGAACTATAACGCATGGAATGCCGATGACCTCTAAACTAGTGATGTTCGTCAAACCCGCCGTCTGCAGCGTGGCGCGTGCGCTTACTGTTATTGGTGCTGCTGAGTCAAACAGCGAACACCCAATAGCTTCTGCGATCGTGCGTTTTTCCAAAGACATGCTGGGATTGCAAACATTTGGCAAGACGCAGAATTTTCTCGCCGTACCGGGCTGTGGTATAAAAGTAACGGTATTGCAGTATGAGCAGCCTTTGCGTCAAGCTTGCAACGCCGAAAAGATCATTAACTATGAGAATAACTATCGGTCGAATGCAAGCTCAAATCACACAGAAAGTGGCGCCAGTATTGAAGAGATCATCCCAAAGATGCTGACACGTAAATCCATGGAGTTGCAACAGCAACAACAGCTGCTACAGTTGGACGAGACCTTACAGGAATCTGTTGCAACTTCAGAGGCCATTTCAACGGTACTGGGCAGCGAGATAAATGTATTGATTGGCAATCGCGAATGGATGCATCGTAACGCCATCCCGGTTCCAATCGAAATCGACAGTTGCATGAGCGAAGAGGAGTCAAAAGGCCATACAGCTGTGCTTTGCGCGCTCAATGGACAGCTAATCTGCATGTACGGTGTATCGGACTTGGTCAAACCCGAAGCACATCTAGCCATTTACACGCTGAAAAAAATGGGCATCAACGTCATCTTACTAACTGGTGACAACGAAAATACTGCCGCAAGTATAGCCCGCCAAGTTGGCATTAAACGGATCTTCGCTGAAGTCTTGCCATCGCACAAAGTGGCTAAAATCCAACTTATACAAGAAAGCGGCGAACGCGTCGCAATGGTCGGCGATGGCGTCAACGACAGTCCCGCTCTGGCGCAAGCTGACGTTGGTATCGCAATCGCGGCGGGCACCGATGTCGCGGCCGAAGCAGCTGATGTGGTGTTAATGCGCAACGACTTGCTGGACGTAGTGGCCTGCCTCGAACTGTCGCGCCGCACCGTGCACCGCATACGGTATAACTTCCTGTTCGCCAGCATGTACAACCTCCTTGGTATACCGCTGGCGTCGGGCATATTTGCACCGTTCGGCTTCACGCTGCAGCCGTGGATGGCGTCCGTTGCGATGGCGGCCAGTTCGGTATCGGTAGTCTGTTCGTCCTTAATGCTGAAATTGTATCGCAAGCCCTCGGCTGCTTCGCTGCGTACACCCGAGTACAACAAACTATTGACACAGGAGCGCGACAATGGACTCGAGCCCGACCAGTTGTCATTGCATCGCGGCTTAGAAGATTTGCCGCGTGCTAAATTATGCCGCTCCAACAGTTCACTCCTGTCTCGAATCTTTCTGCCAAGTGCTGTCAGCAGTCGCTTTGAGCACAACGAAGACAGCCTGCTGGACACAGAAGGTAGTGAGTTCTCTCCGAAAATAGTTAAGACGAAAAACATCAAGAATGCAACTGAAATGCAGAAGCTTTAGAGCGACGAAAGGCAAGTGTTTTGTTTGTACGTAGTTGGAGAAGTGTTATTCATGTTATTTGTATTTTTATATTTTTATCTATTTTATGTATATAATTGTAAGGATATGAAGCGGAACGGCCGATAAGTTTCCGGTTTGGTTTGTTAATGCCCTCTGTTGTGTGCTAGTAAAATAATTAACGACTATTATATTATGCATAAATTAAAATGCAATTACATTGTACATATGTATGTTTGTAAAACTGAAACAAGGCGGTTGCAAAATTTTTGCGAAAGCAAGTTACTCTACGAAGAACAAATATTCATAAGTTTTTTTTTTTATTGCCTTTCTACAAATATCCAGCCTTAACAATAAAGCCCTAAAAGTATGGACAAGCAGCAGAATTGTGTTATACACATAATTAACGTATAATACATGTACATACATACATATATATATATACATATACATATATATAAGTAATTTTTATTAAACATTTAAAATCTTTATATTCATACATATGTATGTATCTACATAAATACGCTTATGTACATACGTACATATGTACTTATGTACTTATGTAAATATGAGAAGATGCATAACAAAACGCATTATCTCCTCATTACAAATTTTTTATTTTTGATACGAATAAATTGCATATAATACAACCTAACTTTAATTTCTATATAATGTAAAAAAATAAATTTTATCCATAATCTGATCTTTATTTTTAAAACGATTTAGACCATTTTTCATACAATTTATCCTAATGAAAATTATGATTTCTCTTTTTTAAACGTAATTTGAGAAGTTGACTTATTGCGTTTTGTTAAGAATATTCTCATATACATACATACATACATACATAATTATGTACATAGTATACATATACCATAAAATATATCTAAATACAATATTCATAGTCCCCTAATCGGTTAAGAATAAAGACCCTGTATCAGTGAAAACCTAAAAAAAAAAAGCATTCAATTATGTTTGCGGCGCCAATTGACTGCCAACTAACAACAAAAGCTCATAAGCTTCTCAGCAGTCGAGCGAAAATTATGATAAGCAAAGCTTTGGTGCTGTGGAGGACTGATAAATTGTATTGAGAAAGATAAACGTGATTGATAATCAAAATGTGCTATGTTTTCCGTTCTCGCCTATATCTCGAACCCATTAAAACTCATTATAGCACACTTTAGAAAAACTGTGCCATACACTGTACGACGTGTCGATAATATCGTCGTATTGTACAAGTATTAATTTTTGCTTTTATCACTCAAGTTTTGCCACTAATGACATCTTTTTTTAAATTAAAAAAAAAAAAAAAAAAATTAACAGTTGTTTATGGTGTCACGCAGCTGTCCCAAAAAATCTTTGTGAGATTAATACATATGTAGGGGGAAGAGCTACGCCCTCAATAATTGTGGCCCAATTATATCAATGATCAACTGCGCACCAATCATCATTGCAATGTATTCGAAGTCACAACTGTTTTACTCTATCGCTTTGTTTGCTGCGGTGTCACTCTTTCACTTAATTACGGCTTGTTTTTTCTTTATTTCGCATTTTTAAAGCAACGAAATAATGGTAACACGTGTGCTCGTGCTACACTGGTCCAATCAATTTCACTCCATTTCCACATTTACTCATGACAAATACAATTCCATTCATTTTATGCAAATACAATTGTAATTGTTTTTGTTTTATTAACTCGAAATTTGTGAAATTTTTTTCTAAACGTTTGTGAATAAAAAGTAGTACTACACCACAGCTTTCTCTTTCATCTACTCGTTCTGGTCAACGCAAATTTCTGCTCCGTACTCTTAACAAACACTTTAACATTCCTCGATTATCTCCATTGGTGAGCGTTCCGTGCCATTTTCCAATTTAGTCTTCGTGATTGGATAAACGTGCAAGTTTTCCTTAAAGTCTTTAATGTCTACAATTGTCGTGGCATCACCGTCCTTCGGTATGAACCGGACATCCAATTTGCTGGCCAACGCATTGAACAGCTCCTCATCATCCGCCTCCGACTCGCCACTATTACTACTAACCATATCCTCATTCGAGTTCTCGCCTGGTATTGGCGAACGCTTGACGCGCACCGCGTCCTTATTGCCAATCACCTGCACGGATAATTTACGAAGATTAGTGCGCTCATTGCTCAGGCAAAAATCGAGTATGTCCTGTTTGGTTAGCGCACGTAGTACTTCAACCTCTCGTCGTCTTCGATCGAAAACGTACTCCTCGGATGTGATTTCTGCCCAATTGTGGGACATTTCCTCTTCAAGGGACACATCAACAACCTGCTTGATTTTGATTAAGGACTCGCGCACGTGATCAAAGTCTTCCGCCGACATCTCTTCCAATATTTGTAGCATTTTGCCACGGAAAACTTCAATCCGATCGTCGACGTGGGCTGCACTGAATTTCGTTTCCTGTGAATTGACTGCAATGGAATACCCAATTATGCCGTAGTTCACTCGCACCGAAGCCGATACATAATACCCAAGCTGTTCTTTCGTACGCAGCGTATCGAACAGGGGTTCCTCGACGAACATCATCAGTAGATCCAAGACGCTCTCGGTTCGAAGAGAACACGGACCGATCTGATAGAAATTACAAATTACGGTATTTATATCCTTCTCATTGACAGTACCGCAACGAATGAAATGAGAACCTTGAGGCAGCTGTACGGTACGATTTTCGATGTATTTGGTCTGAGAAATAGAAATTAAATCAATAGTTTGAATATACATCTGGTTTGGAATTTTGTTTTACCTCTTTAATATTTCGACAATTAAGTGTCGTTAGCACCGAGTTCATGACATTATGCGCAGACTCCTCTGTCAAATTGCCTTGCATAAGAGTCTGCAGATAGAGTTCGCTCGTGTAGGCGTCGGAGAAATTCAGCACATCATTCAATGTTAGACTATCCAAACACTTGTATTTTGTTATAATTGGCCAGCGAATGTGCTCAACGATGCTCAGACGAATGTCCCTACAAATGGCAATGTTTTTATTTCTTTTCACCCGACAGCACCAATTGTTATTGAGCTTGAAGGTGGTTTTGGTTGAAAATTTTTGTTTGGAAGACAACAACAGTCAGCGAATCAAAGTTATAGCAGACTTCTTTCTAGGCAAAACTGGGGAGTTTGAGCCCTCGTCAGCTCTTTAATGCAAAGACAACGCTCTACACACTGAGCTAAGCTGCCGTGTAAACTGTTGGTGTCTTTCCAACTTCATATCTACAACCATCTTTATTCAATAGCAGTACTGCCCCTTATTTAAATTCGATTGTATTGTTTCGGTGCTTACTTGTTAAGAGTGCGCGGTTTGATAAGCGAATTGAAGTAATCTTTTTTCTTGTCTGTTTTAAATATATTGAACAGATCTTCAGTAATATGGTCACGCATTGACACCATAGCTTTGGTAATGATGCCCACCAGCAAATGCAGTTTTTCATTGTAGCCGAACACCTTTTCAAAAAGATTTTGATTTGTTGAAATTAATCCAAATTTTGTTTCGAGTTACCTTCAGAATAATTCCCTTCTCTGCAGTGTCGAATTGATAGGAAAGTCCCGCAACCGTTGCTGGATATAGTTCTTCGCTAAGACGAAATTTGACCAGTCTTTCGTAGAGGGCACACAAGGTATCACTACATAAATTCAAAATAATTTTATTAATATTTTGATATTAGGAACGTTTAAAAATAAAAAAAAAGAATTGATGTTAACTTTTTGGGATCCATGCGCAAAAGTGGCGATATGAAATAAAAGTACATATATGCCTCGGGCAACAAAAACTTGTCATCCTGTCTGAACCACAATTCACATATATCCGTTTGCAGTATTTTTTTCGGTGTGGCTGGAATCTCCGGTTTGCCATTTTCTTCCCAGTGCAAATTAAAGTCATTCGAAATAAACCGATTTGGCTTCGGTAAGAATAATTCAGGCATCGGTTCCGATTTCTGCCAGAGGTCCTTCCATTTTTGCGGCATTTTAATAGTTGTGTATTCAGTGCCGAACCATTTTTCTTTTTTATCATATGTTACTCCGTCATATTTGTGTTGTGAAGTGATCATTATATTGAATTTGAACTCGTTTAAATGTCTCACCACATCTTGTATGTGATCTTCGTTATAGTCGTAATACAATTCAGTGGATGTCAGTATATCTTTTGGCGGATAATATTTTAGTTTTACAGCTAGCTTTCCAACATTGTCTAACGCCGGCCGTTGAGATTCAAAGCGAAAGCTAGTTGCTTCAATTTTCTGCAATTCCGTAAACGTATCTTCGAATGGACCGCAATCAGCGAATAATTTTATGAAAGCAAAACACGCGGCGAGTACCTAAAAAAAAATTTGCATAAGGCACCATCTACTATCTATCACATTTTTTGTGCATACCTCATCGAGATGCTGGAAACCCCGATCGGTCAAATATATACAAATCACAAACGACGAGTAAATAGAATTCGATTCAAAACCGCCCTCGCCGATGCCCGCGGTTAGATCCAATCCCCACAGTCGTTTTCTCAAATAGGCGCACAGACTGCCTTCTCCTTCGTACCCAACTAAATGTGATATAAACTGATCTGGTTTCGATTTGTATAGCTGCGAAAGAAATAAATCAACTGGCGTAGATCAATGCATTCAAAATAATTTGTCAAACCTTAATCATAGAGGGCAGTACCCATGTAAGTTCTAGCTTACATATATTTTCCACGGGTTTAACAAAGAACACTTCTTCGAAAAATTCTTTACGAAAGGCATCTCGGTAGTTGAACGGCGATAGATCGATGCCCGCCAGATCATTGCTGGGAATGCCCGAAAAGTGTTTCACAACCATTTGTTCCAGTTCGTCAATTGGAAGTCGAGCCTGTACACAAACACACATACGGTGTGCACTGTAGTGCCGCTTTTGAAATTCGTGTAGCTTTGCGTGGAGCTCATCGTCACTGATGCCGTCCTTAAGAGTCTTAAGGTTGCCCCAGGGGAATGTGGCATGTGGGTAGCCTGGTGTGGCGTAGGCAGCAACAAGCTGATCTCGTCGGACTTCATCGTCAAGCACAATCTGCTGGAACTCTGATTCGACCGAATCACGTTCACGTGTCATTGCTTCTTTTTTCATCAACGGTGCTTTCAGCAAAGCAGAAAAAAAGTCCATACTGCTGTCTAAATGTTCTTCAGATACCTCAAAGTAGAAGCAAGTTTCTTCGAACTCGGTGTGGGCATTGTCAAAGCCGCCGCATTTCTTTATATGGGAGTCGAATGCATTTTCAGCTGGGTATTTTTCCGAGCCCATAAAAATCATATGTTCCAGGAAATGAGCTAAGCCTTGATATTTTAAAGGTTCGGTAAACGAACCAACGTCAACCATCAATGCACACGCTGCCAACTTCTCATCGCCTGCAGAGTTAAAAGATTTTAAAAATTGAAATTTCAGTCACTCACTGACAGATGACTTGCCTTCTTCAGATTCTAAGTCGGAATCGCTTTCGCCATTGTCTGTTGTGGAGGTGCTCATCGACTCTTCTTCTTCACTGCTGGTGCTACTGTTCTCTTCGGCACATGAATCTCCAGTGGAGTCATAGGAGGAAGATGAAGATGAAGACGTTAGTCCACAATGTGGAACCGGTGTTGGATCTGACACGAGCAAAGCACGTACACCATTGCATAGTAATAGCGTTCTAGAAGGAAATAAATATTGTTAACCATTAAAGATCTATTATATTTTTCACTTCTCACTTGTAGTGTTTCTTATCGCTTTCCGACTTTTCGGGGATTTCTAAGTATGCCGCAGAAGATTCTGTGTTCACCATGTCTATCGTTGAGGAAAAATTTCTAAAATATCCAGACCGCGCGAGTACTGGGCAACGTGTTATAACGCAATGCTTCAAAAGCTTTTTGGATCTCTTCGATAAAGATGAGATTTGGGCATTAACCGAAGAATGGTAACAATGCGTATGTTTTATATAGTGTTTAAAGGATGTTTTTGCTGCTAAAAATTTTGCCAATCTAAGAATTACCATAAACTTTTAAATTTTTATAAGTTACAATTTTTTTATTAAAAGAGGAAATTAATATTTTTCCTTAAATCCAAACTGCAATATTTTATTTACTTTGACGTTTTATCACTTGTTTTCTACGACATTCCGATAGAGGGAGATGGATGTACTTTTACTTCATATGCGAGGGCGGGCCAATAGGTGCGTGACTTTTTTAATGAAACACAAGTTTTTGGATAAACAAATATTTTATTTTTCAACAAAGACTCCTTTGAGTTCTATAGGTTAATATTCGATATCGCACTGAATAAAAAGAGGGTTGTTCGCTCGTTGTTTTCAGTAGTTTGACAGATACATTTGTTATGAATTTTATTGTTTTGTGCGGGGCTTAAAAATTCAACTTTTTATTTAAGAAATGCAAAGTATTTAAATAGTTTTTGTTTCTAAAAACAGTAAAAGCTGATAGCACAATGAGTTTATAATATGTGTGTGCCAAAATGAATGCATTAGGGGCTCGAAATTTAGTGCAGTGAATGAATATCAAACACCATATATGTGAAAAATGCAAAAAAAGAAAATTGTTTAAGTAAAATTCTGATAAAACAATCGTTTATTTTGTTGTTCATCTTTGTGCATTTGAATTTTTCAATTTGGTTTACGCATTTAGCCACAGTAAACCAAACTTATGCGGCGCTATATCGAATGCGACCCGTTCTATACACTTTAAAAAAATAAGATTTGTCGAGGACATCAAAATAGGCCACAACGAAATTCAATAAACCACTTTTTTACCATTGAAATTGATGGTGAAGAGTCCCTATAGCGGTGTTGTCCAATGCAATAGTATGTAGCTTTCACTTGTGTGCGTAAAGCGTTGCTGCAAACTATGTTGGCAGAAAAGTACACTGAATAAATAATGAGCAATTTTTTTTTATAATGTTGATGAAAATGATTTAAGTTCAATTTGTACAAATGTTGATCAGTGCGTTTTCCATTACTTTGTCCACATTTATCTCAGAATTATACTCCTTAATTCGAATGACGTCAGCTATATGTTGATCCGAAAGATTGTTTCTATACTTATTTTGGACCAATTTAAGTGTTGAAAATGAAACTTCACAGCTATATGTGGATCCAAACATGGAATATAATTTAAAAATTTGTGTTTTTATGTTATAATATTTTGTTTCATCTATTTTCTTCCAAAAATTAATCCCTGATTCAATAGCCAATGATAAATCACTCCGCATCTTTAGTAATTCTTCTTGAACCTCAGGGTCTTGGTTATGAAGGGTGCAATATTACATTTCGAATGATATTAAAATCACTGAATTTATTTTCATAATTTTTTAAAACGCGGTCAACTATATCTGCATATGTTTCTAATTTGTTTTGATTGATTTTTTGTAAAAGCAGACTTGATCGTTCGGTACCTAAAATTAAATCATACTGATTGTGGGAGGATTCATAATGTCTACATAATGCATAACGTGTAAGATGTGCAATCATTTTATTACAAATGAGGCAATGGGCTTCTCCCTCCATATTTTCAACAAAAAAAAAAATTTGTCTCCCATTCAATTTTAAACATTTTTATAAATTACGCAAGGGGGTATTTTCTGGCAGTGTAAAAAATTAAACTTGCGCATACGTGCTAGCTCACAGAATTCTGAAACGCAACTGAAATAATTAGCAGTGTTTTTTTAAAGATCTCCAATTAAAGACAGAGCATAATGAAGTTATTTCAATATATATATGTTGAATAAAGTGCCGTAATTGGTAAAAACTTAAAAATTTACAAATCCTAGCAGAACCTAACCTCACGTTTTTGTTTGCAATTTCTTACGATTCTCAGTAAAACCATGTTCGTGACGTTGCACGCATTTTGCTTCACATCATTTTTCGTCGGGAAGGCGCAATCTTGTATTCTATCGTTCTTGGTTTAAAGTAGCAATGTTGCGATTTCCGTAAAGAGGCAAGAAATTCAAAAAGTCAGAGATTATTGACCCGCTCTCGTATGTTCTCATCAGTGATGCAGCCAACTAGAAATGGCACATTCCAGGGTAGCTCTACTTTAGTTTAGCCGATTTTGATAATAGTAGTGTTCTCGAAGTCTATATATCTCATGATGTAATTTTGAATCGAAAGCTCGATAAGTTTGAATGCTATCGGCTGATAAAAGCTATGGTGTGCGGTCTCTAAAGAGTTGATTATAAACACTGAAAAAGTTCAGAATGTCATGAAAAGCCACGAGGTAAAAATTTGGAATATGGTGCAAAAGGAAGTACAGTGAATTTGTAATCTTCTAACGAAAAATAGGAAGATTTTTTAAATAAACTATTATAAATATCTAAAAATGTATTGAAGTTAAAGAAACAGTGCCAAGCAAGTACTAAATTATCGGAAAAGTTAAAGTTATTGGTACCATTAGAAATGGCTCAAAGTTGGTGATGACACCATACGAATAAAAAATCTGTCAAACACGACGGGAAGTTCTATCATTACTTATCTCATGCAAAGCAGAGGAAAACGATTAAGCAGCAAGCGAAATTGATTTAATCTAAAGTACAGTTACAGACCAAGAGGGCGGTCGCAGTATTTGTGGTGGTGTTTGCAACACGCCCGCCCACAAAGCACATCAGGGCCGTGTCTATAGAACGGAAGCCACCAACACAACGGAGCAACCGCAAACAATCATTAAACCGCATTGAATCATTAAAATTCAAACAACGCACACATTTAACGGAATCTTCGGAAGCACTAACAGAAGCCAAACGAGAAATAGTACGGATAAGCTATTAACACTAAATATGGCCAACATATCGGACCGGAAGCGAAATACTTTTTTGAGTTATGTTGCACCTTCCCCGGGAGATGTAAGTACAAAGAATTACAATCGACCAAATTGATACCATTATGTTAGTAATGTCTTGTCTAAAAAAAAAAAAAACAAGAGATAGTTGTATACCTAAATAATACCATTTCGTTGTAATGTTTGAAATTTTTTCAGATTTCGCAACAAGAGGGGAGCGATGATTGGCTTCCTACAGAGTTGCGGGACCTTCATCTGGCTAAGCCGCGCTTATTGCCCAACGAACTTATTGTAGCTTCGGCACCCGCATATCTTTTCTCAGCAATCATGCCTTCCCCTACCGCATGCTCTGAGCTAGATATGTCCCGTCAGGCAGTGTTCGGTCTATTAAGTGTCACCAATTTTAAAATGGCTTTCGTTCCATTACAGCGCAAACAAGAAGAAATATCTCCCCTAGAATCGTATCAGGAACATTTGTATTTGCAACGCAACGATGTTACACTCAATAACATCGACTACGTTTACCAGCTGGCGGAGGGTGGGAGAGTCAGCGTAAGAGCACTTAGTGGTGGCAACAAACGCAAAAAACTTGACGCACAACAAAAAGTTATGAGTAACCGCATAACGGCACTTCATATTATTTGCAAGAACTTTCGACTACTTAAATTCGCCTTCCAACAGTCGAGATCTGGACCTGATTATGGCAAGCTTATTGCTTCAGCGCTGGCGCGATTTGCCTATCCCTCACGCCATGATCTCAGTTTTGCATACTGTTTCCGCGAGCCATATTATTCTATGTTGGGAAAATCAAGCGTCACCATGTATACGACAAAAAACGACTGGGCACGAGAACTAATCCGATGTGGCGCCAACGAATGGCAAGTTGTAAGCTCGGATAGTGTTCCGCAATTGCAAAATTTATTACAAGCTCCGAAGTATACGCTTCCTCCTCATTTTGTCATTCCTAAATGTTGCACAATAGACCGATTCCTTGATTTGTCACGCGCATTCTACGACTCTCGAGCAGCTTTTTGGGTTTTCAGCTATGGCAACGCATCGCTTGTTCGCTTGGCTGAATTGAAGCCGGCAATGCAGCAAGACACGAAAGTGGAGAACGTAACGCTGGAACTAGTAAGAAAGTGTGATGAACGACGCACTCTCAAACTGTTACAGTTGACCGATCGACTTCCTAGTATCCAAGATGTGCAAAGGGCATATCTGAAATTTCGCCGTCTTTGCACGCCTGAAAGTCCACAAGAATTCCTTGCACAAGACTCAAAATTTTTAGCGAATGTAGAGAAGTCAAATTGGCTATTCTATGTATCATTATGTTTACGATACTCTTGTGAAGCAGCCGAATCATTGCGATCCGGTACGACATGTGTACTGCAGGAGAGCAATGGCCGAGACTTGTGCTGTGTTGTATCAAGTTTAACCCAAATAATTTTAGATCCTTTGTATCGGACAATTGACGGATTGCAATCATTGGTGCAAAAAGAGTGGGTGGCGTTGGAGCATCCATTTCAAACACGATTGGGTCACGTTCGGGGTGATGGAGCCGAAGAGGAGGAAAGTCCCGTATTTTTGTTATTCTTAGACGGCGTATGGCAGCTATTGCAGCAATTTCCAGATGAGTTCGAGTGCAGCCAAACGTATTTGACAACCTTGTGGGATTCGTGTTTTCTGCCTATCTTCGACACATTTCAATTTGACGCGGAATCAGATAGAGCGCGCGCGGTACGCGTTGGTAACCTGGTGCTGCGCCCCATTTGGGATTGGGGCGAACAATTTGCTGAGAAGGACAAAGTCTTTTTTACGAATCCCTTCTATCAACGTCAACGACAAGAGCAGCAAAGCCGCCGATCGATAGCAATTCCTGCGGGTGCTATAATGCTCCCAGGACTTGCACAAATGCCCTCAATAAAACATGGACAACCACAACGCTTTACCACAATCAATCCACAATTGTTTGTGACCTCCTCCACCATACCAAAGGATCGCTACTTGGAGCCCCAGCATAGCATGGCCGACTTGGCAATATGGGAGCAGTGCTACTATCGATGGATGCCTATTTTGGAAATCAAACACGGAGGTTTTCCACAGATTGATTTAAATCATCGCCTTCTATTGAGCAACATTGCTAAATTGCAACGTTGCCTTGAGCTTCAGGAATTTGACGATCTGCCAGACATATACTACGAGCGTACTTGTGAAAATCGGCCACCTGTAGAAAACTGTACGAACCGACGCAACAGCATCGAGTTAATTGATGGCGTAGAAAGGCGACGCAGATCTTCCCTGCCGGCTGAATTAAATGGAGTGAACAGCAGTGGTATGCTGCCGGAAATCTCGTCATTTTTTCCTTTTAGCATAAACACTGGCGAATCCGAGCAGCTCATCGACATTCTTACAAATAGCAATGAATTCCTTTTAGAGGGCTCATTTATGGAACGGTTATCAATCGCATAGCATAGCAGTTATAGTGACAATAAGTCTAAATTGCTGATTTGGTATAAGATGGCAAGTGAAAATTGAGCCTCTCTTAAACGTGATTGTTATACCAGTTGTTTTTTTTTATTTATAAATATGGAACGCCTATCATTCGGAAGATTTTAGTCGCACGAAAATTTCCCATTATCTCCACGCTAGCATATGTATCTGTAGTTTGACGATTACCTGACGGAGCTACACATCAAAATTCGTTATGTACATATACCGTAAAGAGAACGTTATAGTATTATTAATATCTTTTGTTACTTTACTTTTCCAATACGATATTTAAATTTTTATTTTTACTTTAATAATTTAACACCAGCTAAAATATTTTACTAAAAATTTACCGAAATAAGGACAGTTAAGTTTACACAAGCATACATACATACATACATACATAAGTATGTACATATAAACCCATTCGTACTAATATGTATGAAATGTCTTTAATATGCATACGCGTGTTTTAATATTTGCGAATTTGTATGCATTTAATAGTTAGTTCGATTTCTACTTTCCCCAAAATGACAAAAATCATCGTCCGGCTGCGAGGATGAAAATCACACGGATTTTATCTGTCTACGGTGAAGCCATAATGAAACTGTTATCACCAAAGTGTTGCATTTAGACAATGTCTAAGAAAATCTTGCTACATAGGTATGTACAGATGTGTGTGCGACACAAATAAATAAAATAATATTTTAATACGTATGAACTTATATGAATTCATATAAAAAATGTAGGCACATACATACATACGAGTAATCGAAGTACATACATATGTATGTATAAGTAAAAAAGTTGATATGTTTATAAGGCATTCAATGTATTGTTGAGATAATAGTGATAATAAAGTGAAATTGTACGAGATTTTAATTTTAGTTAAATTAAATGTTAGCGATATCGCAATAAACGTTAATATGTTAAAGGCGTTCTAGTGGAGTGTTAAATGTCGATTGACTACAAAAAAAGCGATGTTAACTGCCGAGCAGGTGTTTGTCCTTGGCTGTAAATGTACATGATCCCTGTCGTAACATAATTCAGATTGAACTGACGTGTGAGCGGCGCTTAAAGCTTTGTTTATGTTTAGGTTTTAAACGCCATTTTAAAGTAACGGCCCTTTTCATTTCCTGCCCTAAAAAGTTTCACCACAACCTCGTGTTCAAGTAGAATTTTTTTAAAGGAATATTTCTCTACAAGTAGAATTTAAATATAAGAAAAATTCCAAGCGTGTAAATGGCACCCCAAGGTAGACGTACATACATAACAGTCGAGCAATTGCATCATCGTGCTGCCTACTCTATGGCCATTATTATTACTAATATGTTCAGAGAACATAGAGAATATTGTATGGAAATATTGCAAATTCATAGCCCCATTCAGGCCTATGCTAAAATATTGGAGCTTTTCGCTTTAGTCGAACTAAATCACGGCCAGAGGAAGTACAAGAATGCAAAAAATAGCAAGTAAATGATAAGCATACCGGATTTTTGCCTTTTTTATTTTTACTTTTTTTTTAAGCTGAGGAGAGCAAAATGATGTTTAACCTGGCTCTTACTGAGGCAGAAAAGTATTGCAACAAGTTATCTTATTAATAAAAGAGAGGTACATTTGTGTTTTTCATTTTGTATCCGTACTACTCTCGTTTGTTGTGTTTTTATCTTGTGTTTTTGCTTCTGTCAGCAGAATCGATTCTATGCCAGCTTTTTTTAGCTCCTCTATTAAATCGCCGCTTTGGTGCATTTGCAACAAAATATCGCAGCCACCTACGAATTCCCCATTTATGTATACCTGGGGAATTGTTGGCCAATCTGAGAATTCTTTGATACCTACAGAAAAAATTTGATTATTATATGGAGATTATGTGTCTTTTATATCACAAATACTTTGGCGCAGGTCATCGCTTTGAAGCACATCATGGGCATCGTACTGTACACCATGCATTCGAAGTATTTGGACGACCGCATTGCTGAAACCACATTTCGGTGCTTCAGGATTTCCTTTCATAAATATTACAACCCTGTTGGTATTAACAATCTGCTTTAAAGCGTCTTTGTTGAATGTTGACTGTTTGGTGCTAGTCGCCTTTCCTGCAGTGGTAGAAACGTTAGCATAACACCTAAGTGTAGGTATGCGCTGTGCAAAGATGCTCTGTCGAAAAAGTTGACGCAGGATTAATTTTCCAGACATTTTTTTTGTTTTGAATTTCTATTTGCTGAACAATTTTGTTAAATAACGAAAAAACCGAAATGTTATTTCTTCTCAAACTTGACAATCAGCTGGTAACTTCACATATGGCTTTGTTATTTTTAAGGTTATTTCAAGCTTACCAGACTACAATTAATACAATGGTTAGTTTTGCTGACATACATACACGACATCTTTCTACCGTGGATGGAGAGTCAATTATGTCAAGCTAGTCTAACCCGACATCTCCACAGAAAATAGCTGATGTTCTAACATCTGTCATTTTGGCAGGAAAACATGTTTTGTCCATTTTTATGTGTGTGCAGTTTGATGTCTTGACATTTGTAAGATGGCGTCAATCAAGTAAGCTCGCTTTATTAAAGCGCAAACATGCTGAAAATATTACAAGAAAGATGTTACTTCCCTCTCAAATACGTAAACATAAATGCAATAGAAAACAACTCAGTTTTTGCTTCTGAATGAAAATATCTTCGATGTTGACTCCTCGAAATTTACAGCCAAATAAAAAATTAGCTGTCAAAGTAACAAAGTGATAGCTTATTTCATACAATTGATACCAAGCCATAAACGCTGATATAAATGACTGACATGAAGAAATAAGTGATCTCCATTGACAATATATTTGTTGACATCTATTTTAGGACATCAGCTATTTTCTGTGGAGTTGTCGGGTAAGGCCTATGCTGCAGATGAGTTGATTTTCTTTCTTTTAAATGTATTGGTGTGATTGGCCTGTATGCCCAAGGCGAAGACAAGAAAAAATTCTGTCCCCGAAGCTATGTATATTACAACAAAATATTAGTGAATTACCCAATTACGTCAATTTATTTTCCGCATTCACTGTCTACGAAAATCGGAGACAGTAACGTAGACAATGAGAATTTGTGAAGTTTGTGGCACTGTCTCCGCAAAACTTTCTCGTGTAAGCGCCATGTTAGTTTTACTCAGAAAAAATTAATGGCAGCCCAACATGCTACATTGATATTCATCAAAGTGGCAACTGCCATTAAAAATACTTGTGAAATTTGTTTATATTTCCTATAAAAGTTTAAAATTAAATAATGGCGTCCAGTTCTGCTGGTTCAACCTCGCCAGGTTTTGAGGCGTCTTCAGTTGCTGTTGAACACGAACCCGTATCAGTGCCTATATGCATGGTTGTCCTCGGCATGGCTGGTTCAGGGAAGACGACTTTCGTACAGAAGCTCACTCAGCTTGCGTTTACTCACTTCAAGCCATATGTTATAAACCTCGATCCTGCCTGTCGAGAAACTCCTTACCATGCCAATATTGACATCAGAGATACGGTTAATTATAAAGAGGTGATGAAGCAATATAAACTTGGTCCGAACGGTGGAATTGTCACCTCTCTGAACTTATTTGCCACAAAGTTCGAGAAAGTAGTCGAGTTAATCAGGCGCGCAGGGCAACAAGGTCACAAGTGGTGCATAATTGACACCCCCGGACAGATTGAGGTATTTACATGGTCCGCGTCCGGCACTATAATAACTGAAGCACTAGCAACCATGTTTCCAACGGTTGTGGTCTATGTAATGGATGTTGTTCGGTCTGTAAGCCCGACCACGTTTATGTCCAATATGCTTTACGCATGTTCGATATTGTACAAAGCTCGTTTGCCATTTATCATAGCACTTAATAAGGTAAGCCGTATTTGTAGAAATTGTGATATGCTGTGATCAGCTCGTCCGTTACAGATCGACGTTCAGGATCACGATTTTGCGGTTGAATGGATGACGGATTTTGAGGCTTTCCAGGAAGCGCTAGAGAAAGAACAGAGCTACATAAGCAATTTGACAAGAACCATGTCGCTAACACTCGATGAGTTTTATCGGAATCTGCGAACTTGCGGGGTGTCGTCTAAAACTGGTATTGGCTTTGACCGCTTTTATGATTTAGTGGATGAATGTGCCAAGGAATACGAAATGTAAAGTGGCTTTATTTATTTTTCTAAACGATATTTGTAATATAATATGTTTTCTTGTTTGTAGCGACTACAAAGCTGAATACAATAAACTGCGTGAAATCAAATTAAAGGAAGAAGCGATAAAGAAAGAGGAACAGCTGGTTGCGATAGCGAAGAGCACCGGTGAAGGGGCTGAGGTGGCTATAAGTGGCTTTGTTGAAGAGGTAGTTAGCAAATAATATTAAATGTAAGAGATTAACAGAGAATAATTGCAGGTTCCCATTGGACGTGAGTTATCAGATATTTATCTGAAGCATCCAGGAAACGAAAGTTCCGAAGACGAAGAAGGCCAAGAAGAAGCACCAACGTTTAATGAAGATAACGTAGAAGAACAGAATTTCAACCAGTTTGTAAAGCAACACACAGATGCTCAAAGGGATAAAGTAAATAAAAGCTAACTTTTAAGCTTACGTTGTAAGAAATAACTTTTATAAAAAGCGTTATCTATGAGCAATGTATTTTGTATTTAAATCAAGTGCTCCTTCTATGCTAAAAATTTCAATATTTCCAATACTCCCTGTGTTAAGAAAGTTATGACATCTCAAATAAACATCCATACATAGAGACTTGTGCTGGATTTTCATACATTTTTCAACATGCCAAAATCATAACGTAGTCCAAACTGTAAGATACATAAATATTGCGCAATTATAAAAAAAATGGTAGTTTCGCAATAGGATATATATTTTTTGTAATTAGAAAGGAGTTTATTTACTTTTTCATAGGAATCGCGTGAAAACCATTAAAATATGCAAATAAATGTATTATCTGTCGCATTGGTTATAGTTCTTTTGTGAAGGGTTCCTCTACTTTATAGCGCCATTTTCGCATACATATATATATTTAATTTGCATAATTACTTGTGAATTACATACATATTACTTATAAATACATGTGTATATACGTATTTGTAAAAAGCGCCCAACAGAAGTTATACATTTGATTGCTATTAATTTGTGTACTACAATTGTTGCATGTTTTCTCAGTTTTTAAGTGTATATGTATTTGCGGTTTATTGTTGTTAACAATTAGGTAACCATTTGCATTATATAGTTAATATCCCGATTTCTTTGTAGTTTGCGTTAGCTTTATAATTTGCTTTTCTTTTTTTTTACATTTACTTATAAGTTTTGAGTATAGTTAACAAGCAGAAACATTCAATATTCATATGTATGTATGTAGGTGTATGGGTGTATGCATGAATGTATATGTTGTATACACGAGTATCACTTAAAAGCTAAACTTATATAAACTTTTAATGCATATGGACATATGTAAATATATGTTCGTATATGAATACTATTGCAATAAGCTAAATTATGAAACGATGTTTTATAGGCGTATATATGTGTGTGCGGTGTTTTGCCAAGTTTCTCCTACCATTTTTGTGGCCTACAGGAACGAATCCGAATGCCAGTTGTTTTTTATGAGATGCTCTTTCATAGCACAAATGCTTTAACAAATGGTTTAGCATTGGATGCCGGATCAAAGCACAACATTTTTGATAAAGCTAGAAATTGTAACTAAAATGTGTTTTGTATTGTATGTGAGAGGTTAGAAAAATGCAAGTGCAGACTGCACATAAATCACTTTTATATATGTATGTTTGTATGTATGTATGTATGTATATGCGCGTATGGATTTTGTATCATGCTATTTAGTACGTTTATAGATGTAAATATGTGGACACTTTGTAATTTATATATGTATTGGATATTTTAATGTGTGTGTGTGTGTGTGTTTGCGTGTGTACATTTTTTACGCTTCTCCATTGCTATCACATCGTCTTACAAAAATAGTTTTTTTTAATCATTTTTCTGTTAAACTACTTTAATTTGTATTTACCTATTCCTCTGCTTTGTTTCAACAACTGTTGCGGTACATACACATGCAAGTATCTTAGACTCGAGGATGGGTTTGCATTCAGTACTACGTTACAATCAATGCACACAATTCATTTACAGCGATTTGTAGCGATTGAAGCGTTACATACATACATATAAAGCAGCGGCTGTGGGTATTTGAATTAAAGCCGAGTTTTAAGTTGGAGCTGTTGTTTTTAAACTATGATTTTTTAAACGTTGATTTAATAAACTTTTTCCAAGAACGCTACGCTTGTAATACAAATTGTGTTTAGTCTACTTTTAGGTGATTTTGCTCGAATGCATCAAACCGCTGTACTACTTTGAATGTCTATCTGGACGATTTCTAGTTTTCAAATTATTGTTGCTTTTTGAGTTGCTCGCTTATTACACGTATAGTACATTGTACATATGTATTTACGTGCATTGTTGACAAGTTTTGTCAGTAGCATTTTCTTGTTAATCGTAACGAACTAGATTTCTGCTCCTATTTCGAATCTGCATAGATCTGTATTAGAATACGCAAATTATTTTGGGAATTGTTTCTGTTGAAAATTTACTTAGCTTCAAGCTACTTTTTTTTTTTAACTTATACACTTAAATTTTATCCTAATTCTCATGTTTTTTGACATTCAAATATTTTACGGAACTTAAATAGCTTTTTAACTTCAACTTAGGTTTTTACACAAGATACTCAAAAGTAACTGGAACATTCATACATGCATTTGAATGCATGTGTTGGTGTGTGTGTTTCTTTTTGCATGAATATGAAATTTCGACGCTTAAGAAGTTTGCAAACGTTCTTAGTATGAATGCATGTTCAAACGTTTCGTTTTAACTTAAGCTGCGATTGCGTGAACAAACATACATAAATACATTCGTTTTTGATACAATTAAATTTTGTTTTGGATAGATAAGCCTAGATAATACTAATTGGTTTCATTAGTCAAATTTAATCGTTTCATAACTTTTGAAGTAATGCTGATTTTGTTCGGTGTGAGCGTTGGTTACTTTCAAAAACATATGTACGTACAAACAAATCGTTTGAAATCTTTTTTTTTCGATTTTCTAAGCGATATTTTCGATTTTGTCTTGGTTCAGCTGGGTACGACTGTAAAGTGTAAGCCTTTCGATTTCTTGATTGGTGGGCAGTCGACACGCGAACTGCACCGGACGTTTAGATGTTTCTGTGTGTGTGTTAGCGTGTAGCGTGTGTGTGTCTACATATGTGTGTTTGCATGCTCAATAATGTTCCTAATGAAAACGGGAGGAATTATCGAATTACATATGTACATAAGTAGCGCTTGGTTAGGTGACTCCGTCTACTTTCTTCTTTGCACTGCGCACATAGACATGCGAACATTGGCTAGTTTGCGTATATTTGCAAGGAGCAGGCGAAACTCGGGAGCATTTATGGTTGTAACGGTATGTAATTGCTTTTTTGTATAAGCACATATGTATGTATGTATGTATGTATGTACATACATCTGTATGCTAGTATGTATGTAAGTATGATCGCTGTGAATCAAACTTAGTAAAAGTGTAGTGCGGCCTAAGCACTCTGTGAGCTGCAGCGCTTAGTCCTCATCGGAGAGACTGGCATTGGTAAGAAGCGTTGTATTATCGTCTGCACCGGCCTGCTCCACATCCTAAAACAAAATTGATCAACAAATAGTAAACAAAAAAATAGCATACATAAATTCTTGATTTGCCAGCCGCGAGGTTTCGGACACTTACATTGCGATTTCGCTTGCGTACTGAGGAGACGATGGCGCGTTTGTTGCGTGCCACCAAGCAAACCGCGATGATTAGAATCATGCCAGTCAAGGCGAAACCCAGTAGAGCCGGTAGTAGAACGCTGTCCTCTTTGTAACCCTTTGGTGATGTTAAGATGAAAAAGAACAAGAAAATATCTCAATAAAAATGCTAAAGAAGGTAACATTTTAGCATAAACAACAACAAAAATTTTTATTCTAACAAATATTTATAAATAAGTTTATTATTTAAAAACATTTCTAGCAATGCATTCAAGAAAGAAGGAATATTATGAAATATTTTCTTGGTTTTTGTTTGAATATTGTTAAGTGAAATATTACACTACTTTATTTTGCATTTAACAGTTGCTCTTTAAAAATATTTAATATCTTTTATACACAACTATTTAAACCTTATTGCACGCTCTATATACATAATTCTGCTGTAGTATGTAGTGTACATATGTCACAAAACTCCTTGGAGTTACTAAACAGAAAAAAAGGTGTATAACTAGAATTTCTTGACTAAAATCGAATAACCTAAATTTTTTACACAAATAGCGGCATCTGTTGTCAAAGTGTGAAAGATACAAAACCGCGACGCAAACACAGATTATCATACCCCTCGCGCATGACGAAAGCGGGGTCGCATGAAGACAACTCTTCTGATGTGATATGAATTTCTCATTTTAAATTGTTGTAAGATATTAAACTAATTATTTTAAATTAATTTATTTGAAAAATTTATAACATTTTTCCCCTACGTCAAGATTTGAATTCACCACTTGACGCGTAGTGAATTAATGCTTCAGTTAAATAATATACTAATGTTATTGTAATAATAAATAATTCATTGTGCTAACAGCTGAGAAACAATTAAGGTCTCAGGTAACTTTGGCTAAAACACTTTGCGTGCATTCGATCACAAGCAATGAATATTGCTGCTGTATCAAAACGGAGCAAAGAACTCGTAGATGGAGGCAGTGCGGATAATTTCTAGCATCCGACTTATACTGAATCTCATTAGAGGGACTTCTAAGGGTTTTATGAAAATATCTGAGCTATCAGTTTATCGGATCTATCCTTTTTTCTTGGCATGCTTCCGAACATCATCTCGTTCTCTGTTACGTTTTCAGTGTTTGATGAGTGTGACTTTCAAACGTTGACAGGACTCTCAAAATTTAAAATATACAATTCTTTGGATTATTTTCAGTTAAAATGCTTACAGTCCACTGGAAATAGGTCGAGGGATCAATGTAAGGCCAATGCGACTGTATCCAGTCGGCGTTCTTTGTCTCCACAATATCGGCGGCATTCATCTTCGGCGGCTCGACAGCGCCACTCAAACCCGAATCTGCGCCAACAGTTTCAACTGCACTTTCGCTATTTGCCGCACCACTGGCCATCGCATTACTGTCGGACTGCTTGGACAGCATCACCTCTGAACTGGCGCGCACGAGTACTGGCGGTATAATGGGCTTCTTTGCCGCTGACTTGAGTAGCGGCAGCTGCATGATGCGTGTCGTAATGGTGGGCATGGCTGGACCGCTGCTGTTCTGATTCGAAATTGTATTAGTATTCATCGAAGATGCAGCCGAGCCCGATGCTGAAGCTGCGGCAGGCGCATGTGGCGAATAAATGCTGGTGGTCGAAAAGGACGTTGTTGGACGTATTGCAGCTGGGGGGCTATTTTGAGCTGGACGACTTGATACTATGTTGTTGTTCATATTGTTGTTGCTGTTGATTTGGTAAGCATTTTGAGCAGGCTGCGAATTCATCGTGGTTGTTACCACAATGGTAGGCGCAATACCGGGCAATGACTGAATACCTTCTGAGTCGAAGCGCACTTCAGTGACAAAATTATTACCGCCAAGCGGCGTATCTTGAGGCCCTCGTGGATCTACAGCACTGCTGATCGGTTGCGGCATAGCAATTGTGGGAGTAACATTCATCACTACTGCAACTTCCCCAATTTGCGATTCGGACATTCCATCATTTGTTTTGTCAACCTGCGCTCCAAAAACTGCAGGAGCGACACTTTCCACGACCGGTGACTGTTCCTCCTTTTTCGACACATATCCGACTGGCTTGAACTTGATGTCATTTATTTTCGTCTGCGTTTGGGTTTTATTGCCGCGTAAAATGATTTTCTCCACGCCGTCGTGGTTGATAATTTCCACTTTTTGGCCAATACTCGCAGCAGTGCCTCTATGTAGCGGTAAGTGCTGTACGCCGCCATTCTCGCCCGCCTTGCGCGAAGGTTCCCTCGGCCCACCGAGGTTCCTGTGTAGTCCGTTAAAGTTACCGCCATGGGACAGAGCTGCCTTCGTCTTTAAAAACCATTCAGTAGGGTTGGGTAGGCACTCAGCCGATACCAGGAATGGTATCAATACTGCGCCTACAATGACGGTACAGACGAAAATCAAGCCCAAGTAAGCGAAGAACGAGCGCCGCCTGGGCCGTCTCGTTTTGCCTTTGCGGCCAGCAGCGGCGCTGCAATTACTGCCCGCGCTTGATAGCTTGCCCTCAATGCGAAAGTCATCGTTCTGTGGCAGTATCGTGTATTGCAGGCTATTCTCGCCGTGCCGCACCGTCTTATACATCTTGACGACGCGAATTTTGGCGTCGGATTGCGGCGTGCAAGCGCTCACTAACGTATACTACTCGTACTACACTATCTGTGATCTAAATAGCTTGCAGCTGACTTCGCATTGCGAGGGTGCGCGGCGGCTTAGCAACTTTAAACTATAAGTACACGCAGCACACACACAGGCACACACACAAACGCAACGCAAACACGGATGTAGACGAAAATGTGGGTGGGGTTGAAGACGTTTTAAGCACTTCACTCGCCAATCTTGCTCTATTCGTTATTGATTAAACAATATCCTTGTGGCACGTCAGGAAACTAGGTGGAAAAGAAGCACAATAAGCGGATAGTTTGAACGATAGCTGTAATTAATTGCCAGCACGCAGTCTGGGTAAGCTTCCTTACTTTGCTCTATGCGCCCTTTGTCGCTGCACTTTGCCGTTGAACGTTAGACGTGGCGTGGGGTAGGTTCAAGCACTTAAATGTTTTTTCTTCTTTCTTTGAGGAGGGAGCAAAAAGCGGACGGCGGGTTAATGTGATTTGTTGTTTCTTGCAAATAATTTGCAATCCCCAACAGATGTCGTGCGGTGACTTTTTTCTTCACGCACAACTCCACTTCAAAATGGAGTCGAAGTCGAAGGACGTTCGTTTTTTTTTTATTTCTTACAAATAAAGTTTTCACTCTGGCTACGTTTTGTTGCCTTCGCCTGCACGCAAGTAGCAATAGCTCTTAAATTGAGGACACAAAACATTTAACACTAATTTAGATAATTTGTATTGCAATATTTCTCAATATATGTATGTATACTGTTTTTCTACATCGAATTCCTGTTGTGCTGTAATACCAACACTTTTTTCGCAAATCAAATATGCTAATTTTGTGTGTACTCGTCTATAAGCGTTCACTGTCAGCCACTCGAGTTGAGTATTTGACAATACCCCAAGTTTGACTTTTCTGCTCGGTAGCGAAAAATCAATAAAAAGGACCTGTGGACTTATTCCTTGCACACTTCAACTGAAGTGAGAGTAGATTGAGAGTAAGAGCATTTCCAACTCTCGCTGTCAACGGTGCTTTGCGGTTAAACCGGCCGCTTTTGGCATTCCATATAAACTAAATACAATAACCTAAACTGGCAATGCTGTTATAGCTGTGGCATATCCTTGTGCGTGATTTAACGGTATAACTAACGTAGCCAGGACAGAAACAAAATGCGAAAGTGAAACAAACTGGGTAGGCAAAATTACCTTTTATAAGTACACAAATATTTCGAAATGATAAAAAAAAATTTTCTAACGTTTTCATTTGTGCATTAGTCGGGTTTAACAAATAAAACGAAATTTTAAAAGCTATAATAATAAATAATAAATAAGAAAACTAGGAAACTAATTTTAATTTTTATACCCGAGCGTACTTGTATACAAGGGTATTATAACTTTGTTCGCATAACGGTTGTTTGTAACAGCAAAATATAATGGAGATAGATATAGACATACATATGTACATACATATATATACTAAAATGATAAGAATGAAAAGAGGAATCGATTTAGCCCTGACTGTCTGTCTGTCCGTCCGCCTGTCTGTGGTTACAATAACTTGAGTAAAAATTGAGATATCTCAATGAAATTTGGTACATATGTAGATTGCTCTTTGGACAGGGTAGGTTGGTATTGAAAATGGCCACGCCCACTTAGAAAAAAATGTCTGTATCTCAATAAGGGTGTAAGGTATCGTCACAAAATTTGGTGAACAAATTTTCTCGAATATTACTGTTATCGCCGTTAAAAATCGGACCATAATCTCGGTAGGTGCATATAACGAAAATTTTGAAAAATGCAAAAATTTCGTTTTTTCTTTATCTATTGGAACATATTAATTATAATTTGATATTTAGAGAGATAGTTAATTAAGAAACTAGATTTTTTTGAAATTTTGAAAAATGGGCGTTATCACGCTCACTTATAAAAAAAACATCTGTCGGTATCTCAATAACGATTTAAGGCATCGTCAAAAAATTTGGTGAACATTATGTGCTTGACATCACTAGCATCACTGTCAATAATTTTTGAAATCATATAACGGAAATTTTGAAAAATGCATTTATTTGAAACAAAGAAACGGGGTTTTTATGAAATTATGCCCATACACAAATACATTGCGAGGCGATATAAAAAACGCTTTCGACCGAATTTAGCATTTCTTACATGCTTTTTACAACTCTTCATACATATGTACATTTGTATGTATGTATGTAAGTTAGTTTATTTAGCTATTATATAAGTATGTATGGTATGTGCATTTTTCATTGCTATTTTGTTTTATTTAATTAATTAATAAATAAAAGATTTCGCTCTCGATAGGCTTCGCGCGAACGGTCCGGCCTCCTCTGAAAACATTGACTTTGTAAATTGGAATTCACTTGCTCTTATATCTGTACATACATACATAAGAACACACCTACATATACATATACATATGTATGTACATATATAATAGCTCAATAAACAAACATATGTTCACATTCGTGAATATCTGTACATAGATGTGTGCATATATGTATGTATGTCTATAAATACATACTATGTATGTATGTATGTATGTATGCATACGCGTGTTGATGAGATTTGGTCAACAGTCGCTAAATAACAACTCAGCTTTATTTTTTTTTGGCAATTTTCACAGGCAATTTCGGCCTTCTTTACTCCAATTTTTATTTTTTCCGATCCGCTTTTTAATGTTTCTTAAATGTGAACATCAGCTGTTCACCACCTTGTTCGATTCCAGCGGTTGGCGTGCGCGTTAACGCTCGTAAATAAATATTGTAGATAATAAATGCTCTGAGCGAGAGCACTGCTGCGCCATATTGGGACCCCATTGGAATGAAAATAACCTTCTCGCGACTGTGGAAAGACATTTCAGTTCGATTGGAGCTGCCGGTTTGTTTGGTTTGGTCGTTTTTCGTTGGCGCTTTGTACAAAAAATTAATTTGATTCCATTGAAAAAATAATATAAATACATACAGATATTGTGCTGTGACGTTATTAATTGCTGATAAAATGTCTTTGGTTCGTTTAATTGGCGCTGAGGTGAGAGCTGGCTGTGGGAATGAGTGTCTGTGGGTGGGTGTGGAATGGAAATACAATGGAACGTAAAATCAAGAGCAAGACAGATGTTTTTATGGTTTTTTTTTTTTTTTTTTTTTTTTTTTTTATATTTAAAACCGCGTGTGCCAATGGAATTACATAACTTATTACTGTGTTATTATTTGTATGGCCTTTATTATTATTATTATTTTTTATTTTTTATTTTATGAGTTTAAGTGGACACATACATACGTATGCACGTGCAAGCACGATAGGCAATTACATACATACATACATATGTATGTATATATATGTAACATACATATATGCATGTGGCAGTTTGTTTAATGCCAATTGTATTTTGTAGTATGAAAACGGTGTTATTTCATTAAAAAATATTTCATCCAGGACGTACATACACCATACGTCGAACACCAAACATCATCACTTCTCATTTCTTTTTGCTTTCAGTAAAAATTTAATTCTTTGTATGTATATATTTTAAAAATCGTCACATACACGCATACATACATAAATATATTACATATACGCATTTTCGGTTTTAATTGATGCAAAACGTAAAAAAGGGTCAATGTCAAGGGGTTAAGTAATTGCTTTAGCTAGAGATTGAACCAGCAATGTAGTCAGTCGAACTTTTTGGAACAAGTTCCTAATATAATACCTTTGCTGATTTAGATTTTTTTTTTGACTAAACGTTTTTTGCGACTGTTTCAATATTAAAATGAAGCAAAAGCCCAGTAGAAATAGGGAGCAATTAATTTAAATTAGTAGTTTAAAATCAGTTCAAAACTAGACAAAGAAGCCCCACTGCCTTCCTGCTATAAAACTATAGTAAAACGTCCGATTTGGCATGTTTGTGTACTTCTTAGCATAGCTGGGTATATGCACTTTGTACATTCGGTGTGTAGGTACACTTATTTAAATTGATAGCTGTTGAGCCAAATTATTAAAATTGTCTTCTTGTTTTCCATTTATAGTTATAAATTAATTTTTCGAGCTCTCTCCGCTTGTTGTGCGACGAGTGTGCGATCAAATTTTGTTTGTTTACTTAGCCATCTCTGCTTTCTAGATACTCTTCAACTTTTGCTGATAAAAGCGGCGAGGAACATGTGCACATACAAATGTTCGTCGGCGAATTTCTATGCTTGGCAACTGCACAAAACATAGGCGGTGCAAGGTTAAATAAATTAAAAATGTAATTGTCAGTGTTTTTTAATCATCTCATTAGTTTGTGTTAATGGTTCATAGACCTGAATATCGCAACAATTAATAGAACGCGTATGCAAATGTTTTTAATACTGGGTTCAAATTGGGCTTAATGTTAATATCATTATGTTACTACGTGAACTAGATACTAGGACCACTCATTATATAAATTATATAAATATCTTTCCTCTATCTATCTTGCTCTTTTACTTTAGTGCCGCTTTTTGGCTAAGCGCAGCTACTTGTCGTCTCCCGCTACTACAAAAATGTTTATCGATGGAAAATTCGTGGAGTCACAAACCAAGGAATGGATCGATTTGCACAATCCTGCCACCAACGAAGTCGTCAGCCGTGTACCAAAGTGCACACAAGCTGAGATGCAAGCTGCACTGGAGTCCAACAAGAAGGCGTTCAAGTCGTGGAGTCAGCAATCTGTACTGTCACGTCAGCAGGTCATGTTCCGCCTGCAAGCACTGATCAAGGAAAACATGGACAAATTGGCTAGGAATATCACAGAGGAACAAGGCAAGACGCTCGCCGATGCTCACGGGGATGTGTTACGTGGTTTACGTAAGTGTTTGCACTCTTAAAATGAAATTTAAAACTGCTCGTCTCACTTCACTCTTTTTTTTCAACAGAGGTCGTTGAGCACTCCTGCAGCATTCCCTCACTCATCATGGGTGAAACCGTGCCAAATGTGGCCACCGACATGGATACCTACTCGTTGGTCCTGCCATTGGGAGTAACCGCTGGTATTGCGCCTTTCAATTTTCCAGCCATGATACCACTTTGGATGTTTCCAATGGCTATAACATGCGGCAACACAATGCTCCTGAAACCATCGGAGCGCGTACCTGGCTCGACCATGCTGCTGATGGAGCTGCTGAACGAAGCTGGCTGTCCACCCGGCGTTGTTAACGTCATCCACGGCCAACACGATGCTGTCAACTTCATCTGCGATGCCCCCGAAATCAAGGCAGTGTCCTTTGTAGGCTCTGATGCGGCTGGCAAGTACATTTACGCGCGTGCTGGTAAAAATGGTAAACGTGTACAGAGCAACATGGGCGCCAAGAACCACGGCGTAGTCATGGTCGACGCCAATAAAGAGAACACCTTGAATCAATTGGCCGGTGCCGCTTTCGGCGCTGCTGGACAACGCTGCATGGCACTTTCCACAGCGGTATTTGTTGGCGAAGCACAGAAATGGATACCAGACTTGGTTGGACGTGCCGAGAAGTTAAAGGTGAACGCAGGTCATGTGCCCGGAACTGATGTGGGTCCAGTGATCAGTGCACAATCGAAGAAACGTATACATGATCTCATTGAATCTGGCGTAAAGGAGGGAGCTAAGCTCATCCTCGACGGACGCAAAGTTAAGGTACCCGGCTGCGAAAATGGTTATTTCGTTGGTCCCACCATCCTCACCGACGTTACGCCCAACATGCAGTGCTACAAAGAGGAAATCTTCGGACCTGTACTCGTGATTTTGAACGCTGATACTCTCGATGAAGCCATTCAACTAGTCAATTCGAATCCCTATGGCAACGGCACTGCCATCTTCACCACCAACGGTGCCACCGCGCGCAAATTCGTCAACGAGATCGACGTAGGAAATGTGGGTGTGAATGTCCCAATTCCCGTACCACTGCCCATGTTTTCCTTCACCGGTACCCGTGGCTCCTTCCATGGTGATAACCACTTCTACGGAAAAATGGGCGTCAAATTCTACACGCAAACCAAGACTGTGACACAGCTATGGCGCGAAATGGATGTGACACACACACAAGCGGCTGTGGCCATGCCAACTCTGAAGTAGAGTTGATCGCCCACAACTGAGTTTATGTATAAATAATATGTACTGAACGAAGTGATACTCCGAAGAGTTAGTCTTCCAATTGGAAGTGCCTTAGAGATAAAGACCGATACGAAATGAGAAGTATACCTACAGCCAAACATATACTCGTATATGTATTGTACATACATACATATGTATGTATATGGATATATTTTGTTACTGTAGAATTTTTACAAAATCCATACAAGGAAACGTTGCATTTATTTTTGCTTATGTTAAGTTTGTAAAATTTGGAAGAATTCGTTTGTGAAGCTTAGAGTTAGTGATTAAATTTATGTGCGAGAGTGTTATATGCAGTTATTAAAATTAAAAATGTCAAAAGTTATTAATAAAGAACCAACAGATGAGCAATAAAGGGCAGGTATTGTCATTAGAAGATATAACGCTAGCCATCTTGGGCGTTGAAGATGAAATGCCTAAAGCCCTTAAGGGCTTACTTTCATGCATTTGACTGTCAATAAAAATACTCATATATAGTGAGAAAATGAATGTTTGCTGTGACATTTGATATTTTATTGACAGTAACAATCATTGAGCACAAAATATGATATCGTAAATTGTGCGTGCGATCTTGGGAAAACTGCGTTCAATAGCCATAAAAGCTATACGACTGTCATACCCTTTTATTCTTTGTTTCTAATCTACTCTTTAGCTATCGAAATTCTCCGATTGCATTGTGGAAGAAGGTCGAGGCGAATGGAAGGATATTCAATTTTATTACCTCATTGATATTGTCAAATTCTGTAGATACTCGTAAATTCATTGGATCATTGAAGGGATTGTGCAATCGTTTTGAATGTTGGATGAGTTAAAAAGCCCTCGTTTTGTCAGCCAAAACAAAGATATGAACATATCTACATACATAAATACATTGTATGTACATACAGAATACCTAATATGTTTTTACAAAACGCCTTCGTCATAAATTTGACATGAATTTGTCTGGCATTCATTCAAAGGAGTAACTTTAGCAGTTAATTTGCACATTATACTTTCGCTCCTAGAAGACAGAGTGCTGTCTTGTCGAACCGCGAGTGCATTCAGGCGTGCATTTTGCGCATTTCGACGCCAAGTTCTTCCCGTTGCAATTATTTTTGATGGGTTGATGTTTTCAGTCGAAGGCGAAATTGAAATGTCCGAATAGGGGAGGATTGAGTAGCTGCGTTCTAAGCAAGATGTATGTACATACATATGTACCTTGTGAATACTGATTGTTTACGTGTGAAAATAAAGTTTTCTATAACTCTAGTATCATAAAATGCGATAAATGTCAAATGTCTTGTAGAACAAAACACCCAGCGAAAACACGCCAAAATGGTTCAAGTCAAGTTTTATGTACCTCTGCAAGAAAAATTAACTTTCTATTCGTAAGTATGATCAAATCGGACGAAATATTTAAAATTCAAAATTTCAAAATTAATTTTTATTTTCTCAAATTTTTTTGTTTCAAAACGCACTTCAAAAAATGCGAGTTTTTCATAGCGAAATCATTACCCTAACTTCCTTTATTTAGCACAATTTTAACACGAAACATTTCAATCATTGCCAAACACAATTAAAAGGCACAGCTGCCTATCATTTATATGATTCTAATTGATTGGCCATAAACTTTCAGTAAATGGTTGTTCATACGAGTGCTCGATTATGAAGAGATCCTTAACGCAATTTACGAGTTTCTTTCCTATAAAACCATTTACAAACCGTTCCACGTGCCACATAGTACATAAAAACGAACATTTGCAATAAAATCAAAGGAACTTCTTTAAATCGCATGACGGCAGACAACCTAATTTAGAGCGATTTTTACGAGCAAGCGCCTACAAATGTGTAGAAAATGAAGGGAACATACAAAAAGAAATGCACCTCCGTGTGTCCTGCGGCCAGCAGCTTCTTTCAAACGTCACTCTTTGTACGAGTATTTAATGCAACATTACGCTTATTTAAAAATTTTTCGCACCTTTCCATCTGCTGACTGACCATTCAGCCAACGAACTAATGAAGTCAACTTCGTCACTGTCTTTAGGTGCAGCTGTTCTTTTTTTTTTACTGTTTTATTTAATTTTTAAATAAGAAATGCGAATAGTGAATGGACTGTGTCAACTTGAGCCGCTCGAATGAATGTAGAGCAACAAAGACTGTGGCGGCTGCACTCATAGACTCGAGTGTCTGGCTGTGTACTAAACAATGGCTGCGATAATTAGCTACTAAACTCGTGCACATACACATCAGTGTCAATACTTTTTTTTTGTATTATTTTAAAGATAATCAGCAGATTTTGTACATACTTACATATATATAATGTAAGTTAACAAAGGTGTGAATTTGTATTTGCTTTTGGACTAAAGGTGTGGAAGTGTGTCCTTAAAAGAAATAAGTTGAATTACTACAGATGATGTATTTCAAGTAAAGGCGACTTAAGATGTTTTTAATATGATTTTGAAGAAATTTATTTTTGAAAACTGTCCAAAAATATGTACATACATATGTATGTATGTTTGCAATTGAATCTACATACATAACGTTTACCTAATATAGAGAGGCCTTTTTGTTCCTTCAAAACTCCCTTCAAATTTCGTGGAAGCGCTGATTTTCTTTAAACACAACTTTTTATTTAATGCTGTAAAATTTTAATACGTATTTTCAACCGAGTTTTCGCTATCTCTAGTCAAATTTGATTTAAAGAAAAATTGTTTACAAAAGTTGATATGCATTTCTTTGACAAAAAAATCTTGAAATGTTGAAGAGTATAAATATGTCCATTATCAAAACTAATGCTGACGGTCTCCAACTCAGGCGGGTACATTCTTTCAACATTGATTATTTCAGCATTTTGCACATGTGCGAAATCTCATTAATCCGATTAAATAATGCAGGATTGCACGATTGCAGTAATGTATGAATGTATGTATGTATGTGTCTTCATCGTTACTATACGAAATTCACCTTTTTCTTAAGCTGATTTAGTGGCTTTGAGTGTGTTATTATTTCTCAATACGCATACTCAGTGACTCGAGAGGGGTGTAAATGTATAAACATATCAAAATATCTGTTAATTATAACTGAAAAATATTCACGATTTTTCCACAGAAACATTCATCACTTATGTATGTACTTGTATGCATGTATGTATGTATGTATGTAGTATGTATGTATCAAGCACTCCCTCTAAACTAACTTATTTTCAAACTGGGCGCCCATAGTTTACTGATGTTTGTATAACGGACGGCCATATAACCGAAATAAACGTCAAAAAAGTTTATTTTAGCGGAGTTCCTATTTTGAAAATGCATTGAAGCTCGAAATTGAGGAAATTCCCACAAACGAAAATTCAAAATCACATTAGAATTAATATTTTTTTTTGGAATTTTTTTCCTGGCGAGTTTAGCATATGCATATCTGTACAGCGCTGGTCAAAGTAAAAGCTGTGATTTAATTTAATTAAAGCTGCAAACTTTGTACATACATTCTCACTAAAAAAAAATTAAAAATTTATAATATTGTCGTTAAGTTTCTAATCCATTAATCAGCATTTTTAGAAAATTTTGGAATACGCACTCCATTTAATTTTTAAATTTTTTTTTAAGTTTCAGGCGGCTAGAATTTTTTTTTTGCCGAAGGCATTGTGAATTTTTCCTATACGAGTAGAACGAATGAAGAAAATCAATTTTTTTTATTCTGTTTGAAAATTTATATAAATCTGCGTACTCATGTATTTTAAATAAAAATTTAATAAAGCAATTATTAATTGTTGAAATTTAAAAATAAAAATCACTGCATTTATTTCGCCCGCCATCGTGAATAAAGCGATTAATTCGACATTTGTGCGGCAGCGAACAGGATATGTTTGGCTGTCATTTTTGACGAATACCGACAGCAACACGGCCCCGACAGTTTCCATGTCCGACAACAAGACAAAGGCAAAGTAGGACAATTCAAATAATGCACACACAAATGTTTGTAAGTAGGTGTAATATTTGCAGTTAATTTCAATACTGTTTTTCTATCTAATAATGCGCTCACTATAATTACGTGCACATAATAGTGTAATTACAATGATGTTCGCATGCGCAATCATAAAAATGTGTTCGTTTGTTGGTCCTGCTGCCTGCAATGAAGCGCACTCTCAAACGGTATTGATGCACCTTCCTTTTTTAGTAAAAAAAATAAAAACAAACAAAAAAAAACATTGTCTTTATACGCGCTATGCTGTCAGTTGCCTGTCACCCTCGTCTGGGCGACACACAAGCCATGTGACACTCGCTGCGCATGCGCGCGTGGGCAGTGCAACGCTTTGCCAACATACTTTTTATTTTTTTCATATACGAGTGCTGGTGTCTTACCGTTGTGCAGCTAGGATGTTCACGTCAGAGTGTTTACTTAAAAAAAAAATTTTGTTTTCATATTTAGTTGCAGCTTGTAATTTGCTGCGCGCATTCCAACAACTAATTGCATGCATTAAATTGTTGTACTTCATCCAATTGGCTTACCGACCATATGGCGCGCGTTCGCATTGATACTAGTAGATACTCCGCTTGTAACTGTATTGTAATTTTATTTTATCTAAAACGTTTCGCTGCCCTTTTAATGATGTCATACACATTTTTTGTAAAATTTTCCGCGGTGTGCCATTGAGAATGCATTAAATTGCTTTTGATTATTTGATTAGTTTTGAAATGCATAGCGTGTTTTCTAATGACATAATTTTTACGAATTCAAAATGCATTCCATACATACATACATACATATGTATGTATATAGACATACTATATACTTATAGATATATACGATATACAATAATTGACAATACATCTAAGAAAACGAATACTAGCAGCAAATTAGAAGCGAAACGTATGTAACATACATGCTTTGAAATCACGCTAGAACGAAATAAAATTATAATATAATTTTTTGGCGCTTACACTATTTAGCTCAGTATTTGGTGGAGCTGCTCGTACCATTTGTGGTGTGCATCTTTTTATTCTATCACAAATGGAGGGACATACAGTTTTGTGTCGGCTCAAAACGGCTGTTGTTGTTTTATGAGAAGCTTTTTCATGGCACAAATACCCTCGGAGATTTTCCTGGGTAGGGGTGACCGCTTTTAGAAAAACCCTTTTTTGATGATTTAGATTTTACTAGCCCTGACTGAGATTCAAACCTCGAACCGAGCGGCATATCGAGTTAAAGCACGCGCCGTTACCAACTCGACCACAGCGGCCACAAGAACGAAATATACAAATATATCTATTTATAAAATTTAACATATCTAAATATATAAATATATATACATAGTTTTTTTTTTATTAAGGGGACCAATGAAATTCCGATCAACGCATCCTTTAGATTTCAAACTATTTAATTTACTTCGCTTATCAAGCCTTCCTTTGTTCCTTTAAGCACACAACAAGGGAACATTTTTTTCTCAGCAAATTAAAACGATTAAAATGAATTTCCTGTCATTATTTTCCGACACTCGAGAACATTAAAGCACCCACACATCAACAAAAAAACACGAAACAGTAAAAGTGCTTAGAGAACTTTTGTTTCCATCACTTGTGTGCGGAGGGTTCTTACAATTATCAAACAATTCATATAATAATTGGCCAGCAAGTGCCTTCGACGCAGCGCGCTGGCTACAAAGTGTCCTTGTCCAGAGAGAGCAGCAAAGTATGACAAAAAGCCTGACACCGTGTCTCAATGAGAAATTCTTCCTAACCACTATTAATTTTTTTGTTTGTTTTGTTTTACCGACTGATTTTCGACCGGCGCAGAACTTCCTTTAAGGAAATTATTGCTTCGCGTAATTGGCGCAGGAAGTTGCGGGTGCGATTAATGACAGTTCCTGCTGGGGAGATGTGGTAGTGATGACTTTGTGGTCGCTTCGTTTAATTGTGTGGGAAATGCAGAAGTAATTTATTTTCTTGTGAAAATATTGAAATGAAGTTGGTGCATTTCAAACTTAAACTCAGCAAGAAGCTTGTTTGATTGCAAAGAACGTCGACCACGAGTTGTATTTGAAGTTTTTTTTTTACTAAGTTCGAAAATTTTAATACCAAAAAAACTGATTTACCCTTCCTTTCAATGCTAAAGAAAAATGCTTGTGAGTAATTTCTTATACGAAATCCATTGAGCTATAAAAAAAATATGCTAATCTGAACGAGCTGTGAGAATCAACGATGCTGTTTGCAGCAGTTATGTATATATTTCCCTTTCAAGTTACTTGTATCGATTTTTCAAGAATACATATTGTTTTCAAATAATAATCATGCATTTCATATGCGTATATCATAAAAAAATTATGTAACTGTGTGACTGACAAATGATAATGCGTGTCCGCTGTCAAAATACATTAGTCTCACTGAGAAGCAACACACATCCTTGGGTTTGTAAGTGAGCATTCTGCTGGAATCGACTAACACTAAAAAAAAATATCCCGATTTGTACATATGTATGTACATATGTGCCTGCAACTCATTTATAATTCATGCAACATTGGCAAGGAAGGAAGAACATCAAATCACATTGTGTGAATGATGGAATGTCAGTCAGAAATACGCAACGCATCCTTTCGCTGAATGAAAAAAAAAAAACGCAACCGATATAAAAAACGAAGACGGCACGCAGAGTAATTAAATTCTTGTTAGCTATGGTAAACGCACAGCCGGCTGGTTTCTTTTATTGCATTCGTATTGGCAGCATGAAAACTTTATACAGTAAACCATTTATAATGGTACTAAAAATCTTTTGACGCATGAAAAAATAGTAAACATTTTTGTTAGGAGTTGGATTTTCAAAGACAATAAAATATTGTTAGTCATGGGCGCTTAAACGCAAATATCTACATAGAGAGATACCAATGTACGCATGGATGTAACATCAAAATTTAATATGAAATGAGTTAAACTGTTTTATTAACATTTTTATACTCTTTTGCTTTCGAGTGGTCTTGAAATGCTCCGCTCAATGAAAATATATATAAAATTGTATTTTAAGAAATTAAAAAATAAATGCTTGTTTTTATGATAATGTACAAATTTGTATCTAGTTTTAAGTTTCCTGATAAACTTAGAGAATACACACATTTCATAAAATAAAAAAAATGCTGCGTTGTTTTTAAAATTATTCACTTTTGAAATCTTTAAAATATTTGTATTCGAAGTAGCCGGTTGCCGAATCATTTATTTCGCTCTCAAGTTAATGCATCCGAAACATGGATTTCGAACGCTTCAACGGCCCCTTCACATTTCGAAAAACGTTCTCAACACTGACAGTCCTCCGATCTACAGGAGCAACAACAAAAAACGGAATAGTTTTACAGAAATATTTATCGCACAGTTGATGGTCAACAATCGCGGAATTCGCCAAAAAGACCGACGGGTTCACATTTATATTCTGCAAACCAGTCAGAGCGATAGTAGTCCTTGATGGTGCTTCATTAGCAAATGTCGAATGAAGTCGTTCCACGCTTTGTGTGTGAGTTAAGTCGCACTTTAAATAAACACTTGTGGAAAAGTTATAAACAGAGTTTTAATGCACTTTTTAACAAACTTTTCTCAGTGCAATTTTTCTATAATTCAGTGACCCCTAATGTACATTACCATCACCGTATGTCCAATGGGGTTGAGAAGTTTTCTCAGTATTAACAATATTCGCGCCTAAAATACTAAATTTCTTGGTACTTTGTAAGAATTTCTAATTGTTTTTTTTTTTTGTAAGTTTTCTTAAGACGGTAACAAAACCTGTCCGCTGAGCATACTGTCACAACAGCGTAAACTCGTTGTTGAAATTTCAATTAGTCGACTGCCCAATTAGCAAGAAAAGTTGTTTGAAATGCTTGTTTTCGAAATACAACGCAGGTCACTGGACCTGATCACTTTCACATGTCTTAGCACTTCAACCTCCAGCTTGACAAGCTCAGCTATCTTCCACAGGAACTTTGTCCCATGACCGCCTTATTTACATTTATATAAACATGTTGACACTTACAACTACAACTGACCGACGTGAGGGAATTTTCTCAAAGCACCAATGTAAGCGCTTACACAAGGCAATCAAAGAAGGCAAAATAAAACAATTGCAGGACAATAATAAAAAAGGACAAATAACCCTTACAGCGCGAAGAGAAATAAACGATGAAGAAGTAGCGTTGAAATGTTGTAATCCTTCGCAGGACATGCGTAGTTGTCTTGCAAGAAACCGGACTAAATATTTTGACATTTCGTAACACGTCATTGACATGTTATGCACCACGTCCCGCAACAAGGCAGTTGTCGATGCCGTTGTCTGCGCTCGAGGCGGCGTCGAGCGGTTAGGCCAATTGTAATCAAAGTATCTATAAAAATTTTCTATTTGTTTTTTTTTTTTTGTAATGACTGGTGACCACATTTCCACACCATTTTCGGTACGAATGCAGTTAGAATGACGAGAACATGTTTGTATGTATGCATGTTCGCATGTGACATGCGACAAGCAACTGGATGCATCTAACCGCCGGGACATATGGTAATCCTTTTGCTAAGTCGACACACATTTGCTTTGAGGTTTTTCGGTTTTTCGTTTTTTCGGCTGCAGTGTCAGACTTGATTGGAAAAAGATGATGAATTGTATGAAAAGCCAGATTTTCGGGATTATGGCAAATACTATGTTTGTTTCGTATCGATTGTTGTTGTTGTTGTTGGTGTCCGTTTATGTGCATACGACAGCTGTCATAACTGCGACGTCTTCGTCATGAATTATGCATGTAAAAATGTCTAAATAGAATTGAGTATTCGAAGAAGAAGAGGAAGACGAAGCAGAGAAAAGGTGCAACAATCTTCATTGGTGACACATTGCTACTGGCAGCTTTGTTTGTCTGTTTGTGTTTGGTTGTTGGTTACTTGCTTTCATTCAAAACAGTGACATTTCCAAATCTAAAGTGTTAAATGTAGAACAATACAATTGTAACATTGTTTTTTTTATTTTTTTTTTATTACCGTACAATCGAGGGATATCCCAAAGGAGATTCTTAAAAAAATATATTACAAATGCTAGTGAAAGGTTTAATCGGTTGCCTGCATAACTAAGGAATATGTAAGCGAAAATGAAATGCACGAATGCCAGCATTATAGCAGTTGAGCTGTAATAATTAATGTTTTTGTGTTCACTGCTACTTTTCAATGCTGTCGCTGAGGCTGCTGTTGCTTGCGTTTGCTGTGTTGAGTACACTGTGCACGCCGATAAGTTCAATTGCAACGCCTGTGGGAAGGTCACCGACTCGTTAGCATCTTTTCTGCGAAGAAATGTCTTCGTATGTGGCAAATAAATCAATTGGACAGCTGTTCGGGGCGAAGGTCAGCAAAACTGGCGCAACATGCGAAGCTCCTCTCCCCTTGGCGGCTGCGGTTTCTAATCCAGGTTTCGCTCGTTGCATTCGCATTTTTTTTGCCAGCGCTTTGTGACCTTCAACAGACAACAGCTGTCATTTGTCCACTGCTGCGGCCGAACGGTCGCAAAGCAAGCTACCCTTCACTGCTCCAGTTGCATAATCTGAATGGCGCAACACGGAAGTCCCTTGTTGCTGTTTTGCTTGATTGCATTTCTTTGCCGAAAATCTAATAAATTATATTGGCAATTTGTATGCGTCTTGTCGGATATGCCAAGCAAAATCGAAAGCGGATGAAGTAAAAGAAAAGAAGAATGTGTAGAATGCAACGGTATGTGTGGACAAGCGTGCAACGAGTGAATGCGTGAAATTGTTGGAAGAATTTGAGACTTTTGCAGCGGGGTCCCGGATGACCACAAAAGACGGCTGTGTGGGTACAGGTGTTCAAAGAAAGTTAGAAATTTGCAATGAGCAAACTCTAAAAAGTGTAGGCAATGTATTTGGTCGTGGTAAATCATCTGCTTTGTTCCCATAATCAAATACACAACCTCCTTCGGTTACAAGTAATGAATTGAAGTACTAAGCTGTCTCGCCTCCTTTTTCGCTCGCTCATTTCGCATCAGTTAACCGTTGGTAATCGAAATTACATTCCTAGCCTACCAGCAATTACCAATTTTGCATTACAATCAACTACTCTTTTATACAGCTTCTTAGGGATTTGCACACGAATGCCGAAAACTATGGGCGGAGGCCTCTCATGCAAACTGTCGCACATAAATTTTAATTTACTTTGTGCCAAATTGCACTGAATTTACGATGAGGCTGCAACAGCAACATGAAATTATCCTTTCGTTTTTTGATCGTCAACTTCATTAACGATGTCCTTTGTTCGGCGAAAAACGACAAGCAGCGACTTGAGAGCCTGTGAAGATGCGCTAAAGGTGGCACACTCGCCTTAAAAAAAAATGCTCTAAATTATTTGCAATAATTGCATTGTTGCAACTGCATTCCGTCTGCAATTACCACATTATTCTATTCCATTCCACTGCCACTCAGGCTGCTTGTGAAGGGCCTCCTTGAGCGTGTTCGAATTTTTCATTACGCTCGCATTGTTTTCTTCTCAGGCGTTTGTCTGCTTGTCTCACTGGCTGTCTAAGTGCAGCTTCTGCTGTGATTTACGCGCGGCCGACACTCAACCTCTGTCTAGTCGACGTGTCCTGGCACAGTCTGATGATTGTCAGTCTCTTCTGTGCCAAAAGTTACGAGCATAAACATGACATTCAGGCGCACAAAGGCATGCGAGTATTATCTGTGCCGAAGTGGAGCGAAGAAAAAGGTGCTGCTCACTGGCAAATGACACCGGCTGGCAGCCGCAGGGAACAGGAAACAAATCAAATAATTTTGCTCAAGATGATTGTTTTCACTTAAGAAAAGCAATAAACAAAAATATATACAAACATGCATCGAGTAAATGTTTTTGATTTGAGTAAAAGAAAAGAAAATTGGTAAAAATGGCTAAACAAAGTTGTTATTTCCGCATTTCCGCCAAGTGCGTTGGGAGCCAATATTGAACAAAGGACAAAAATAACTCAGTAATGCTTGCATATCCTCATAGTTAAGGAAAAAAGAAAATAGTCGCCAACTGAGCAAATATATTTCGCATTTAACAACATCCATTTTTAGCACCACACCAATGCCTGAGTTATACTAATCACTTTGTCGTTTTTATTTAGAAATATTACATCGATCTGGAAGATGAGATCATATTAAAATAAAATCATTTAAATATTATATTTTTAATGAATGGTTCCTAACAGATTCTGCAAGCAAACTGCAATTTTCATAATTCCACAATCAAAAAGGCCAAACATTTTTAAATAGATCCAGAAGCAGAAACCTCTAAATTTAGCTTACACTTAATAGAATGTAGTTAAAATGTGTATGTAATCCTGTCTCGCACTCTCAGCTACACATTCAAAATCGTTTCCGAAATAGTACTATAACTTCTACCGCTTTGAGTATTGTTGTTTTTTTCCTAATAATTTCCAATAAACCAATCGGCCTTAAAGCTCAAAAATATTTAAAAATAAAATAGTGAAATGGCCAAACAATAACTAACAAAATCGTTTCCATTTTTTGTTGCTCATAAATTATTGATTTTAAAAATTCAACATTAATAAATAACTAACCGCTTACAAAACCTTTAATGCAGCTTAAACAGCAGCCACAAAAACGTTCACACAACATTTTCCCCTTTTATTCATGTGCTAATTAATCATTTCCGCTCTCAAGTTTTTATTGCGAATTCAAATTGCCAAGCACGCAAGAATGCTGCAACGGCACTTACTCAAAAGATATTCAAACACAATACACAAAACACACAAAATACATGAAAAATATATACTCTCATCCATTAGTTTAGCGTTTGTAAGCGAAACAATTGTAATCGATAAAAAAAAAATGAAACTGAAATAGAAAAATGAAACGCATAACTCGCTGCCCTACTCGTAAAAATGTGCAAAGTCGAAAGGATAACTAATCAAAATCACATTATTCATTGTTCGACATTTTTTGCTGCACTACTTTTGGCAAAAACTAATCCTTTTTTTTTTTTGCGATCTACTTAATGCTGGGCGCGGTTGAGCTGCGGTGGGGTGGCGACAGTGAAAGTGTATGAGTCGGCCGATTCTGCTCTCGCTGGCTTCTTTTTGTATCCTTTCACCACAATTCGCAACACCTTTTAACAGTTTATATTGTTACATAAGCGAACAAATGCGTGTTTTGGAAATCGTATGATTTTTGTGGCATTTTTCAGCGCCGAAAATTCAATTAAAATCTATAAATATGAAATAAATCAAAAGCAATTTTAAGAAGAGGAAGAGTTTTATGGGAAATATTCTAGATTGAACAGTTTGTTAGGCCACTTTCGGCTTAAAGTGAGAACACTGCCGAATTCAGAGTTAAACTAGATTGGTTTTCGTTGAAATAGTTTTCGAAAAAATTAAAAGTATACATATGTTGACGAAGGACGAAGGAAATCATGGAATTAACATAGTATATTTGTGAATACTTAAAAGTAATTTTTCACCTTGAAGAAAAATATAGTTGTGCATGTATGTATGTATATGTGTATCTACAGGTTCGCTCCTGCTTCTTTTTATCGATGTATTTACTTATTTATGAGACAATTTCATGCCTTACTCCACCAAACCAAATATCCAACCTAAAACTCTACTTTTTTCAGCTGAGCACCGCATGTGTCTTCCAGCTTAGCTGATACATTCACCCAAATTGTCCTCAAGAAAATTACACGCTCTACATTAAGCAATTTTATGTTGAAAAAAAAAAACACAAAAAATTATGCAAAGATTAAACGAGAGAAAACGTTGCTAATTGACTGCCTTCGATAGTTTAGCGGTTAGGCCGGTCATTAAAAACTTGAAAAAAAAATACAAAACAAAAAAAAAAAAACAAATACGCTCTTAAAATGTAAAAAAGCGTAGCCTTTGCGGTCGGAGAAGAAGGACACTGCTCAACCAATGATGCGCAAGAGTGCGAATGTTTGTAGATATTCTGTGCGCATGCGTGTGTATGTAGATGTACTTACATATGTACATACAAATATATTTGTTTAAAAACGCGATATGTAAATTATGTCGGTTGTTGTTATGGAACAAATCGAAGTACTTGACTTGTGGTGCTGCAGGAAAGGAAATCACCTTAAAAAGTCTGTATGGTATATTTTAATGGACGGGCAAAAGGACAGCTTTTGAATTGTAAATTAGATGGGTAAATGGAGCGGAAGAAAAGGTTTTTAGCCATCTTAAAAACGAATCTATCGCATTAACAATTAGCTTGACTTGCAGTTTACCTGATCTACAATAAAAGCTCATATATTTTCCGATAAACTGCGAAGTGCCCGGCAGCCATTTATTAATTAGTATGCAGAAGAAGCTGAATTGATATTCTATATTGCGATCTAGCTTGAACAAATTTGGAAGCAACAAATGTTTCAGGCCAACCGAAAAGATCTAAAATTTTCGACCGCTGAGCCCGAATGTGTAGCGAAACATGTAAAATAAAATTTCGTCCGAAAAAGTCGGCATAAAACTTTACATTTGTCGTATAACATTAAGGCGTACGACTGCACCATAAATGGTACGTTTAGAACAAGTTCGGTAAATCATCGCATGGCCTTACTTCCCATTTTTCTGTCAAGCTTCAAGAAATCTAATATTTTCCGTTAAATTTCATTTGTTTCCTTCCAGATGGCGTACATTTGTTGTGAAAGTACGCTTCGTGCTCCTCACTAGTTATTGCAACCTGTCGCTCAGCGAAACTTTCGATCGCAATCAACGCAGGAAACAAGTGTTAGAGTCGGTTTTAATTAGGCTAAAGAAAAATGTCATTAAGGAATCAAATTCTATAAAATTATTAACTACATTTAAACACGCAAAAATCCTGTAGCTCATTTACCTCACCCCAGCCTTTCTACTTGTATCTGCTGTAAGTTGAAAAAACTGACTGGCCTTAAAATCTTGACACCCACCCCGGTTACGAGTGTATCAGAAATTATAGTCTTACTAAATTAAGAAAACCACTTCCTTTGCCATCCTTATTTTTTACTTTTACTACTCATGATACGATCTTGTTCTCGTTTGCAGGACTTTTAAAGCGCTGCCGCCACTGTAGGAATGTGTGCGAGGGTAAGCGCGCAATCACAATGATTTTATCGCGTCGACCGGCAGAAAGAGCAAGGGGAAATTGAAAAAAAATGTCGCACTAAAGCACCCCAAAAGAGCTAATGACGACAGGCAATGCAATGTCCTCCGGCGTTCATTGAGTTAAGCGCATTTTGTTCGAAATTCCGTTGCCCGATTGATCGCCTAGTTTCTCAAAATGCGGAAAGAGAGTCAACTAGCTAAAGAGTACTGATGTTATGTAATGAGAGCATCAGTTGAATTGACGTACGTAGGGTTGGTTACGCTAACGGCTCTCTGACGTTTATCTACCACTGGCTACAGTATAAAAGCAGTTTTACGCGCGGTATGTAGTCAGTTTGTCAGCAAATGTGAACGAGAGCACAAATATTGCTCGAATAAACAGGAAATAGAAAAATGTTAAAGTGGACGGCATCCGCGCAGAAGCTGAATCAGCTAACACCGAACATTAAGGGAGCCACTGCAAAGTTGTGTACACCGCATCCGTTAACGGAGGCAAAGCGCCGTGGTCGGCGTGCTACCATAGGCAACAAGGAGAACATACCGTATACCTCAACTCCGATGGTGGCGCGAGATCGTAAAGGCCCAATAATGCTTTCACCGTTAACGGATATTTTAAATATCACGCCGAAAACGCTTCCGCCACTAAAGGAGCTTACACCCGAACGCATGCACAATACCAGCTCCATCAACCGACCAGTACGCAATCGGCGCCATTCAACAGTAGGTTTCTTTTTGCATCCGGCGCCTACTTATGCTTCTACGTTGCCGCGCTTCGAAGAGGAATACTCGCCGAGCACCGCGCTACCAACTGGACAACAAGTAGCTTTGAGAGGATTGCTGCCCGATCCATTTGTCAGCAATTTGCGTTACTTCAACACACCCGAGCTGGCCAAGCTAAAAAAAAAAGAAGAGCAAGAAAAACTGAAGGCTGCCAGCAAATCATTGCCACGAAAGCTGGAAGCAGATTTTGCTGAAATCGCGCGAGAATGCGACAATGAGAAGAAGGCGAAACCCATCAATAACGAATCGCATTCGGCGGGCATGAGCGACCAAACATTGGACAATCTCATTGACGCTATTCTAGACTCGGCGCGCAAAAATGAGAAGAAGAAGGTGAGGCCGCGCAAGTCGTTTAACCTGCGCCGCCGCACTCTACTCAAGAACCAAGCCGAACAAAAAGACAGCGAATTTACTTTGTCCCCATCTTATGCTGCTGGCGATGATCCAGCGAGTGATCTCAGCTTTCTTTTAGTCGAATCGAAGTCGAAGTTGACGACTCAAGATGCTGCCAAAGTCTCACCACCTACGCCAGCGCCACCAACGCCGCTGCCGGGTATGACCATACCAGAGGAAATGCTGCAAAATATGCCCACGCCCGTCTCAGCAATCGATTCCATGCCAAGCAGTAGATGTGCAACGCACCTACATTTTCTACGTTCAGCAGCAAGTAGGGAGCGTTTGGACACCACCTTTGAGTTGGAGACACCAGTGCGGCTGCCCATGCAGCGGAAGCGGCAGCGACGGAAAACAGTTAGTGGCACCACTAAGCGTTACAAATTCGATGGCAGCAACTACTTCGAGGTTGGAGTGGCGTTGCCATCCATTTATGTCTAAGCCTTCTCGGGGCTCATACTTGTGGATGGGACGTGGAACGTCGTCGATGTTACGAATTTAATAGTCTTTTTAAGTTTTAGTTTAATGAAACTATGTATGTATATCTGTTGATTTGTTGACAAACTGGGGGAAAATGCTCGCTTATTACGCTTTTAGTTTATAAGTTCATTATTTATTTTTATTCTTAGTTAATTTATATAGAAAAAATTTAGTTTTACATTTTAATATTAAGAGACTAATCATTTACATATTATATCAACATCATTGGTCAGAGTCATCGTCGTCGCAGTTGTTAATGTGTTTGTTCCTTTCTAAAGCGCCTCAAGCTTCAATCGATTTGTAGGCATTCAGAGTTGAAATAAATTTGCAAAAAAACGCTCTCAAAAATCTGTCTTTTACTTGGTTTCTCTTTTTTTATTACGTTTTTCTATTTTCCTTAGACGATGTTTTTGCTCGCGTCATTGAACAGCAGAAAAATCGATATTTTTTTTTTACAAATTAAGGAAAATTCAATTTATGGTTTTCCGGTGGCGAACCCTTTCGCTCTTCCACCTTTAAGTCGAATCATAAATTGATCATTTACAATTTGGTAAAGTTAATGGGTCAGAAAAATTTAAGACACTTCTTTTTATTATTGAAACAGGTTGCCTAATGCGGAGTCAGTACGAAGAAGCCCAGTGGAAAGGGTTGATTGTGACTTTGATGCGGGCGATGGATGCGCGCAGCTGTCAAATGGAAAAGGTGCGGAGCGCACCATAAACAGGAAAAGGAAGAATTTTTAAAGAACTGGGTGCGCACGTTTTGCTTACAACTTTTGCGACGAGCTGAATTAAAATTAAAACGATTTTCGACTTGTTGCAATTCACCTACACTCTCCGCTAAATTTTAAGTTGGTTTCTTTTATGTACTTTTTTACTTCATTCTTCCGCCCGCATTTTTATCAAAACAAGAGCAATTACTCAGCTCTACATTGCCGGAACTGTGACAGGTAGCGGCACACAAAGGCATTTGGCACATGCTACGCCTACCAATTAGCCAAGTCATTTGTTTTCTTAGGCTAGTGAGTCCAAACAAACATTCGCTGCTTCGCTCAGGTGCCTCTTTCGGGCGCAGGTACACGCTGGCCAACATGACTAGCCAACCCGTTTCACTAGCTCACACTCTGCATGACACATTTCTCTATTCACGCCTTTAAATTATTTTGGCGGTTGGAACCGTCACATCTCTCCGTTGCCCAAGCAGCTGTCGCCAAACAAGGTCCATCAATTAGTGTGACACTTGTTAGCACTTCAACGCCTCTAACCGTTCGCTCAACCAACAATAGTTAAGTCGTGCCACCACCACACCACGAAGTATTTTTGTTGTATACCCAAAAACTACATCTAAATGCGTAATCCTGTTTTACGTGCGACAGGTTTTCCCATCTAATTCGAATTCGCATTTTCTGCGTGTTTTTCCCTCATACCGAGCGTTTGTTTTTTGCTTTTTTTCAACTGCGTAACGGATTTAGATTAGAGTTTGGGTGTGTCTGCTGCATCTAATTTTCAGTTCGTTGTTTGTTACTGGACTAGGAGTTTTTGTTGTTGTCGTTTGCGCACGTGACTGTTGTCTGGAGTGAATGACAAATTGAAAATGTGTTTGGTTCGTACCACCGGTTCTGAGTCGAAGTTTCGTGGAATCGAAACCTGCTGGTGGACTTTAATTGAATAGGTAATTGCTTAATTGAATTTGTTGTTTAGAATGCGTTACATTTGTAATTGAATAATGGCTTGTACCGCCGGCGATTAAAATATAAACATTGAAGTAAACGTCTTCAGAACGAAGCGGTTAATGCTTTTGATTTGAACGAGGTTTGACCTGCCATTTGTCATTTGCGATTTAAAAGCATTATGTTGTTATTGAGGGACGTAGATTTTTGCAAGGGTCTCTCTGATATCTGCGTCATTCAAGTGTATTGCCAATGTCTTAGCCATCTCGTGTAAAAATTTACTTAGGTTCAGGGTGAAATCTTGTTAAAACGCGCATCCCAATGACGTTAAATAGGTGAATATAAGTGCTACTCAAACGCCATGATTACTTTTATACCCTTAAAATTGTAATTTTTTTACGAAAATTTAAATTTGCTACCGCAAATTGGTGGCCATTGATGTGTCACCAACCTTAAATTAAATTCTGTTTAAGAAAGATAGTGCATTCATCGCGTCACTCAGTTCGTCACAATGCATGCTGTCAAGCATCATATCAGCTGCGCCGACGTCGTTTCCTTCGAGCCATGGTCTACTGACGAGCACGATTTGACAGCCAGCGGTAGTCAGAGTGCTAGCGCGCTCCCCCAGCTAAAGAAATCCTTTCGTACTTTAGAGCATCGTCTATTCTTTGCTTTTCTCTTCGGCTTCGTGCGTGTTTTTTTTTTGTTATTTTTTGTTGATCTTATTTGCAGGGCGTGATTTTTAATTTCTGATTTCAATTCATGCAATTCTACCAACCGCCACCGTCGAAGTTCCTATTGCTGCTGCTGCTGGGAGCTGCGGGCTGCGGGCTGCGGTATGTTGCCAGCTTCCGACGTCTTAGCTGTTGCACCTTTACGCGGCGTTCTTGCTGCAAGCAACGACTGACTCTCCTCGTTTGCTTCTGTGCCTTTGCGGTCATTGCCGCGGGCAATTTTGCGACGGCTGATGGCTGCATCTGTTGCTGAACCAAAATAAGAAAGGAGTTATGTTCGCATTTTGAAATTTGCGAAATCGCAAAAACATCTGTGGCAGCGAATCCTTTTTTGGCAGTCACAGCAATGACTTGCAATACCGCATGTATGTGTGCTTGTGTGTTTGTGTTTTTTTTTGCTTTAAGTATTTATTTAAGCACAAAGCATATCCTTGCGGTGCATATTTACTTAGGCAGACATAGGGAAGCATACAAGATTTTTGGCGAGTGTTGTTTGCACACTTTCGAAGTTTTTTCGCATCAAACCGTAAGACATTATCCTTTTGGGCAGATTTGAGGTGAGAACTTATCGAAGACGATGAAACTCGTTTCGCAAATTTTTTTGCTCAGACTGTCCCAATTATCTCTATCGCACATTTATTTACTCATAGCCATGGCTGCCGTTCAGTTAACGCAGCCACAGACTGTGTCACTAGGCAACCGCTTCAAACAAACCTCCATGCGGCTAATCAAATCTGCTTAGTCGCTTGGAGTGAAAGTAGATCGTTGCAAAGCCGTAAACAATTGCGCAAACCCCACAGCAGCCTCACACACTAACACACCCAAAGGATATGTGGGCTTGCAGGATATGCTCTGCATATAAGCCTTGGCACGCTGCTGTCGAGTGAAAGTAACCAGAAAGTAATTATGTATTTGGCAAATATTATGCAAACAATGCCGCAGTAAGCAGACAGCCGCCAGCAACCCGCGGCGAGCAACGAGGAAAGTGTTCTGCCAGCGCTTCGCCTACTTTTTAATTTTCCGTTTTTTGTGCTTCTCGGTTGCGCTGTGTGCGCTTCACAAAAGTAAACAAGATGCAAATCCCTTTTTTAATATCAACACAATGCTGCTTAGCGCTCTCAGCGATTAGGCCGACAGAGCGGTAAAAGCCGGCGAAAACTAATAATTATAATTCATTTTGTATATCGTTTGTTTATGCGCCGATTTGAGGTTGTGTTGCATTGCGCACGCCTCTTCGGCAGGGTTGCATATAAATATATGAATATCCCGCTGTGCCTGAGCGACGAGGCGAACACCCCACCAAGTGAAAGTTGACGCAAACTAAGCTGCCACAAAACAGTTTCACTTTAGCATAGAATTGGATTTTCGGTTAAATTTTTGAGTGTGGGCCAAATGTGTAGAAAAACGATCCGGCCGAACGGGTTGTGGAGTTTGCAAAACAAACACTTCGAGGGCCATTTGCTAATTCTAATCAGCAAGCGCGTGCGTTATGCTTTAGTTGTATTTAATGATTATTGTATTTAATTGATTGTGATTGGTAAATAAATGATTGGCAGGCGCGTCGATGATGTCAAATAAATGGGTAATAAATTCTAATTATCGAGGAAATGTGTGTCAGTCAAAATGTCGCATTTGTAACCGAGCAACGCAGACGGAAAGGCAAACTCTATTTCAGTTTTTCCGAAGGCTCAAGGAATAGATTTATTTAAAATTTTGGAGATAGTCGAGTACGAAGCTAAAGTTAAATAAAACGTTTTACATTTTTTTAATAAAGAAATAGGTTTACGGATCACGTGATGAATATATGTTCCATTTGTAGTGTGCGTCTTTATATTGTAACACAAATGGAGGGACCTACAGTTTTGTGCCGACACCGAACGGCAGATGGATTTTTATGAGTAGCTTTTTCATGGCAGAAATGCCCTCGGTGGTTTGCCATTGCCTGCCGAGGGGTGACCGCTATTTGAAAAAACTGTTTCTATCATTAAGATTTTGCTTGCCCTGACTGAGATTCGAACCTCGAACCCAGCGGCATATCGAGTTATAGCATGCACCGCTACCAACTCGACCACAGCGGCCACCAATATGACGCATAGCAGTACAAAAAAACGGGTTTCCCGAATATATCGCTAATTTCGCCAACGAGCAGATTTATTTATTTTTCATTGTAATATTTCAGAGAGCGTCTGAAGTCTTAGCTTGTCGGAGAGAAGGTCTTAAATCGTTTGTAAGATTTGATTAAGAAACAAATAAACTGACATATTTGAAATGTTAATTTAAAGCTATTAAAAAAATAATTTTTTTTTTACACTTTCTCCTACTCACACATGTATAACAACGAAATTGACTTCCAATGCCAATCTCATTATGTATGTTGACTCCCACTTGACTTGGGCGCCTTATTGTTAAACAAACTTGCGCCTGCACATGCGCCAGGTCGGTCGCGGCACGACGAAAAGCGCAAATTAACTGCGCGTACAAATTTAATCTCATCAGCCGCATAATGACAGCCACTCAAAATGATTCGCACATAAATCCGCGCCGATTGCGCCGAGCCAGTATATGCGAATGCTAGCTTAGGTCCTTGTTGGTGGTAAGGGCGTTGTTTGCACCCTCAACGCGTCACCGCCGCTCAAAGGTGTTGAATGATGAATGATTCACGCTGATGTGTAGGATAGGCGAAGTGAGGGGGGCGATGATGTCAAACAGGGGTGAATGCGGAAAACGTAAATGATTCGTATGTCATTGCAGCGACTTACAATTTCATTTTTTCATATTTCTCATGCGTTTATTTATATTGTTTTTTTATATTTTCGAGCATTGTGTAGTTTTGAAATTTGATGAAGTGGCAAAAGCAAAGATGAAGAAGATGTCTGACTTTATTATTTTTCACCGAATAATGCTGTACCATCATCGATTATTCATTATTATGTTTGAATTTTTTTTTTCAAAAAATTTCAAAAAATGCGGTCAAAAGGACATTTTAAGTCTCTCCGCTTTCCACATGGAAGTCGCTACAGCCTTTTGCTGTCAAGACGCTTAGATGTAGACATCTGCCTGATGTCTGTAAGTGTTGTGCCAAAAAGAAATGTAAGTGTGTATTTTGTTGTTTAGAAAAGCAGCCAGAACATGACAAAAGTACTTGAGAAGCAACCAATGGAGCAGAGAAAATAGCAGTCAAGTACCCTGGAGGCGCTTAGGCAGCTCGGCATACATAGCTATTCTCGCTCCACTGTGCCATTGTAATCGTGGTGAGGCGGTTTTTTGTTTGAAAAATAAACACGGCAGCGCACTTGAACAAATTCAAAAGTCATCATCCATCGATTCATTTATATTGACAGCTGAGGCATTTGCGCATGAACAGTGGCAGACGGCGCTCCGTGCTTGGGTGTTGGCTGTTGCAGCACACGTTAGCTCATTACAATTCAAAAAAAAAAAACCATCGGTGCACTGCAACATGAATGCAAACAAAGGCAAAAAGTTAATGAAGCTCGTTTCGCTTTTTGCGGTGTTCAATAGACGAATATGTAAATTGAGGGTGCATCGCGTTGCACTGCGGTACGTTGCAATCATTGCCAGCGGCAGGTTGAAGCAACGACTATGGCGCGCGCTCACTGCACGCTACCCAAAGCCAAAAGCGCAAGTCTGCTTATTATTATTCTATGCCAACAACCCAACTGTTGTCGCCGGTGCTTAATTAAAAGCCCATCCGTTGGCTGCTGTCGAATGCTGTGTGAGAGGCTGTTGGTCAGTTGGGCGCATGCGCGTGCGCTGGACATTACAAAACCGCCCCTAAACCGTGAATTTTCACAAGTAAAGAATATTCATAGCTACGAAAGTCGAATGGTGCGTATTTAACCCTCAACGCAGAGTCACATAATTTACACATCAAACTGACTGCAATGCTGAATAAAAAAAATATTTACTTCTTATAAAGCATTAGGAAGCTACGGCCTCAACTGTTGAGGGGGAAAAGCGACGTTTATTTCCAAACGATTACACACGTCAGCACGCGCTTTCAGCTGTCGAAAATAATATATACATTTGTATATACTACAAAGATCGAAACAGATGAAATGAAGCTGGTGGCTGAATTTCCATTCTTGCTGCAAGTTTCCACCCAAAAAAGAAAGCATTTAAATGGAAAACTCATAGGCGGGCGCACCATAGGCGAGTACAACAGCCACCCAACCAACCACACAAATGTTGAATCAAGTTTAGTGAAGTGAAAACTAGTGAGATCGGTGGCGGCAGCGGATCGGCGACCGTCTAGTTGTGCGCTTACACTTCGCAATGCTCTTCGTATAAAGTGACATTTAGTTGTCTTTGTTGGCAGCTCAAATGTTGCGTTTAGTGTTTGACAAAATAAAAAAAAAAACAGTAATACGAAGCAATACAAAGAGCTACAAAAGGTAGCGAGTTGACATCGAACAAATATAAACTTTGACATTTGTGAAATGAAAACAAAAACGCTATTTAAAAAGAACTAGCGGGGGTTAAACTGCAACTCGGATGGTCCACAGAAAAATACACTCCATCTCAAAAATATTACCGTACCAAATAATAATAATAATAATAATTTGGCGCTTACACTATTTAGCTCAGTGTTTGGCCGAGCTTCTCCTACCATTTGTGGTGTGCGTCTTTATATTCTACCACAAATGGAGGGACCTACAGTTTTGTGCCGACTCCGAACGGCTGTTGTAGTTTTATGAGAAGCTTTTTCATGGCACAAATACCCTCGGAGATTTCCCTGGCGAGGGTGACCGCTATTAGAAAAAACATTTTTCCCCCGGCTGAGATTCAAACTTCGAACCCAGAGGCGTATCGAGTAATAGTATGCACCGACAAACTTTTATTATGAAAAATAAATTTAATTTATTTAATAAAAAGAAGTCTGATGAGGAAATGTGATGATTTCCGAAATAGTACTATAACTTCTACCATTTAAAAACTGTTGTTGTTTTTCCAAATAAAATCTTCATTAAACTGGCCTTGAGCTCAATAAATTTGTCAATTATTAAAACATTTATAAGACCAATAAATAACAAAAATTTATTTTAAAAAATCATAAAAACTCAAGACTCAAATTAAATATATACACAATTTAAAAAATTTAAATTTTTGTCATTATTTTAGATTTTTCGCACATTCTTTTTAGTATAATAAAATGAAATTTACCGTAGATTTTTGAATTTTTTTTATAAGGAAAAAATTATGGAAAATAAAGGTTAATTTTGAAACTTGAAATTTGTATAATAAAGTTTATACACAAACTTATGGGCAAGTAAGAAAAAATATATAAATTCCGAGAAAAAAAAGTGAAATATTGATGAAAGTTTGATGATTTTAAATAAAATTTTAACTTGGAATTTTGTCAGAGAATGGCCAGTTTTTAATTGAAAAATAATGAAAATTGCGTAAAAATCAAATAACTAGTTAAAATTGCCAAAGACTCTGTACGTTGCGCAAGCGAAAACGAACATCAAACATCAAATAATTAAAATTTTTTGAATGAATAACTATAACGAATGAAAGTAAAGAATACAATTCTGATGGGCATCTTTTAGGCTAAATAATAAAATGTCGAATCAAATGTTTATCAAATGGAACATAAAATGGGTGTAGCACGATTTTAAAATTTTCAAAAATTATCAGCCATGCAGCGAACCACACATATACATACATATGTAGAGTTAGTTTAAATAAATATATATCTACTGACGAATTTGAATGTCGGTTATCATTTATGTATATAATGCCAATAAATTGTTTTTTTTAGCTATTTAAAGTACTTACAAACTTAGATATCAAGCATTGTTTTATGTGACATTTATAGGCATCGGTGCACTAAATCCTTCCCCAGCAGCCGACTTTCTGGCCAGTCGCTCGCTTTTTTTAACCGTTTCATGCCACTTAATCCCACTCAGTCGCCGAATTAAAGATCACAGAAAGTGTTCGCTAGTCTTAAGCACGCGCCGATTGACGAAGAATTGACGTCAAATCATGCGCGCAGGTTTACGGTCACGTGCGCACGCGCAAGCATGCGGCTTACCAATCCACTTATTGCGGCAAATAACCGCGCTCCAGAAACACACCAACAATTTACATAGCTATTTGCATAACCGAAATTTCTAATATTTGTTGAAAATTCATACGAAATGCAAATAAAAAGAGCAAATAACCGCTGGCGAAATGGGGTGGAACAATTTTTAAATTATGACCGCCCTTCAGCAGGATAGTCGAACGAGAAACACTTAACAATTGAAAGCACTTTCGAAAATAATATGAAATCAAAAGGCATTTGTTTTGCATAGCCGCCGCGAGCCGAGCTATTTATGGAAAATGAGTTGGAAAGCACAATATGAAAATATTCACTTACATGCATGTATGTGTATGTATGTACGTATAGGCGAGGCGAGTGGGCAAGCATTTAAGTTGCTTTGTCGCCCAGCTGTAACTGCCGTCATTGTTGGCGTAATGAGGTCATGCAGGAAAACTTGTTTGTGAATGCGCGCTGTAGCCGAGGAAAAACGGATGTGAAATGTGGTCTGTGCCGCGTTGGAGGGAGGGCACACTCACTGCTGCTTGGCTGCTACTTAGCTTTGAGTAAACAAATAAAGCAGCGCTAATTAAAAAAAAAAACGCAGAACGCAGGAAAGGAGTTTGATGAACCAGGAAAAATTCAAGCTGCAAGGATAAATAAATGTGCACAATCACAGTGAAAGTTTGTGTATTCTAGCTCTCTAGTAGAACTAATTAAAAATTTATTAGAATTACCAAAATCTACTCAAATAGTGATTTAAGTAAAAATATTTATAAGAATGCGAGTTGATGACATTGTCCCCGTTGCGTTATTGCACACAAAGGGACACGGAAGAATCTATAATTGTCAGTGCTGGAACCGCAGCAAATGCTGAAATAAAAATATACCCACGGCAGCAAACCGCGCTGAAAAATAGCAAAAAACAAAATCGCATTGAAAATTGCAAACAAAAGGCAAAAAAAAACAGAAAACGACGTTCTAAGATACCACCGATCGAGCCTTTGCAAAGTTAGGGATTATTGTATGTACACAAATACCATATATGTATGTACATATATTGTTAATGGCTTAATGACGTGCCAAACTCTACATTAAATTAATAAAAAAAAAAAAAAACGTTAAAAATTGAATTAAAAAACGCCATCGAACAACGGCTTCACAATGGGAATGATGAAAAATGGTGAAAGCAGGCAGAGGCTGACAGAATAAACATTTGGATTATTAGAAAGTAATGAGGCTGAGAAATCATGTGGGATTTAAAAAAAAAATAGCAAAAGTAAATGCACAAAAAAAAAGAGGGAAATACCATAGAAACGAAGCTTGTAAAAAAGCGGATTAAAGCAGGGAGCAAAGGGTGGCGGAGTAGCGAAAATGGTGAGCTGCGAATTGCGAATATTCATCGTAGGATATGTGTACAAGATGTCAGAAATTCAAAGCCTTGCTTGATTATATTCATTAAACGAAGAATTTCGTGCGCAATGTAGGCAAAAAATTGGAGCATGGAAATGGAAAAAGACAGTCGGTATTTATAATTGAAAAAAGGATAAATTTTTGAAAAAAATAAATGCAATTATTTTGAGCGACCGCTGGATGTCCTTTTGGTGAGAATTAAATGCCATTGTGAATTTCAGTTATTTAATTTATACTTTTAAACCTCTACTTTCTTATTTCTACTTTTGGTTTGCCTTTACAACACAATCGAGCTCATTAAAAGCTAACTCACTAAAAAATGTGCAAAGGCGCGAGGTCAATTGTCAGTGGGCTAGACGAAAAACATTTGTTCATATTCAATTAAAATTTCCATAAGTTTAAAAGGACTCCGTTTTTTGCTGCTCTACTGATAGTATTGAATTTGATGTACATGTATGGTATGTATGGTATGTACGAGTATGTATAATTTATGAGAGTGCATTGAAAATGGAAATAAGCGAAAATGACTGAGATATAAATAAATTTGGTCTCAAAATTTCGCACGGCGCTCCGTAGATAATTGCGCTTTAAATGCACTGAATTTACTGCCTGGGACAGCGAAGCATTTTGTTTTTGTCTGCAACATGTTGCAATTGCGTATATCTAATCGCATTTGGAATATTTTATATTGAGTTCGGTTATGCAAAAGTCAAGTCAAGCAAAGCCATTATTGGCATGTTTCACAGCGCGTTTATGAGAGAGAACCGGCAAGGATATGTAAGGATATGCGAGGAGGTGTAGCGCAGGGCTGCATCGAAGGGATGCTGCGCTCGTAAGACGTTACAATGCGAATATTACACTTACAAGCGCAATGTTTACGAGTGCGGCACAGGCCTTCGCTGTTAGGAAAACAATAATTTTTTGATATTTTTCTTAATTTTACTCGCCATTTAGAATAATTTATTTCTATGTATTTTGCGTGGACTTTACGACTTTATGGCTTATGGCAGTGACAATCGCGAAGGCAGGGAGGGTGCGGTGCAACTGTGGTGCGTTGATTGTGCGTCTTCGTTCCTTTGGTGTGCATCACTTTGGCATCAACTGTCAATTTGCGTTGATGTTTATGTGTCCGCTTTTGTTTCGACTTTTGATATTTTTTCTCGCCGCACAGTATTGACAACCAACGTTATAGAGACATGAAATAGGCTCGTAAAATTAAATTTGCGATTTGTTTCATTTTCGTACGTAAGTATTGGGATATCGAAATAGGGAATAATTGGGAGAATGTCAAAAAAGAATCATAAAATGCGGCTGCTGACAAGCTGGAGTACCTTTTGCGGGAAGATCGCTTTGTTATTCCTTGAGAATTTCTTAAAACCGACAAAAGAATAGTAAAACTAACGCGCAAGCGGTATAGAAAATAATTAAAATTGAGTTAATGAAAGTTAAGTGTAAGCGATAATCGAAAAAAGCATCTGAAAAATGTTGAACGTTATGACAGAATGATAATTGCTAGAAACTGTTTGCAGAAATTAATTAACATGATCACTTGAAAACATACGGAATTTTAATAAAGATTTTGATGCGAGTTGCTGTGCAGTTTTCTGTTTTATACTAAAACTCATCTGGCGTTCGCGGGCTTTATAACTATCTGATATATTTTGGTAATTTGAAATACATAAATATTCGTCGTATAGTATTGAAAACTGACTTTTCTACACGGCTTGAGGTAGTCGCAGGAAATCTGCATCCCAAAACTTATGGGTGTGATAATTCCAATTCTGCTTGAAAGCCTCAGAAATGAGCACTGTTTGGACTGAATAAATACACAAATTAAAGTTTATGGTGTAATTTTTCTATAATCGTCGTTTTAATAACTATTTTAAGACCTTGTAAAAAGTGTGACGACGGGAAGGTAAAAATATATAAAAATTGTCCGGAGAAAAAAAATTCGGTTTTAGTTAGTTTTGGTGATAAAATAGAAAATATCTTTACATCATAACAAACATAAATCTTGTATTCGAGTTCTTATTTTGTCTGCTTATGTTTATTTTTTATCGCCTGGTATTTTTCTCAAGGTATCTCTGAAAAATAGGTGCTCATAAAAATAATATGTAATAAAGCAAGGAAAAACGGCTCGGTGAATGTTATTTTTCAGAAAAAATTCAGATATGGGTTTTTTGTTTCCTTATTTAAATAAGCAAATTTAATTACACAAAAAGAAAAGATTTCCAGACCGAGAACGTTACAAAGTATGGCAAAGAAATGTTGAATTTATCGATTATTAAAAACATTTAATTTGAATTTAAAAAAAGTATTACATTGCCGCGCCTACATATTTCAATTCTAACCGTTGATTCGGCCAACAAAACCACCGGGTGGCAAATTACTATCTATCTATCTGAACTCTCATCAAACTGTCAGTTCTTTTTTTTATCGAAAATGAACTTCTCAGCATATTTAACAAGCACGAAAATTATTATATTTTCGAAAGGGTTACCCGCTACCAAGCCAGAGCAGCTCCAAAATTTTATGGTTCTTGTGAATTACCAAGCATTGTGGCCATATGGCAAAGTTTTCAGCTGTACGATTCGCTCATAAATTATACAAAACGCTTGGTTACGCTTCCTGAAAACTGCATGTTTTTTTTACAAACATATTAGATTAACATAAATTTAATTCTTGTTATGCCACAAAAGAAAATTTCAAATATTAAATGTCTTCGCATTCAAGAAACATTTGGTGGCATTGTGTGCGATTCGTTTGATTGTTAAGCGTTTTAGATAAGCATCGACAAGTAGGCGATATAACATACTTGTGGTAGTCGCAGCGGTTGATGTGCCAGCAGTCGCGCTGGTATTGGCGGTGGTGGTGGTGGTGGTGAGGGTGACAATGATGGTGTCAAACGTTTTGGTTGCACGCTCGTTGCGCACGCGCACGCGTCCAGTAAGTCACCTTGCTGGCATTTAACTATCGCAACCTTCGCCTACAACTTGAAGAACTCGCTTTCCCCTTCGAGGCGCATCACAAGAAACAATGAATAAATTAACTTAGCCAACTGCCACAGCCTGAAAAGTCAATTGCAATGCGTAGCAATTGTCCCGGCTTGTTTGCTTGCCACATAATTCTATTTAGTTTATTGTCGTGCACTCGACTCAGGCTGGCAGTTGATGAAGTGCACTTGAGGTTGGCTTTGGCAAACCCTTGCGGCGACCGCGTGCCATATGCCAACGCGCATGCGCTTGTGCCGGACGCGGACGCGGACGCAGACATTGTGCAAATTGACGCCCTCAAACCAACGATGCACTCGATTGGCAATGTTGAACACACACACACACACATATATATGCGATTCGCGCACGCCATATTCTGGTTGACCGATTTTTTTTTCGCTTGCGGCTGCTGCGCCCACTCTGACAATGCCATTGCTAATTTTGCCATTGTTGTTGTTGTCGTTGTATTTGCTCTGGTTATGTGACGGTGGATGGCGGTGGCGGTGCGCGTGCATAATTGACGCTGCTGGCCTAATTTAAATTATTGTAATTAATACAAAGAAATTATGCGGTTGACCAAAATGCGTTTGCCATCCCAGCGCAATGACGTTGACGCTCCGAGCGTGACCACAAGCTACTCGAATGCTTTGTATTTTTTAAATTTTATTTTTGGTCATTCGTTTGTTAGTAAATAAGGATTTCGGGCTTTCAATTATCGTCGGATGCAGGGGAGTGTAGAGGACTAATTTTGTTATTTTGCCTACAGACGCCAGCTTTTTTTTTTAACTATAAAGCGAGTATCGAAAATGTTTTGTATCCCAATCAAATGAACATTTGCGGACATGCGCGTTAAATAATAATATGCCACTAATTGCATAACTTTGTGGAAGTACACCACACAACGAAATGAATTTCGAAGATCTTTTTAGGCGACTTTTGAATTCACAAATAGACAATTTCCAAACGCTTGATTAATGTTCGCTCATTTGCAGCTCAACCGATTACTTGCCCCTGCGCCACCGGCCGACCAATTCATTAACCAAGTTACAAACCGCAAACACCACACGTTGTTGTCGTTGTCACTTTTGTGTGGTTATGGCTCGTTCTAAACACAAATTGCCAACCGAATGGCCACGTGTGATGCATCGTTAATCATTTTGTCGCATCGAATGGATCACTCTGATCATTTAGAACTCTGATAATCGGCTGTTGATGACAATCTCAGCACTCAGTACTAAGCATGAGTTTATGAGAAAGAGGGAAAAAATGCAACATCGTTAGCAGAATTTAAGTTGTGACCAACATGTGGTCTATTGAAAATTTTAGTAGCCGAAATCTATGCGATTACGCAAAACTCAATGTTTGCCTTCTAGGAAGCATAGCAGATTTTAGGAGAAGTGCTGGCTTCTCACATTTAAAATTCACTTTAATTATTACTTCGGTATACTTTCTTTAACAGGAATGACTGTCTAGCATTTTAAATTTTTAATTTAAGTACAAAGTTTGAGTTACTTTTAAGTGGCTAATTATTTTCCTAAAATATGGGAAAGTTATTTGTCTAAATAACCGAAAGCCTCAACTATCCAGTTTTCGATAAGTCAACTCTGATCACTGCTTGATGAATGATACTTCACCGATTGTGTAAAGTTTCAATCTCTTTCGGAAGATCACGATATGCCTATTTTTATAGCCTTTCTTACTACTTGTTAATAAGGAGCATGTCAAATAATTTCCCGAGATCTTCTCAAAGCTCATGAAGGCAAAAATGAAATTAAACAATAAATAATTTCCATCATTTCCACATCTTCCTTCGAAAATTACCAAAAAATACTATTAGGTACGGTGCCAATTCTTTGCTATTCATATTTTTTACGAGCATTTTTGGGTTTGTTTGCTTATTTATAACCTTGTCTGTATTAAAAATCAGCCATAAAAGTAGCAAAATAGAGCAAAGCGACGATCGGACGACCTTTTTTTTTTGGTTGGGATCGGCCAAATGTGCGCTAGAGACATTTTATTGCAAGCATTGAGGAGGCATTTTATGACTTTTTTGTGGACAATAATTCGCTGTAGTGCGATTTTCAATTTTTTATGGTGATTTGATATCCATACATGTTAGATCAATGCAAAATAGAACGCAGAGGTGTCGTTAATTATGCAATTTGGTAGAGAGAATTTGTTGCAGTTCATTAATTGGCATTCAAAATGTGTTTGCGTTGACTAGAACTTCAAATTTATTTGCGATTAACGAGAACTTATTGAAATGAGATTTTTTATGCTCTTGTGGAAAACAGTTCAGTACAGTTATGGGGTGTTGTACTGAATTTTAGTTTTTGCTCCTGTATTTATTAAATTTCGCTTTCATTGAAACATCATTAGTGCTGCGTGATGCCGATAAATAGAGCAATTCCTTATGTTGGTATTTATTTCAACTCAAAAGCTTTGATCAAACGCACGAAATGCTTTGGCTCACAACCCACCTGTTTCAGTGGTTCTTGCGCTGCGTGCCGTATGTAGAAATTAAAATAAAATGTTGACGCAATGAAATTCTCATTATGTAGCTGTTGATAGGATCAAAATGTCCAGCTATGATAACACACAATGCCGGAAATACATATTTAGAGCCGAAAGCAGTTTGAGTTTTCCCACGACTGAACTGCACGAACTAAAAACTACTTAATTTACTTGTAATGAAGTGCAGCGAAGTGGTGTGGCTTGGGTCACGTAAAATTTCAATCCAACACTGCCCTTCGCATTTGATATATTGAACGAAATCAGCGATGCGTAAAGTAACGTTTTTCTTTGGAAAGCGCTGACCACATTCACAAATTCCGGGTCGCGGTGCAATAAGCGCTGATGACTGACCGCACATAAATTGTCTAAAAATTTTTGAAAGAATGTGCAAATAAATATGAAAATATATCATAAATTTTCGTATACCGAGCGCCGCACAAGGAAAGGTGAAGGCTGAGATAGAAGAAAGTAGCTGACTTGAATGGTCTGCGCTTTGTGGCATGAACATCTTTGATATCCAGTAGTAAATTATGAGTATTTGCTAATGAAAGTCGATTTTGATAGCGTTTGGCGGAGGAAGCCGCACTTAAAGATAAGGCCCGTTTACGCAGCGCGCTGGCGAATACATCGACTCTAAGACAAAGCCGTGCGTCAATTGTTCAAAACAGTGCACACAGTCAATAGCGAACATATGAATACGGTAAACATACTTGTATGTCTATAAATGTTATGAAATCAAATTATGTATTATTTGACATGATGCCAGAATTTGTCTCCATCATTTGGACAGCTGTGCGCCATTCGCACACCTTCTATTGTCTACCGGCAATGCCTCAAAAATTGCTAAATTTGCCTAAAATTGCAATTGATAAGCGTGCAATGTGGTTGTTGTTGGCCGATTTCTGATTTCTACAGCTGCACGCTATCGCAGTCGTACCTACGTTAAACAACATAAACAAAAATAGTTACAAAGCAATTTTGCATGCTCGCAATTTGCCGATACTGTTGTTTTATTATCATTTTCTATTGACTTTTTTGTTGTTGCAGCCGTCAGAAGTGACCGGTTGAGCAACAAAAAGAACACAAAAAAACAGCAAGGATGCTTGTACAAATAATCCGCAACGGCTTAACTTGTTCTACTCGAAGAGTTTTCTTTAAATTTTTTTTTTTAATTCTTACTCATTTGTATTTGGCGTAAATCATCTGAAATGTCCCTACATATGACATATGCACATTTAATTTACATACATATGCACGTCTTGCGATGATGAATGTGCGCTGTGTGAACTGCCAAAAAGTTTCACATAAACTTTTTAAATAGCAAGGAAAAAAACTAATATCATTTTTTGTTCCAAAAGTGCTGCGCGCAAATGCATACAAAAGTGCATTTTTTTGCCACAAATGCCAGACAAAAAACAGCCCAAAAATTCCCACTAAATGCCGCGCTTCTTCAAGGAGTTTTCGTGCGGCTGCGCGCCATTGCATGGCAACTGAAATGACGCAACACCGCAAAGGATGCGCTTTGAAATATATGTTTATGTGTGTGTGTGTAAATCTACTGCTAAATTTTAATTAAAATGGGCAGTTAAAAAAAATCGAAGCGCTTAAAAAAAATCGAAAAACTTGTTGTGGAAGCGCGGCGCTCTGCGCTAATTTGTTGCATTCCGCGCTGCGGGTAGCGCCCAAAGATCTGCAACAAGATACGCGTGTTGCAAGACGCCGCGCATGAAGACAGAAAGACACAATTACGGATATGAAATATAAAACAAACGTCAAAGGGTGCTGGAACAGACGGTCGTTGGACGAAAGGATATATGTGAGGCGAAAAGATATTTGGGTGAGGCGCGTCACTCACAAGACGTTGTGCATTTTGTATTTTTCTTTTTTGCTTGGTACTCGATTTGTTGCATGCAGCAGCATTTGTCTACAATGCGTTTGTGAGTTTAAGTATTTTTTCTCATTATATTTTGTTTAGGTAAATAAATTCAAATATGTCGTACACACAGGCACGACGCAAAAGGGTGAAGGGCGGCAGGGTGTTGTGGATGCGGCGCATCCTTGATTTGGGTGTAATCGAATGCGGCGTTTCATTCTGGGTGGCATGAGCAACTTGTAATTGTAATTGACTCATTGGAATAAGCTCACAAAGACGCAAACATATACGCATATCGCATGGAAATCCCGCTGACTTATTAGAGTTTGAATAATCGGAAAACAGTGAAATTTGAGATTTCATTTCAACGATAAGCGCATTCATTGAATCGCTATTAGTTCGTTTGCACTATTAATATTTATTATTAAGACGTTAGCTATGATAACTGTCAACAGACAAAAGAGTCAGAGTGCTTCGGAATTTGTAAAAAATTGTGATTTATATGTTCAAAAGAAACAGTAGATTTGAGCGGAGGAGAGATGCATGTCGATTAGATCGGTTTTTAAAGTACTGATTTTGATAGTCGTACATGACAACTCCATATGCCCATCCTGTTTTGAAGAGGAAGAGACGGCGAAACACTTTCTGTACTTCTGCCCCACCTTTGCAAGAAGTAGGTATGAGGTATTTGGTCGCGACTTGTTGAGAGACGAACACCTGAGCTCTTTGACACCGCAAAATCTGCTAAGATTTATTCGTAAATCCTGCATGAAAACAGTACAATGGACGGAACGTAGTCTGAGTGCTGTTTTCTGCACGCGTTGTTTCGTGCCTGATTCCAATAATAAAAAAAAACTGGTTTTGTTATAGATTTTTAGAACAATTGTAACCTCTCTCACAAAAAACTGCTACGAATCCAAATAAATCACCCAAACCTCAACCATTAAACATTTTTAACTCAAATATGCTTGAAACCGAAAATTGACATTTAAAGAAAACAGTCATGGATTTAAGTTAGAGAAAATGAATGACAATCAACACATCAAAGTCAGAATTCATTGAACAAGAATATTTTCTAACTAATCTCATCTAACTTCTACTCCCTTTACCGCACTTTTTAACGCACAAAGTTTGCATTTCTGACGCTTCCAAAATAAATTTGCACACATTGGGAATCTTTACAAAAGGAAGAGGCCTCTTTTCGCAAATGACATTTGTAACTTTTTCCAACTCATTGTATAGCCGATAAAAAAAAATTGTGCATGCGGAACCTCAAAAAAAAAAAAACAACATCGTAAGTGCCCTTAACTGTCAACAGCGCGATGGGAGTATGTCAAAAATGGCATTCATTTGACAGCTGAGCATGCGGTAAAAAATGAGTGCCGAGAGCACAGCAGCGCAGCCTGACACAAAGAGCAAGCAAAAGGCGGACAGTTGCTTTCATTTGTGATTTTTTAGATTAATGGAAGCATACAATCAGGCCGGTAAGGATCGATAAAATGCATGTAATTATGTAAGTATGTATAAGCGGAAAAGTCGTTATCATTCGTTTTTTTTCCAACACAAGACCGTGCCAAATGATTGGCAAAATTTCAAGCGTTTTATAAACTAAAACCGCAGTTTTTTTTTTTTGGTAGCGCAGTGACAGTGCAAATCGTATTGAGCATGATTTTAGAAAATAGAAATGACGGACGATTGAATTATATTACTTGGTTATTACTGAAATGCAAATTTTACGGTTGAATAAATTTTGACAGCTGTCGAACAGTATGAAATATTAAGAAGTTCTTAAAAAATTTGAAAATCTTTTCTGAGAACTTGCTCTTTTGACGAAATGCAATGGAAATTATAAATTTTTTCTCAAAGAGTTTCATAATAAACTTTTCTATAAAATTGAGAGTTATGCTCAATTTCTGGGGAATGCAAAAATGTGTCACGTCCCGAATTTAAAATGAGTGTTTCAGAGAGTTCCATTCTTGATTATCTTTTCGAAGATTTGATGGAGGAAAGCCAAGAGCGATAAAGACAATCTACAAAATTACGTTCATAATATTACAGTAGAAAAGAAGTTGCATGGACAATAAATAGTAGCGTGGCACATATCAGCGGTAAGGGCCCAGGAACTTTGGTACAGCGAAAAAATTAGGTGTGTAATAGGAAACTTGAATTCAAAGAGTCATTGCATGCGATCGACAAAGTAATGCGGCTTTAATACTCGTCTATTCGGTCAGCGTGTCTAATCGAGAAGTCTGCGCCCGGTCGGCTTGCTTTTTTTTTTTTTTCTTTTCCGATTGATTAATATTCGTGTTGTTAATTTTAAAACATGGCTGATGAAACTAACAACAACACAATCTTCTCGATTTCATTTATATAGAGTATGCAAATCCTGAAAAATGATATTTTAAAACAGTTTCACAGGAATTTACATACTTTGCTCTCATGCCTGAGATCAAAATATTTTCCCAACAAATCATTGACATTTGCATAGCTTAGCCATAAATCTCTAATTGCACCAATAATGCCAAACGTATGAACACTAGCGAGCAGCAGTGAAATTCTACAGCGAATCTTACACGATTATGCTGCATTTTTTCCAATGCGGCGCTGTGGCCGAAAGGGTTCAATTTTGGTCTCAGTAAACATATTAAATCGGCAATCAACAATTCGATTCGAAAAAAGTGACAGAGAAAATTTGCAAAAAAAAAATAGCAGCTTTCCTAGTGCGAACGGGCGGCGAATGGTTAATCTTTGCAAGCAAATGCGTTGCAACAACGCTGACATGAACAAAACTAATTCGCTGTCGATTTACGAGTGAAAGACAAATTGCATGAATATTAATTAGAGGATCGAAAGGATGCAAGGATGAACTAATTTCGCACGACAGCCGACACTATTAATGTAAGTATTAGCACCGTTGTAAGCCCATTTGCATGCAAACAAAACGAGCAACGAATTTTCGAAACATGGAGCATTGAAAAATCCAAATTTTCACATTTTTTGCATATTTGATGAGCTGTCTAATTTACAAATCGGCAGCAGATCAGTTGGCGGCGGCCTTCGAAGGGTTTGCAATTGCAGAATTGTGTTTGTGTATGTATGTCAAGTCGAATGTTTGCCTTCGATGCCTTGATGTGTGCCGCAATTATGCGCAATTTATTGGCAATTTCCAAATTTGCTGCACATTTGTTATTTTTGATTATTTGTCAGGCTGTGTAAAATGTATCGATTACAGCGCGCCTGCGAAGGGGTTCGTTCTTTCGTTCGCTTTTTCTAACTCAGTGGCTGGTTCAAGTGTGTCGTCTAGCGTCTGCATTTTAATTCGTGCGGCTGATGTGTGGCGTGACGAATGTGGGTTGGATTTCGCAGCGCATTTGACAGCGCAAGCCATTCGCTGTGGAAAGAGTGGGAAAATATAGGAACGCTAGAGCACAGTGTGAATTTTGATTGACATTTTCTTTGGTGCATTGGGAGCATAATTATCATACATACATATACATACATATTTACGACTAAAGAAACACGGCCGCAAATGTAAGAAAGTTCGATGTATATACAAACATATGTAAATATGCATCATCGTGGAACTTGTTTCATAATTTTTTTTTTGCGGTTTGTGCTATTGCATTTGTTTATGAAAAAACAAAAAACTTCTTTTCACTTACTGCTTCGTTTCACTCCACTTCGCTTGCTGCCCGCCAGTCCATCCGTCGTCGCCCAAGAAAATCTCTTTCATCTGCTGCCATAGCTGCATTATTACTTTCAATTCAGTTCAGCTCAATTCAAATTTTAATTTAATAGCGCATTTATTGCATTGCAGTTACACAACGGCATTCAACGCTTATGAAATATTTGACACATGTCACATAAAATCTCGCATAAATTGCTACACACTGAATGAAGTGGCTGCGCATGCGCTGCCACAATGAAACAGAAGCCAGATTTATGTATGTAAGTATGTGGAGCAGCAAGCGGCGGGCGAAAGCCAAAAATGTAATAAACAACAATATAAAAAATAAGAATGAAAGAAAGGTAAGAAGAAATCCGTCGCACAATAACTTGACACACCTACACATTAGCTGTAATGGATATCTACGCCTAGGCGAACAAATCCTTTACGTGCACCGATAACGAAGGAAGCGCGGAAGAAATTGTCGTCGTTGGTGAATGATGCTGCATCTGGTCAAATATTTATTTGGCGCATGCAAAGTGTTCGAGGTGTAAGGACGAAAGGCATGCTGGCAATCAGCAGGACAGTAGCCGAACAAAGCTATTGCGGGCACACAATCAGACACATACACAGGCACATACATACATACATACATACATACGTAGAGATGCCTAAATCAACAGTATCGTTAGATCATATACACATCATTTTTCGCAAAAATCTACAAAAATCTCAAAAGAATGCTGCAGCTGTCGCATTTTTCATCTGCAAAATAAGCGCAGAAAGGAAAGGCTCAGTGCAAGAAGCAAAAGAAAGTAGAGTAGCAGTAGAGTAGGCGAAGAAATGGGAGAGAAAACACACAAAAAGTAGTTCATAATCTGCTTTGTTTGTGTGTGCGTGTGTGCCGATTCGTCTATTCACATTGTTGCGCCGATTTGCGTTGGTTGGCAGCGTTGCTGGAATCAATGCCATTTCTCATGTTGAGCGATCAATGAAAGCCAACAACAAAAACAAGGGTAAGGCGGCCAAGAAAAATAAACTGTCACATACCGTAACAAACGCAACAGAACTGTGCAACTATTAGCAAAATGCCAAACAGTGGCGGCCCGATATGATTAGGTAGTTTTAGTGATAAGACAGCGAAGGATATTTGCTATGGTAGGAAATAGCAAATATCTTGGAACTTTTTTTTTTGTAGTAAACGAAAACCAAAGCCAGAGCCATCAGCTTCGGAATGAACCACAAATTGTAGTCAAACGGATAAAGGTCTGGAATTCGGAACTTCATTTATAAGCTGGAGCGGTGTTTTGCTCTAAGGTCCATTCCTAAATTCCAAATAGTGTTGTCTTAAAGAGCTCCAAAACGTTGTCCAAATCGCCCGCCTCTAAGTTAAGTATTTTTAAGACTTTTTTTTGGTTTTGGAAAATCAAATAAGGACTGCTGTTTCGGAAAATTCTTGGAGTGTTAAGCGTTAATGCTTATTTAAGACGCCAACACACCCCCAAAAAGCATTAAAAAAGGTGTAGAAAAATGTTTAAAAATGTTCCAAAAACCGACACATTAAGTTCAAAAATGATTCTACATACATACATAGATCCGAAATTTATGGACGGCTATTTACTCAATAGAAATTAATGAATTAACCAAATTGAAATTGAAAGTGAATAGAGTTGAAAGAAAGTCTTTCAAAATATAACAAAAATTCCCTGCTTTCGTAAGAACTTTACACAAAAAGGAAAAGTAATTAGAAGAATTGAAAGAAAATTAAAAAGCTGCATTCCTTTCAAGTTTAACTTCCTAAGGTTTGCACGTAATTAGTTTAGCTGTAGAAGGATTTAAAAAATTGTATACGTTTAGTGAGCTTCACAATGAAAAAGTGCTATCACAAAAAATATCTACCTCACACGTTCTAGATTTCGCAAATACAATCACATCTACAGCGTATTACAAGCAGCAATATCAGTTTATTCGAAAAAAATACACAAAAAATGTTTATCACTCTTGACGTTTCTATTGGCTGCTTGTCCAGCTGTATTATCTCTTTGCTGTCTAAAAGAGTACACATCACTCACATGCTCTTCATCCACGATTCTTTTATTGCTTTTATTGCTCTTCATCACCACCACTTAGCACGGGAGACGTTATGAGAGCCCGAAGCAATCGTTAGCTCTCATTTCATTCCTTTCAATTGACAGGGCGCGCTCATTACAACCACCAACTGCGCTGAGAGTTGACGAATTCAGGCAACCAACCGGTTGCTGGTCGAAACGCGCGGTGTAGTGCGCACGCACTGCGGCATGGCAGGATCATTCGAATTTGCGAACTCAGACGCAAAAGACGTGCTTAGTTAATTTCGGCTGTGTAGAGAAGTTTATTAATTTAATTTTTGTTCAAATATTTTGGACTTTTAAGGAATGTCACTAGTAAGGCATATTTTTAAATGCATGAAGAAATTGTAAGTGAAATAAAAAAGTTTGTGAATTATTTTAATGGTTTGAAAGTTTAAGAAGAAAGAAAAAGTCGCAAGTATATACAGGAGTTTTGTGAAACAGTTACAAACGCATTTATGCGGAGCCATGGATTCGAGAAGCACGTGACAAACCGCCCAGCAATATCTACAGGTGAGTGTGAAAAATAATTTTGCATAAATCTTCTGCATATTTGTTTACGACATCCATTCAATTGATCAGATCAAATTCTTGTAACTTGTGCATAACTGTTGACACGCCTTCCAATATTTTGCATTTGCTCGCGGCGTGTATGTAAATTAAAACAAAAAAAAAAACATAAGTAGGTCTGAACAAACACACACAACCATATATTTGAATGCCTATACCCAACCCTGCTCGCCTCACGTTAGATGCGTCTTACCCAAAATAGCAAAAAAAAAAATAAAAAATAAACCTATCCTAAGGATATTATTCGTCTTAATCGATTTTGTCGCTCGCTCGCTCATTCATTCGCCCATTTCGCCATCGACATCGACATCCACCAAGCCGGCAGTTGCCAAGACCTATTTTTCCTATGTCTTAGACGGCTTTTGTTTCTCCCATGTCGCCTGAGGCGACCTTCAACATCCTTGTTCCCTTTTCACTCATGCCAATTCTGGCTTCATCATTTGCCCCAGCAACTGCACTAGTTCTAATTTTAATTTATCTAATTCCCAACCCCTCTTCAGCGGCACTTCGGCCAACTTCTCTGCACAGCGAAGCAGACACCTTTGGCGTAAGCCAGCGATCTAAACGCCGTGCCACTGATTGCCTTCAACCATCCCTCTCTGCGCAACGCTCCGGCCGCTGACGTCTACAAGTCTGCTATGTAGCGTGGATAGATCGTCTTGATCAGCTGTAGGGCTGTCGTGTAACGGTATGCGTTGTTACTCCGTCGTTTTTTGTTATTTTTTTTGTTCTTAATTTTATTCTGGGGGTGACGTGTATGGATTACACCAGAAATGCCATCTTCAATACACACGCACATACAGACGCAAGCGATACACTTTTGCAGCATGGCTTGTACATATATTGTTTTTGTTGTTGCATTTTGTATTGATTTTTTTTTTGTAGCCGTTTTACCGCTAACAATGGGCTGAAAACAGTTTCATCCAGAACACAACCGCTCTACATTCGCAGCCGCATCCTCATACTCAATCTTGCCTCATCAGCATTTTGTTCGACCTCATATTCGTCGAGCCAGCTAATCTTCTGCCCTTTTCATCGACATGCACACCTTTCCTTTTTGTCTTGCAAGGAAGTTTCTTCTAAGTCGCTCTTTGAACGTTCGGCCGTAAGCCAATTTGCCTAGCGGTGCGTATCCTGGTGGGTCGTTTAGCACTAAAGGAGGCAAGGCTGAGACACACGCACACAAGCGCACACACGCAATCTTAGTCCGTGGTGAGAGTAATCCGTAAATGTTGTTTTTGTTATGCCACAGATTTTCCAATTTGCAGTTTTTTATTCGTTGAGTCTTAACATAAATTTTCCTTGTTTGGCTAAATGAGTTTTCTGCTTAGGCAGGATTTCTAGCACCTTTTACTGTTGTTTGCAGCAGCTGATGGCCTAAGGGCTTAGTAGAATTTTTGCGGTTTTCAATATTTTGCGCGAGTTTGTGGATATTGCACCGAATTTTTCGAACAGTTACTTTAAAATTCGTCTGCCTTCATTTACAGCAAGTAGAGTACGAGTATCAATCGGGTATTTTTGGTTTGCACCCAAGCAAAGAAGGGCCCGAATTTTGTTACAGGCAGCCAAATGCGCAAACGCTCAGAACTGCGCAGAACGCGCTTTAGCGTATTCTCTGAAGGAATAATTTTTTATTCTTTAAATCTGAAATTTTCGCCGTTTAACTAGCCCTCCCCCCGAGGAAGTTTCCTCATCTACGTTAGTGTTGTCTTTTGATCAATTCTTTGATTTTGTTTTTCATGTAAGACATTTAATTTACATTAAATTGCAGTAAATCAATCCTTCTTTCGCAAAGCGTTTCCTTAAATAAACTCGTTCACGACTCAACAGGAGTTCACAAACTTCCTGCCATACATAATTCACATAAGGCGGCGGCAGTCCGTCTGTCCGTCTGTCTGTGCTTTGTGTGGCCATTCATTTGTATGCGCATGCGCTTGTACTTGTGCTTGTGCTGTCCCGTGCGAAAGCCATCCGCCAGTTGGTTTGTCCTACGACTGGCTGTTGTGGTCTGCGCGGCGTTTCACAACGTCAAGAGCCCACTTAATAAACACCCAGAATTGCTTGCAAGCACTTCTTTTCGCTGCGTCGCACAACAAAAGGAACATTTACTTAAATGAGAAATTTTGCGTATCGAAATTTGGCAGGGAATAGTTATAATAATGAAGAAAAATAGCGAACGAAGAACGAGAAAAAGCACACAAGAGGACAAAGACAGCAACAAAAACTGTTGTATGCAAAAATTTGCGAATATCCTGCAAAAGAATACGCGTATACATTTGAACAATGCAGGAAATAAGCCGTTTGACTTTATAAGGAAGGTTTTTTTTTTGTTTATTTTATTAGTCAAAACTAGTATACACATAAATTTGTGCATTCAAATGTAAACCACAAATAAAGAAAAAGAACAGTAAGAGAGACGAATTAAAGATGTGTTTTTTTTGCCAAACACGTTGAAAATGGTTCAATTCCAATAAAGAAAAATATATTCGTATATGAAATCTAGTTGGAAATTCTGCACGACGCAGCTGCAGCGACTAAATGTCGCTTTCGCTTTTTTCGTTTAAAATATTTTACTAACTTTTTAAAAATATTAGCATTGGAAGTAGTTGCACCCAGCGCTTATGTAAACTTCCTTAAACATACGTCTGCTAAATATGACATACATACATGTGTATGTATGTGTGTATTTACCTAGGTGAATACAACTACACAATGAGTGCCCTTAAAATCAATTAAATGCCAACTTATTTGGACAAAGCGCGCACCCATTGCGGCAGCTAAAAACCAGACATGCCAAAAAGGACTGGAATTTGCGAAATTCTATAAAAAGAGAATGAAAAAGGACAACGACGACTCTGGCAAATTGTAACTGATTGAGCTGAATGGCAATGAATGCATTAAATGGCCGCGAATGAGCGCCGCATACAAGCCAAAAAAAATAACAGAAATAATGTCACAAATCAGCAGAAAGCGATCATCTTTGCGGGATGCGTAACTTGGTGGTTCGTACGCGTAAGCAAAGCTGAAAGCTTCTACCGCTGGAATCCTCAAAGTACACAGACGTACATCACACACACTGGGGCTTTCGCGCGCTCAGATTCACGACAAAAAGATACTACAACAGAAGAATTGAAAAAGAATTAAAATAATAATAAAACCGAATGCAGCAACATTTCGCAAAGGGCGCAAAACAAGTTTCAATGCGACCGCCAATGGATAAAGGCTTGGTTGGCGAAGCGCGTCGCCTCTTTAAGAAGCGCATGTGTTGTGAGCTCTTCGCAGGCAGGCAACGCTTTACCAACAAAATTCGCACAAATTTCAATGCTGTGTTTCGTAGCACCACGAGACCTTTCTGTGATTTGTTACTTTTTACACAGCTATCTGCCAAAGATGGCTTATTTCCTTTTTTTGCAATTTGCAGTTTGAATTCAAGCATTTTTTCGTTCTTTTGCCGATAGTTAATCACAAAAATTACCAGTTTGCAGCAACAAACTGGATTTTTATTAGCACTTAACAAAACCTTACACATTTGCAAATGATGGCTGTGGTCGAAGAATTTCGTTGCAACTGAAATTTGTACTCGCCGCGGTCAGTGTGGCGCACGCAGCAATGTCCTTTTTGCAAAGATGTGGAGTGTCTACTGGAGTTCGTATTCATTGTAATGGGTTGAAAAGGGTAGATAAGATGAGATAGTGAGTAAGAAGTACAGAAAAAAAAAACGATATTTTATATTTATTTAAAAAGTGCTGTAAACACGTGCAACGCGCACCGCGCACCGCCCGTAGGTTTCTTCAATGTGCTGTTCATAAATATTTATAAAAGCGAAGCAAATATTTTGGGCTACGATTTGCGCCTAGTCAAAGCCTAGACAAAGCGCGCACCACCTCAAGAAACACATTCTCGGCATAGCCAAGGAGCGGTGATCAGCGCGGCCGCTAGATCCACGTCGCGCGGCATCAAAGCTGCACAGCATGACAGCTGTCAGTCAATAGAAACCACTTTGTGCATGTCTTCAAGTAACAATAACAAAAATAGCAACAACAACAACGCCAGCAATGACAACAAAACCAGCAGGAGCTTGAATAAATGTACATACTTATGTATTTGTGAATGGGAAAATCAGAGCAAACAGTGGGTTTACTTGTAACGCATATCCTTGGTAAAAAAGGGCCGAATCAATCATGTGACAATCAAACGTTGAAGGTAAGTAAACGCGTCACTTTTTCATTACACCAACAACAACAGCAGTAACAGTCTTATCTGGAAGAAAACATGAACAAGACTTTTGTTGGGCTTTAGTGATTGCGTGCAATCAAAAAATCATTTCGATTGGTTCTTAAAGCACGCCAACGGCAAGAACGCACGATCATGACACAATTTTATGCCGCTGATCAGCAAAAAAAAAAAACAACCAGAACACATTAAACTATGCAGTAAGGCAGCGCTCATATTAACTTTCTCTGCATTCACGCTGATTACAACAATAGCAACGATAATAGAGCAACAATGTTTGAATGGTCGGCGGCGAAAGTGGCAGCAATTTTCCGCGTTCAACTAGTGAAAATCCATTACACACGACCGTAGAATGCGGAAAACGTTGCAGGGGTGCTAAATAGACGCTCAACTTCACACACACACACATTCAATTCACCTTTGCTTTTACCGAGGCATGTGTAGGTTTCTGTATCTGTACACAATATGTAGGTGTGTGCGCGCGTAGGTGAAACGGATCCTTGCTTTGGCATGCAGCGTAGGCGACTTCTGCTTTATTCACTATTATTTCCCGATTCAATGAAGTCTTTCAGTCGCGCTCAAATGATTATCTCGATCAGAACTTGCCCCCGTGCTCCGTTATATTTTTTTGGTTGCTGATCAACCTTTTGTCTATTATCGATTGTGCGTCTAAAATCGCTGGAGCAGCTGCGCGCCAATATTGACTTTTTTTAGATCGTTTTCGAATAATGGAATTAAATGCATTTTAAGTAAAAAAAAACAATATGGAACTCCAAGAAGCTATTTAAGGTGCATCTGTCGTCAATGTAAATTGGCAAGAGATGGCTGCAATTGAATTTCTATTAAAACAGAACCAACTGAACGAGGCGCATTATATTTTTTTGATTTTTTGAAATGACGCTTTGCATCGTAGCTTTGGTTGTCACTTATATAATTCGCTCCAAATAAGAAAAAGTAAATATAATTTTATTTTCTGATTTAGCTAGAAAAACTGAAATTGTAAATTTCAATTGTACTTGCATTGTGAATATCCCTTGTTTTCTTATACAGATATTAGCCGTCATAATCGCAGATAAATTGTACAGCGACAAGAAAAGATATGACCAAATATGACTTTTTTGAGAACCGGACAGGGGTTAATGCAAAAGCAGTGAATATTTTAAAAATACCGAAACCAACTGGCATATTTATAAACATATGTTCATACGTTATAAGTAATAAGCAAGAAACATTTAATTTGAGGCTCCCTGTACTCAAATGTGCGCTACCTTTCTGCTTAGATATTTTCTGGTTTAGCAAATACAACCACCTTTTTGGTCTGCCAGAACAAATGAACAGTCGCGGGAAAATATAGTCACATGTGATTTTAAAACAAAAGCCGTTGTTTAATGAACACTAATGGAAAGTTATATTATTATCGAAATTTGCTAAAAAAAATCTTTCCTTATTTTCCAGACTGCAAAAGCTGCCGCTTTCTTAGCAATGCTTAAGTGGGCCAAACAACAAAACACGCATCTACAAACAGTTTCATTTCCTCTTAACGTCGCTCAACTTCACGCCCAACTGCTTTACCAAAACATCAACACGGCCTCCAATAACAATTCAAATTCAAACCTGAATATTGTTTGCAATACTACACTAGCCCCTTACAAACGAACTACACCATTACATTCTATTAAAAGGCACTCCACCGGAAATTCCCTCGAAACCCATAAGGGTCCTATTTCAGTGAAGAGTAACGTCCCCAGGAAAATGCCAACTATGACACACGTTCTCGAACGCCGACGCATACAACGCTATTCACTCGACAACCAACTGGAAATCCATTCACCGCGCCGCCTTCGCCATTCACTTACCAGCACTGCAAATAAGGAGAATTTCGGTGTTCATTTTACGCGTAGCTCATTCGGCAATACGAGCCTCACCGCCTTGCAGGATCTCAGCAATGGCAAGAGTGCACTACGCATCGATTACACGCCCACTCGTCCTGCTCAACGTTGCCAGACGCAAGCAGTTCATGTGCCCTTGAATGTTAAGCGCCAAAATTCAAATAACAGCGGTACGCCGACGACGCACAATCGTTTTTCTGACGATTTTGCTACCGCCGACGCGATAGATACACCATTGAGTCATTTGCGCTTCCGCAATGTATCGCGCGACGATTCGCTCTCCTCCTCACGCATGGGCGACGTGACGTTGGATCGCATGTTGGATGCCATTATTGAAAGCGCGCGCAAGGATGTACAGCGCGTACAGCCGATGCCGCACACGGAAAGCGGGCAACAGCGGCAGGTAGCACGTATAATAAGCAGCTGCTCACCGGCCATTGTCAGCGACAGTGAAATCAGCCTACACGAAATGGAGGTGCGGACGCCAACCCATCTGAAGCGGCAACGCGTTGTGCGGCGCAAAAACACCAAGACCACGGATGCACGTCGCAAAATAGTTGCAGAAGGGACGGCAGTGGTACGGATATCTCCACCTCAGCCACAATCATTTATAGGGCTTACACTACCCAATGGCATACCGAGTCCAGATACACCACTCTTTAAACACGGTACTACGACCAACGCACAACTGTTGGCGATGCAAACGCCACCTAGCTCGACATTTGTAGTCGATAATAATTATGCGACAACTGCAATGGCGGCATCGATGACAGATACAGAGGCAGAGCGGCAACAGCGTTGCTCGACGCCGGCTCTGGAAGAGGCGCAATCGATTAAGCGTTGTCTGAGCTACTCATCGGCTAGTGATGATGAAGACGACGCGGACTTTAGTAATGCCGCAAAACGCAGTTCGGTGGCATCCTCCAACACGAGCTCCACGATGGGCGACCACTACTGTTCCGGACGCGTCTCCCGCAATTCACAAAGCTCATGGAAATGCAGCAGCGGCACTGCAGTGCGCGGAAATGTGGAATTGTCCATACACGTGGAGCGGCAGCAATTAAATGTACATGGTGAGTTCCAACTTTAATGGTTGGTGGCATAAATATTCAAAATTTTGACTTACATTATTAAAATGTATAAAACATTCTTGCTTTACGTTCAACTTTTCTTTTTCCTTTTTCAGTTATACGTTGTCGCGATTTGCAGCGTCCGAATGGCTCCACGGCACTGAATGCGTATGTAAAGGTAGCACTGATAAGCAACAAGCCAGCTACCAAGACGGCGGAGAATTGCTTTCAGCGCACTGCAGTGCATCGACATTCGAGTCGTCCGTACTTCGACCATCGCTTCAGATTTGATTTGGGCGCACAGATGCAGACGGAAGTGGGCGAACATCTACAATTGGCTGTATGGCATAGAGACCGCCAACTAAAGTGAGTACGATCGCAAAAATCCGATTTTCGTATAACTCACTGGTATAAAAATTCGTATGATGGCAAAGGGCTTTATTAAAGTTTCATTCAATCGGTGGTTAAAGTTAGCTCCAAATTTTTAACCGCATTGGAAATATATCACAAATTTAGACATAAACCATACATTTTTTTCAAACAAATGCAGATAAATATTTGGAGCTTTGGAAATGTTAAGTAGCATTCAAAATTTAACCAGCGATTAACAGAAGCCATCAAACAATTAAAATATGCTTAAGTAAGAGTGAAACATTTAAGATTTCCTTCATTGTCCTGATAACTGCGGCACAATCTTTTACGAGCAACTTGTCAATAATCAAAAGGCTAAGCGTTTAAGGAGGTCGTTGTACCCACCAAATAAGAACAACACACAGGCCACACAAAAAGTAATCTGCTACATTCACAAAACACAAGAGCATATCCCTGCGGATGAGAGTTACAAAATTGCCAACAGCGCCGTCGATAAAATGTCGTTCAGTTTTAATTAATACGCGCCAGTTTGTTGCTTTTGAACAGGTAGATAGAGATCCTTAATTTGTGGTCGTTGAACTTATTAAAAATTCAACATTTGTTGTAGAAAAACCTGTCACCGAACATAAGCAGTAATGCCTTAATCCCTCACAGCGCATTTGCATACTTTTCGGCTGTGCATACTTTCCCGCTTTGCATATTTTCAGGCGCGTCGGCAATTAAAAGTTTTACCCTCGATTTTATTTGTTCTTAAATTTTATTGCACTCTTAACTGCTGCTGCACTTTTCTCAATGGTAAAGCGCCTGCAGTGCCGCCGGGTCGCAGCGCTTTACTTCCTCTTCCTTCCGAGAACGAGCACACACAAAGCATAATTTTCCTTTCATTGGCGTAGCTAATTATGTACTTGGCGTTATTTGGCATTCGCAAACGCGCTATTTTTTACGCTTCTTCAATCCCCAAGTATCCAAGCCCACAAACAAATTGTCCCACATCCTAAAAGTAAGCAAGTACAAACATTGCAGAGTGAGCGCTGCAGGCGACGACGGAATAAAGTGTCAATGAAAGGAGAAACGCTTAACGGATGGCAAATAGACGGCGCATGCAGCACAGGACAAATGTGGCGGTCCGTGAAATACTGCATGCGCTTAAGTTTATATTCATCGTACTTCTATATAAACAAAACCTCGCGTCCTAGTTGAGCGTTTTTGCATCTAAGCTGGTGTGTGTTTCACTTTGTTTGTCTCTACATTGGCAGACGTGAAAATTTGGCGCATGCGTATCAGCATCGACCCAGAAAGAGGGCGTGCGAGTAGGAAAAGCGATTATGTGGGTGAAGTGTTTAGGGTATAAAGCTGGGAGCAGCTGTGTTGAATAGGTTCCACAAAAAATATGACTAAATAAAATATTTGGCTACATAATAGAATTATTTAAATTTTTTTTTTTAATTCGTCCACCTTTTTAATTTATCTTTTCCTAGACTTTAGAAAGTCTTAAGTTTGCAATCGCTTGAAGTTATTTCCCTCCACATTTCAACCCTGTCTAACACCTAACCTCGAAATCGTACATATCGTTGAGTATTCAGGCATGTAAACAATACATCGGCTGCCGGCAAAATTACACGATTCCACGTGCATCCCCCACTTGTACACTCTGAGTGCATCGGCATGTGAGCTGAAATCCACCAATTTGCCGATTTCGTGTACTCTCACAAATGCTTTACGCTCTTGCTGTGAGCTCAGCTGCGCCTAGTTTCATGCCCTCAAAAAATTTCTGGGCGAAATTTTCCATGTACGAGCTCGACTGAGCTCAGTTTGTCTTTTCTATTGGTGGTGTTAAAACGAATTCGCGGAAACCAAAACGCTAACGCAGCGGTCCAAACGGTGCTTTCCCTAGTCTAGACTAAATTCAGTGGGGCAACTTGAGCACAGCACATATATGGAAAAAGGCATACTTTTAGGCTGATAAGAAGTAAAATTATTGAAAAACAAGTGATATTTGGTTTTTTGAACTATTTTTGCAGAAAAGCAAAGTTTTCACGCAAATAAATATTCTACTTTGAAATGAATAGTAGCAAAAAGAAAAAAGCAACTGGAACATGCTCCAAGTGAAAGTATGTTGCTAAATTATATAATTCATTAACGTGCAACTATCAACCGAAAGCAATACGAGCAGCGGGGGCTAGTGCTTGTGCCAGTTGGCAGTTCGTGTGTGTGAGTGTGTATGTGTTGTGTGAGTGGGAAACAATTATAGAAAAAGTTTTATTGCCAAAGCAGTATTTTCTGTTGAACACATACACACGCGCACACATACACAAAGACGCACATATACACAAGCGGTAGATTAAACGAACGAAAGGATAAAAGGATATGAAAATGAAAAAAATCAATAAACTCCCAAATAACGTGCTTATAAAATATATTTAAATATTGCATTTCCTGTCATATCCTAGTTTTCGAGACCTCATGCTTGTAGTATGTGTGTGTGTTACTTTCGTTGCATACGTAAGCCTGTGCGTGTGTATGGACGTACATAAATGCGTGCGTGTAGCTTGCTAACCGTTGACTTACTTGAATATTGGGATGACAGGAAGCGAAAGAGCCAAAGCAAAGTGAAGTTGCCGTCCGACCAACCGACCAACCGACCGAATAAGCCAAAGAGCAGGGAGTAGAAGAAGCGAGAAGTTTACAATCGAGCCAACTGACCGACGGACAATACGACGAACCGCACGAAAGGCGCACGAAAGGCGCACGAAGCGAGTAGCTCATGACATTTCAGCCCCAGCAACGAGTGAGACAGTTGCAAATCGCGAATTAAGACTTTAGTGCGAGTACGCACAAGAGGCAAATAGTAACGGTTGTGTTGTACGCAACGATTTTTTTCCGTCGCCCCTTCAAGCGTATGCGTATACTTACATATGTACATATGTATGTACAAATATAAAGACGCATACGTACACAGTGAAATTAGTATGTGTCGGGTTGACATCTGCAACCTGATTGTATCTGAAGCGTTGATGGTGTCTAGGCTTGCTTGCTTGCTTGTGTGTGTGTGCGTGTGTGTGTGTGTTGTGCTATGGTAGTAAGGCAAAGCTTCTTTCCGCTAGATAAAGAAACAGCCAAAGCAGCGCAAAAAATAATCGAATATTCTAAAATGTACAGACGCAAGTGAAAATCACAGCGAGATACCCACCAAAAGTTTGTGTGTGTGTGTCTATGTGTGAATACAGAGCGCGTGCAAACACGCTAATCGTGGTGCGTACGTAGCGTGTTAAATAAAAACACGTTTCGTGATTTGTGAACGGGGAAAAATTTGTATATGAAACGGGAAGCAGGAAGCGGCGCGGAAACTAGAACTGATTTGCAAACATCAAAAGCAGCAGGCCACACTGAATGTAAGTGAATGACGTGCCAGATGATCATTTAGGTAGGTCTTCTTTATATAAACCCATTCTAGAAAGCTTTCCGTATTAGATAAGAAAGGCAAATGCTAAATGAAAGGGCTCTCCACTCTAAGGAATGCCTTGAATGTCTTAAATGAAAATATTGGTGCGAATTTTAACAGAACAAAAAGTTCAAAGTCAACAAGAGCACAACTTTTATCAGAAGCTCTGCAAAAAATAGAAATATCAATTCAATAAAATACGAGTAAATAAAATTGAAATAGAATATAAAAAAAAATAAGTTGAAATAAAATCAAAGAAGAAATAAAATTAAAAAAGTTAATATTAAAATTCGTATAATGCAAATGAAAACAAGAATTACTTAATAGCATTAGGTAACATTAAATACATATGTACATATATGCACATAAAAATTAAAGATTTTGTATCCTAAAGTCAAATTTTCTTTTTAGTAAAAAATATATGAATGCACATGAACTAAAACAAAAAATTTAAATTAAATAAAACTAATGAAAAACAATGAAGTAAAACTTAAAAAACAACAAAAAAGTTGACTAAGAAACAGAAAATTCAATGTATTTTGCTGTTGTAGAATGAAAAATTTTAACCGCAAAGTAAAAAAAAGAAGTTAAATATTAACAAAATAGCACAACAACAAAAATATAACTGTAATAAAATTGAATACAATTAAATTAGGGACAAAATATTAATGAATAAAATAAAAAAAATTAATAAAAAATATATTTAAATTACGTTTTTTTTATAAAACAAATTTTCGTTCAAAAATATTAATTAAAAATTTACTTAGAAATTTACATAAATTAAAATTATTCTGAAATGAAATATTAAAAAAAGAAAAATGTACAACATATTAATGTACATACGAGTTGTTAGATTTCCATTGCGAAAATTCACATTTGGTCGCCAAAAATCCGAATTTATACTTTTACATAGTTTACACGTTATCATTCAATTTGTTGTGTGAGCTTGAATTGAATTTTATTAGTTATGCGCCACCAACATCATCGCTGCCATCATCAGCATCAACACATACACAGCACACACACGCACGTACCCACACAATTGCACAGGTATGGACTAACATTCATACATACATATGTACATGTAGCAGTGGCAAATTTTGGCACGTGCCACACCTGGCAGCCACTTGGCAACAACTTTTCACGTACACACATTCATTAATACGAGTACATACCTACATATGTTCGTACGTCCATTTGTCTGTCCTTAGCAGCATGCCGCGAAATTCCCATCGCGTTAATACCAATAAATTCAAGCAGACACCATCCGCGCTGCATGTAAGCTCACTTGTAATTTGCTAATGTTTTTGCAATCGAAGCAAAATGTGAAAACGGAGGAGCGGCATTGAAGTGGCTCTGTGGCACTACTACACTACATCGTTGCCACATTGCCACTTGCCACACGCCACGCGCTGTTGCACCGTCCATTGGCAAGTTCTCACTTTTTACCACTGCATCTTTCTAAAAATCCACACAAACACACTAACACGGAAGCAAGCAGAAAGTCACACGGGCATAATATACGTAATTCACTGCTGAGGCAAGCGAACACCAAATGAAATGAATGTAGATTAAAGGGAGGATAGAGCAACAAAAAAAAAAAATAAAATTCATGAAGACGGAATGCGAAACGACAAGGGCTCCGTGGCACGCTCTTGTGTGGCAAAATAAATATTGTAACGAAGCCAAATGTACGTGCGCACCACACTCATTCACCACTATTTGCCCCTCCGCCCTCCGCTCCATGCTCCCCTCTCTGCCTTGCCATATCCTGTACTGTAGTGCTCCACTTTCGTTTAGTTTCGGTTTTTGATGAGCACTCGCCGCAGCGTGGAAAGAGTTGTTGCGGCGATGTTGCCAGCTGTGGGCTGTGAGCTGTTGGCTGTTGGCTTTCGTTTTTGTGTGAATTGTGGCAAGTCTTGCGATTCATTCGCCAACTCACTCATCTGTCCGGCTGCCCTTGCCGCACGGCTGGCGTCCTTATGGCGCTGTGGCTGCTGCCGCTCTTGCCACCACTACGCTCCGCTGGCGTCCGAAGCAGTTATTTATAAATGGATGTGTGAACATTTGGTTATCCTTTGACAGTCTATATTTGCTTATTCGGTGGATACTTCTGTATTGATTGCTTTGATGGCGCAAAAAAAAGCTGAAGGCGGGTTCATTCATTTTTGCTAACTCTACTTTTGATTGAATAGTTCTTTCGTTTTCCTCAGGTTTTTATAACAAAATTTACTTTCGCGAGTCTTGATTTAGAAAACAAATTATTGTTTGCCGTGGGTACGAGACGATATCCTTACATTTACTAATCAAATTTTACGTTTATTAAGTTTTGCAAATTTTTGTATTTGTAAAAACGAAATTATTATTAAAAAAAAAGAAACTTCTAACTCTTGGCGCATAAAAGGTTTTCGTATTTTTTGAGCCATTGCGGTTAAGCGCATTAAAAAGTTTCGAAATTAATTTTAATTGTAAAAGTTTGTCTGAAATGTCCTTTCACACCAGTAGAAAAATGTACACACTGGCTGTGGGTATTCATCATAATGGCAATTTTGTAAGTGCCAAACTTTTTTCATCTGCATGTGAAAAATGCGTAGTCGTTGCCTACAAAGCAAACCAAGTTTCGCCATTACTCAAGCAACAAATTCATTTGGAAATGGAAGAAGGTCATTAAAAAATAGTACATCGCCAGTCTAAAATTTGTTTGTGTTCATGGTTGGTTTTTAAATTCTAGAACTATGTATGTCCTTTGGCCACACAAATTTAATTTGGAGCCACTTAGATGAATCTGGTCTGTTATGTTCGGCTGCTTCACAATTCATTTGAAGCAATGTTTGTGTACACAAACTCACATGAAACCCCAGCTTCTCACATGTCCTGGTCATTATCCTCAGCTTAGTACTCGTACGTATGTAAGCGAGGAAGCTCGTTTGCGTAAATTTTCTATGAAATTGAGGTTATGCCACCTCTGGCTGGATTGCTTACTAGCTCGAGCGCTATCACCGACCTCCTGAATATCGGCCCGAGCAGATACTCATTTTGCTCCTTGTGTTGTTTTTGTTGTCGAGTCACTTGTCATTGTTGTAATTGTTATTGTTGTTGTGAATGCTTAATATGAGATGGCCGCCACTGTCGCTACTGCTGCTGACTACTTGGCTTGGCTTACCTCTGCTGCCGGCATTAATAGCCAAACGTTAATGCATATTTGTAGGCGTCTACTCGTACACATGTTTGTGTATGTTAGTGTGTGTGTGCGCGGACGAAGTATGCTCTGGCATTTCAAATTTTCCTAAATTCTAATTAAACATGAATTTTGCATGAAAATAACACTGGCAAAGAAGACACTATGAAGAACGCACACCAGCCACTGCACTATCGCTGTTTGTGTAAATTTGTGTATGGGTGTGTGGGTGTGTGCGTTTGTCGGCATGTCATTTCAAGCATTTATGTAAATGACACAAGCGTCTAAGCTCGCAAAACGCTCGCTTTATGTGTTATGATGAAGGCAAAAAGACCAAAATTGAAACTTTATGTAACAGCAGCAGCAGCAGTGCCGGTGCATGAATGTTTTGAATGTTTGTATGTATGTGTGAATAAGCGAGTGAAAATATTGAGCTGGTGAGCAAACGGAAAAGCACAGTTTTAGGCGCAATTTCATCAAATTTACGCAGACACACACAAAGTTAATTGCTGGGTAATTAGTGTCTTTCGGTTTGATGGGAGAAACGATTTTTCCACCGCTTCGACATGCACAGACGCATTCGTTCATACGTATGTATGTATATAATTACATACATATGTATATATGTATTGATGACATCAGTGTGTGTGCTAGATATACTCGTATGTACATGCGTAAGCATGGTAGCCTTTTTTGTGGGCTCAACGATTCCCGGATGTCCTTTGAGTGGCGCATTGCGGCTGACAGGCAGGCCATTCCACTTACAAAGCAAAAGCCAGTAAGCGCAGTGTCGAGATGGGATGTTCGCCTTTGGGTTGGAGCTTGTTGTTTTTGTAAATTATAGCATTTACAAATGATGCGTTAATAATTTTGACTATCAATTTAAATGCATAATGCATGCAAATGAGTTGTTAGAGTAATTTAGTTTCGATAACGAACTGAATAGCGCACACACCCATACACGCATACTGTATTCGTGGCTATTTTGTGTCGGGGTTATGACTCTAAATCATATTGAAATTACACACAAATGTAGTATGCAGCTGTGTGTGTGCAGCTTGCGGCAGAGCGCTTAAGTCATTCCAAACCGCCAGTAATTTTGTTAATGTCATTTGAAAGCACTAAATTACAACAATAAAAATTAATTTTACTGCCATGCACAGAAATGCTCCAAATACTAATAGAACCACATACCATAATAGCCACACGCAAACGCATACGTAACGAAATTTCGAACAATGGCGGGCAATAGAAATGCAATTATTGCAATCTTATTTGTTTTCAAAAGCTTCGAAATGTCCATGATTAAACAAAAAAAGTATTTTAATAATTATTTCGAGTGTTTCAAATTGAAATCAAAATAAATAAAATGTACTGCAATGGACTTTTCATCTCGTCGGCGAGTCAAAAGAACGACATGAAAGAATAAACCATAACATTGGATTTTCATTTCTCGCTACTGCATTCACTTTTTTACGTTTTGTTAATATAAGCATTTGTAAGCAATACCGATTTTAAACCAAGAATTAAGTGATTCGAAGACAACTAAAAATTCAAAGCCTTCGCAAATTATAAACCAATTCGAATCTGAACAATAAATACGTTTAAATAATGCATTCGGTTGTAAGTTGAAACGCTAAGCGTCAATTCATTTTACTTTTACATTTTATTTTAAACCATAACTACGTTATATGAAAAAGAAGGAAACTTCTAAACACGTCCTGGAGAAGTGCCCCGCATTGATGCACAAACGTCAAAAATGTCTAGGCGAATATCTGGTTACGGACGATGGGATAACTTCCAGAGACTTAGGTTCAATACTAAAATTTATCTCGGAGGTTGGACCAAGGGAAATTCTTTAATCCAAGTAGGGGGCACAATAGACCTTAAGGTCGCAGTGCTATATCCCCAACAATAATAACAATAATACGTTACATGAAAATCTTTAAAAAAATATTTTGTCTAAAACAGCGCAGAAACCAATAAGTTGAAAATTAAAAATTTTAAATTAGAAGAAATGTTGTCAAAGCATTTTAAGGTGGTCGCCTAAAATTTATTAACAAAAAATTAAAAACAACGATTTTGGTGAAAATCAATAACCATCCATTAAAACTACAAAACAACACACCACTACATGGTTCTGGCCAGGCATATTTCATTTTTGAGCGTTAATATATATACATATAAATATTGTTGGCTTTCTATCTGCGTTGTTTTTCTGTGAATTAAATGCTGATGTTTACTTCCCGGTTGTTTCTGTGTTAATTTTTCTCTTATTTCTTTCTTTCGTTTGTGATTTTGGTTTTGAGTTCAGTTAGTTTCTTATTGAATGCTGAACATACAACATCGACAGTCCGAAATATAAATTTTTTCTGCGGAAATTAAAGTGAAATTATTACTATTATTATGGCAGAGGATTTAGAATTTGTGTACAATACGCGCTTGCGTACAGGCAGGCTTACTGATAATTTCCAACAACAACTATCTTCAGCGTTACAGCGTGATTTCACACTTCACACAGAAGCAGACGAAGAACTAGTTTTATTTGAAGACCAAAGCGGTGAAAACACAGATTTTGTGCCCGAAGATAACGCCTCGGACATTGAATATGAATTGGAAGTTGAAGCAAATGAAATTTTCGACAGCGATATAGAATCCGAAAAAGAAAGCGAGAATGCACCAACTCAAGCTGCAGACGGTTTTTTGCTTGGAAAAGATGGTACCAAGTGGAGTACAGCTGAACCCGCTACAGTGAGATTCCGCCAGCACAACTTCATGCGTTTCAGAGGTGGACCAAAATCAAACCTGACCACAATCTTACGTTCATCATCGTAACACAAACAAATCTATATGGAAAAAAATTCACACGCAAATGGAAACTGCACACCACGAATATGGGTTGATATGGCAAGTGTTGAGCTTGACGCTTTTATTGGGATACTATTGGCTTTTAGTGTCAGTCATAATACTATGCAGCTCTCAAGATTGATGTGGCAAACTGATGCACTTCCAATATTCCGTGCAGCCATGTCATATAGACGATTCGTTACTTTGATGCGCTGTATTCGATTTGACGATAGTCGTATGCGCGCATTTTGTCAACAAACCGACAAAGCTACTCCCATTCGCGACACTTCTTGAATAACAATCTCGCCAGTAATTCTGAACCATACGAAAGTGTAACCATCGATGAGCAGCTATTTCCATACCGTGGGCGCACAAAGTTCTCGCAATACATCCCATCAAAGCCCGCAAAGTATGGCATACAAGTTTGGTGGGCATGCGATGCGAATACCAAATATCCGTTGCAAGGAAAACTGTACACTGGTAAGGAGGGAGAACAACGAGAGACAAACCAAGGTGAAAATGTGCTCATGAGTTTGGCTAATCAATACACCAACAGCGGCAGAATTATTATTGCTGATAACTTCTTTACAACTGGTACAATTGGTGCTTGCTAATACTGAAAATCGCATGAACAACAATCATATTTTGGGACAACATTCAACCCGTTTGGCCATTGAATCGTTTTTCGGAAGGTCGTTGAATATTCCCAGCAACTTGCTGCCTAACCAACAAAGCGGCCCTAGTACACTGAGTTTCAGAAAGGATTGCAGAATTTGTGTCACGCAAGACGAAAAGCTGCGTAGGAAGACACGTTTTTACTGCACCAAATGCACTATTCATGTGTGCCAACAACATTCTAAAGTTGATTATACTTGTTTTTCATGCATTCCGCAAAATGAATAAAAAATAAAAATTATTTTACATTTAGTCTAAAGACCAAAGTAATATACGAACATACTTAGAAATTCAAAGTTACGGTACCCTTTTGCCATACAAATGCATAAAAACGTATTGGGGTCTGGCCAGGCATATGTGTTTGTTCGAAGGTTTCAGAATATGTGTTTGACGGGGGGTTAAGATTGACCACTTTTTGAGCTGCTGCAGCCGACAAATTTATAAAAATGTATGGCTTTTTGCCAGTTTTCTATAAAGATTTGGGCAAAACGAATTTACCATATATATCGCAACCTAAATCAAAAACAGTCACAACTCAAAAAATCTCAAAACAGTCACAACTCAAAAAATCTCAAATGTTCAGGAGAGGCAAAACAAACAGTCTCTACAATAATGATGATCATTTTATAATCATACTTTTCCAGTAAAAGAAGATAGTAACTACGAAAAAGAAGCAGTTGGGGAAGTGTTCCGTGAATTAGTTTATGTGGAAAACTGATTTACATTTTTTTTTTTAATATCCAAGAGAAGTAAAAAATTTTATGTAAAAATGGTTGTAATATTTTAAACGTACTTTTCCAGTAAACAAAATAGTTACGATGAAGAAATTTTCGGAGCATGTTGGGAAGTATTCTGAGAATAGGTTTATGAGATAAAAGCGATTTTAAAAGATTTCGAGTTGTGACGGTTTTTGGTTTAGGGTGCGATATGTACAAGTATATCACAACAAATCTAAGTTTTTCGAATTCTCATCAAAGTTTAGCTTTTAAACTAATTACTCTGAAATTCTGTTGTAATCTAGTAACCATACACACAGAGAAATTTACTTTCGTTTCGTATCCTAATTTATAAAAAGTCTATCGTGAAATTGAAAACAAATACTATAACTTTACATAACTGGTTATTTTAAATAAAAATCAGCATTTCCGACGAAATTCGTAACCGTAGCATTTCATGTTTTGCGAAGTTTGCGACCAACGTGTAAAGAAATTGTTAATTTCAATATTAACGTAATGAAACAAATATGTATATTTAACGTATGTATGTACATCAATCTGAAATAGAAAAAAATGTGAAGTTTCTAATTTTCATGCGTATGAATCGGATTTTTTTTAAAGAAGCCCCAAGCGTTTTTTTTTGACATTTTTATAATTTAAACTTAAAGCTAATAAATAAAAGGTCATTCGATGCAATCAGTTGAGGAGCCTTTATACAATTAGTAACATTTATTATTATTTTATTTTATTTTAGAGAAAAAAGCTACAGAAAATTGGCGCACGACAAAAATTGTTTGTAAAAAAAAAAATACCATGATAAATACAAAAAATTCGTAAATGTGTCACAAAACATTTAAAAAAATGTTAAATATATTGCAGATTTGTATGCTGAAAGCTAAGCTTTATTATATACATATGTTATGATATACATAATAGCATACTTCTTTTAGGAATTTTCTTCTTAAAGAAAAACATTTAGATGAGAAATACTTATCAAAACACTTACGCAATTGTGCACGGGAAATGAAAACTTAAATTGATATAGAGACGCGGAAAAATATCGCAAATATTTACATTACTCTACAAAGCGTATGCCCAGCATTTGCACTAGCATTTTAAGAGCTATTACATATTTACATATCTGTATATAAACACGTATGACATTCATGTTTATTGCGAGATAAAATGCAAGAGAAAGTTTCTCGTGCAGCAGTGGTGGAAAGGCGCAGCAACACAAACCAAATGTTCGTAAATATTTTCCTTCTTTTTATTTATTTGCTTTGGTGAAGTATGCATGAGCACACCTGTGTAAATTTTCCAATTACACCAGTAGGCGAATTTCTTTTTGACGTCCTTCTAGCAGGTCTAAGTATTCCTACCTAAATGCGAGTGTATGGATTTTTTCGTTTACTTTCGTTCAATGTTTCAACTTGTGTCGTTGATTGCATTAAAAATGCAACAACGTTGACTTCCAACTTTCTATTTGCCCATTTGATATACTCACCTTGCGCCTTTACTAGTTTAACTGCTCACCACAGCGCTGATAGAGAATGTCATTTCAGTCTATGCTCTGGCAATCTTCTATTTCCCATTTTTCACTTCAAATGTGCTGGCAATGCAATTTGGTAAAAATTTGAATAAATCAGTAACAAATTTGAAAAAAAATAACGCCAGACTAAAACTAATAAAACGCCTTTAGAGGACGAGCATAACCTTATTTTGGCTCAGCATTCATTAATATACCAGATATGTTTGTATGTATGAAGCTTCTGTATGAATGAAGCTTCTGTTCGTATTTAGGTACAAGATTAAAACTCGGTGCCTTTATCCAATAACGAGTCTCACAGCGCACCCTATTTGCTATTAGAAATACGATCCATAAGTTACTCATACGCCATGTCCAACAACGAATTTAAATTTTTTCTGATCGTAGTGCCGCTTAAAGAGTTTGTCAATTAAAAAAAAAAGACAAGTGCAGAAAAGAAGAATGCAATGAAATGAGTAAGCTACTGATTTACATTAAAATGGATAAATCTCTGTTGAGAATAGAGTGCTTTATCGTAGTAGCGTCTTTTTGTTGGTATGTCTTGAATGTCAAGCGATGAATATGTCTTCATTGCCATTATTGTGTGCGCTTAAGAGACAGTGTGTGTGTGTGTGCGAGCGCATTATACACTTAACCTTTCGCTGATACTCGATTGATTTTATCACTTTATATATATTTTTTCACTCTTGCTCGACTCTGCATTCAAAATTAAATTCAAATTCAAAATCAAATCAAATCACAATGCTGACGTGCAGCGGGAACATGCAACAAAGGTCTTCCTTCGCATAACCTGGCGGTCATGGTGAGCTGATGGAAAGCAATTTTCTGATATAACAGAACGACGCGTTCAAATATGCGCACTCGTTTGAATATTGAAACGTAGAAATGATGCAATAGAAAAGAAAAAAGTATGCATAATCTACTAAAAGAAAAATGAAATGAATAATGGAAAAAGTGGAAAAATAGAAATTAGAGAGAAAGGAGTGGTTGTGTGGACAAAGTTGAGGACAAATATAAAAAAAACGCGAGGATAGGAAAGAAAATCGCGTGCTAAATGCTGACGGAGTGTACGTTAAGTTTTTTATACAAAGCAATAATTTATTAATATATTCTCTTACAAACAAAAAACAGAACTAAAAAATATACAAGTTTTTCCCGAAACTTTAATCCTAACCCTGATTTGATTTTTGGTATGCAAGATGTTCTGAGGATGATCTTAAATTTAGATAGAAATATCGCCTTAAATAATAACTCCAATAATTCGTTTCATTCATCACTGATTAAAAAAAAAACAAGATGCTATAAAATTCAAAGGCAAAAAAAAAAAAAATTTACGAAAGGCAAGGCTTAAAAATATATCGAAAAATGCCTTGAAGAAAACACAATAGACCCTGCCGCAAATGGTCTCATTAACGACATTCATTTAGATATTACTAAAATGAAAATATTTGTATAAACATAAGAAAATGATTAGTATATAAGAAATGTATTTTTATTAAAGCTTGATACCAGTTTTCATCGGGAAACTCCATTTTGAAAAAAAAAAAAACTACAGAAAGTAAAAGCAATAGCTGATTTTTTCGGATAGCGCTACCTCTCTGCATTAAACTCCGATTTTAGACTCTAAACAGAACCAATACGCTACGACAAATATAAAACTAAGATATGTAAATCAAATGGTGAGAAGATAAGAAGGAATTGCAAAATTACATACAAAGCGGAGAACAACGCGAACGTAGCTTAACATATAATACACAAAGAAGATTGACTTTATTTTTTTTACTGGCTGTAACAAAAGGTTATTAAATTATCATTTCTTTTGCATTCTTGACTGTTCTTTTGGTTGCGATGTACGCAAGCTTTGTTCTTTTAGCTCTTAGTGACGCGCTGTTTATATTTACTGCTATTTGTATATACCTTTGTAGGCATATCTACACACGTATGTATGCATGTGTCCAAGTATAACCCAAGGTACACCGATATCCCACAGCGTTTGTAGAATGTGAAATTTCAAAATTTCCCGCTGCGCTGCCGGCGACAAAATCGCATTAAAAATGCATATTGTGCAAAGTGGAAATTCTGATAGCGAATACTAAGAAGCCAAATTTACATGTAATAATGCGCAAACAGATAACAATACAAATGCAAATGCAAACATATGCAAATGTCTAAATATGTATGTACATATATATGGTATATATTTAGTACAGACCTTTGTGCAAATACATACATACATACATACATACATATTTGGTACATACGAGCATGTGTGCAAATATGTATTGGCCCACAAAAATAGACTTAAACCATTGTGCTGAGGAGCATTGCACACATTTAAAGACGCACGCATTCGTTGCTATAACAAAAGCTGCGGAAGCGTAAGCGTAAGCGCCTTGAAATATACAACTGCTTTTTAAATTTAAAAACAACAATAACAGGAAAACTACATAGTTGCAGCGAATGGCGGAAGAATTGCTTGCAACCTTGGCTGCTATTGTTGCTTTGCAACTGGGTTTTTAGAGAAAAAGATGTATTTACGCTTTTGTGTTTGCACCACAAAAAGTGTACATAAAAGTGCCATTAAAATATTAGGCAACGCTATTTTGTATTGCTTTCTTTACTGTTACAAAGGGAGAAAGGTCTATTGTCTGGGTTAAATGTTGCGAAAATTGATAAAAAGCAGCAACATTTCTTATTGTTAAGCCGTACAAAGAAGCACTAATTGCTTTGAAAATTAAAAAAAAAACTTTTTGGTTAAAAATTCATTGGTCAATAATTGTTAAATACTACCACAACCGAAAAATGTAGTTCTGTCCGAACGTTCACTGGTCGGCTATTAGCGCGTTCAGCCAACGTTTTTCGCAATACTAAATTGTTTTACAATTATTTATGTTACAATCTTACTTAAATGGACGGTGTTTTTTTGCATCAAAAATATTATATTTCGGAAATAAGCAGAATCCAAACGGAAAAGTAAATTTTAAGTGATAACTTCATACTAGCGCCACCTAGCGGATATTTTTTGCTAAGCATTTTACTGTCTTACTACAAATATGGTCACGCAGCTTACATAGGCTTTTAAAATTAAACGAAGTAATAAAACACTTTTGGAGCGTTGTGTTTAGTGCAAAGAAATCTCAAAAATCAGCGGTGGCTTTTAGTGAATTCAAACTTGAACACTATTATACTAAAATTCAATTGGCCACAAAAAATTGCATACCGGAAAATTTTGTAAAACTTCTTAGAAAAAAGTTAAAAATTCTGCAGAAAATTTGTTTAATAAAAAATAAAAAAAAATTTGTATAATATTTCAAACTTCAGCACTTAGAGATTTTTTTTAGAGAATAAACTGTATTTTAACTAAAAATTTTAAAGTAAAAAAGGAGAAGAAATTTTCGAAATTTAAATGAATGGGAACTTTATGAAAATAACTACCTCCGCAAATTGAATTTACCGTTAGATGGCACTAGTTAAAATTTTAAATAAATGCCGTGGTCGAGTTGGTAGCGGTGCGTGCTATAACTTGATATGCCGGTGAGTTCGAGGTTCGAATCTCAGTCAGGGCAAGCAAAATCTTAATAATAGAAAAAGTTTTTTCTTATAGCGGTCACCCCTCGGCAGGCAATGGCAAACCTCCGAGGGTATTTCTGCCATGAAAAAGCTTCTCATAAAATACATCTGCCGTTCGGAGTCGGCACAAAACTGTAGGTCCCTCCATTTGTGGTATAATATAAAGACGCACACCACAAATGGTAGCAGAAGCTCGGCCAAACACTGAGCTATATAGTGTACGCGCCAAAATTATATATATATACTTTAAAATAAATATATCGACAAAAATGTGCACCGATATATAGCATATGAAAAAAACCTGTATTTATTGGCCGATCATATTAAAAATCATGAATATATAAGGTTGTGATAATAGACATAAACCCGTTCTTATATTTATATCTGATTAAAGTTTATAATGAACATTAAATATGCTATAAATTGGTTAATTATATCAAATATCTGCGTTGTGAGGAATAAGAATAATCATCTTAAGAATACATCGCAGGTTTGTTTCTCTGAAATTCGAATTGGCTAATTTAAAAATTTAAATAAACCACTTCGCAGTTACTTTCTTTAATAATCATTGTGTTTTCACTTCCTGCCCAAAAAACGAAATTTTTTCAAGTATTTTACATCAAATCAACAAAAAATACATAAAATCTGAGGGAAAATACTGTGGGATTTTCAAAAAAGCAGTTAAAAATTTGTAACTTTGGAAACCAAACCGAATTTTAAGACCAATTCGCCACTAACACTTCCTGTTCTGCAAAAATCGACAACAAACTAGGAGTAAATAACGAAACTAAGCTTTTGTTTGAAAATTAACAATTCTAATTTTTGTGAAAACCAGAATATAAAATCTGCTAGCATTTCGAATATTATTCACTAACCAAAAATTTTATTTAAAATTATCTCGCTAATCTCATCCAAAGCAGAAAATATCGAGCGTAAACATTTTACTCATGCGGAAAATGGTATTGCCAGTTGTTAGCACCTACACATACATACATACATACGTATACACATACATATACTCGTATAGTGGCATACATGAGAATATAGAAAGTTCATACATACACACATATGTAGGTGGCAAGCATTGAATGTGCAACACGCACGAAGGACACAAAAACGCAAGGAGAGCAGTCAACAACAGCACGGAAGTGTACGTACTCGTATATAAAGGGTGTTTTTTTTACAGGTTTGTTTTTCGAATAGAGATAAAACTGGCATTTTGTGGTCAAATCTGGCAACTCTAATGTCATTTATGTTCAGTTTGGTTTGCCATTTCATCATGAACAGGTTGACAAAAGAACAACGCTTGCAAATCGTGCAAATTTATTTCGAAAATAATGGTTCAGTTCGCGAAGTTTACCGTAAGCTCCGTCCATTTTATGGTCGACATAATCGTCCATCAGAGCAATTAATTCGGTTAACCATGGATCGTTTTCGCACTACGTTTACTCTATGTGATAATACGCATCCGCAGAGACGTCGAACAGTGCGCACCGAAGAAACAATTGCCGCTGTAGAGCAAAGTGTTGAAGAGGACCCGAATGAATCGATTCGCCACCGTGCACAGCAATTGGAGCTTTGTCCATCAACTTTATGGAAGATTTTGCGCAAAGATCTTGGCTTGCGACTTTACAAGATCCAGCTTGTGCAAGAATTAAAGCCGCGAGACCATGCAATGCGTCGTGATTTTGGTGTATGGGCCGAAAATGAGATTGATCTCGATGCTGATTTTCATCGCAAAATTTTGTTCAGTGGTGAGGCTCATTTTTGGTTGAATGGCTACGTCAACAAGCAAAATTGCCGCATTTGGAGTGAAGAGAATCCACATGAGACCCTTGAAACGCCATTACATCCACAAAAACTGACTGTTTGGTGTGCTCTATGGGCTGGTGGAGTCATTGGGCCATACTTCTTCCGCAATAATGCTGGAGAGGCAGTTACCGTTAATGGAGACCGGTATAGAGCCATGATAACCGACTATTTTGTTCCCGAATTGGATGGCGTGAATGTGGATGAGTTGTGGTTCCAACAAGACGGCGCTACATGCCACACAGCGCACGTCACAATCGATTTATTGAAGGAAACATTCGCTGAGCGCATAATTTCGCGGAATGGACCTGTCAATTGGCCACCAAGATCGTGTGATTTGACACCATTGGATTATTTTCTTTGGGGATATGTGAAGTCGCTCGTCTACACCAACAAACCAGAAACGTTAGGGGAATTGGAAGCCAACATTCGTGGCGTTATTGCCGACATACGGCCCCATATGCTCGAAAAAGTGGTTGAAAATTGGACTTGTAGAATTGGCTTTATTCGAGCCAGCCGCGGCGGCCACATGCCCGAAATCATATTTAAACATTAATGGCATAAAATTATCCTTCCAATAAAGCCAAATTGATGGACCTTAAAACGATTTTCTTGTGTTTTATTTCAATTCGAAGTTCTATATAAAATTGTGTACTACTATGTATGTACATTTTTGATGTGTTCATTTCATTTCTGTGCGTATTTTATGAAAAAAATATTCGTAAAAGGGAAATAAGTGCACGAGCACGTTTACTTATACGCCGCCATAAATTTGCATTGCGTTTGCTTTGCCAAAAACGGATTTTCATTTCACCTTACACATTTGCGGCAATGGTCACATAACAAACATAGTTCAAATGGCGCTCAACCGTCATTTGCAAAACAGCTGCAAAACGCTGTGGCAACAACATATTTAGTTTGACGTTTAGCGTGACGCGCTTAGGGCAGGGGCAGATGACATGGCCAGCGCTAACGGTAATTAGCACGCAAAATACACGCTTGAAGCAGCTGGAAGAGCTTGCGTATGCCGTTTACGCTTTTCCGGGTTAGCACATTCGTCACATCGACTCACCTCACCTCCCCTAAAGCCATTTTACTTTCACCGCTCGTTGTACTAGAGGAAAAATGAATTTGAGACATACGAGTACACAACTCCCACATCTCATAGGCACACATTCAATTGAATGTGTTGCAGACGCGGCACGACCAACTGCTGTTGAATTATGCTTCTTCATTCGCGTATGACATGCAACATTTATGGCAGCTGCCGCCACGAAACGCCTTTTCACTTTTTTTTTTGTTTACATTTTAGCCAAAAAAATATGTGAGTGCAGGAAATAAGCCAAAGTGAAATGGAAAATATAAATTAAAAAATATGTCACGTTGCAGGTGGCAAATGAATATGGCGCTTGAATGAGGTCACTGGCTCGATTGTGCGCGTGTGTGTGTGTATATACTTATATATAGACATGTACGCTTATAACGGTACTCATTCGCACCGACATCTCTCAACTTGCACTTTTGCACAGCTGCAACTGTTTCCTGCTGTGTGTGTACTTTTAAATGTGCCACAAATCTGTGCTATTCGCAATAATTCCTTTTCTGTTTTTTTTGTTGCTAGCGTAAACAACAAGTCGTTTAAGTTTAATGCGACGCACTGTTGCATTGTTGCAGTGTACAGCGTGCAACGACAACAACAATGTGCTCTAGGCGCGATTAAGCGCACAAAATCTGTGACATGCTAGAGACCTGAGAACTGAGCGTTAGCTTTGCGGTTACTTTTGTGCTGTATTTGCAACGATGCAACGAGGCGGCAGCAATGCCACAAAGCTTTCTTAAACCACCGTCTCTTTGGTTTATGTGCGCTTTGAGAATACGACGTAGTATACGCCAAGGACTTTGCTGCAGCTGTGGTGCGACTTTGTTCCATGAGTAAAGGGAAGCTTATACATTTTGCGAATATAAATTAGAAAATGCACTGCACTGCTGAGAGAAAGAATTTGGGGGAAAAGCGAATCAAAATTTTGCTTTTTGGGATGTAATGAAACTGGTGATTTTGCGTTGGAAAAAAAAAGAATAAAATACATAAATAATTTCATTTCAAAGAGCTCTTCGAAATTGTGGTAGGGGCAAAACACGAAATAAAATAGATTGATAAATGGCCTGTGAGTAATAGACTTGCAGCACTAATTGTAATTTCTTCCGCTTTAATCTCATTTTTTACTCACAATTATAAACTGTCGAAATTCCGTAAAGCATGGCGAAATTTGCATTTAAAATTCAAAATAATGCGAAACAATTTAAATTTTAATCGGTTTTCATTATACTATTGGCCATACAAATATTTAACTGTAATTTCAATAACACTAAATGTTTAATTGTTTTACGAAGGCGACAAAGCGTTTCACGTACTTTTCGCAATTTCACACACATCTGTCAAAATCACGCTTAACTAATTTATTCTTTCCTCTTCGGCGAATTGCTGTGCATTGCAACGTCGTCAGCATTCGAATTTTGCTCGCAGCGTGGCGGAAGTGTTAGTGGCACCACCGTTGGCATTGTTCCAAGGCACTTGCTCATACACTCATCGGCGCTTACCGGCGGAGACTGGCTGGCGGCTGGTAGTGGTACGTTGTAATAGTTAGCTCTCGGTCTGGCGGGATTTGGCTGGCATCAGTCGACTCGACTCTGGCTTCATTGACAGTCTAATTGAAAAAAGTGCTGGCTATCGCATGGAATGGACGCCGTCGCTCGCTCATTCGGCCGCGTCTACAGCACCATCGATCTCATCACCACGCTTTCGACAAACGAGCAATTGTTTAGCAGCTGCTGGCCATTAAGTGTTCCTATTTGCTAGGAAATGCAATTTCCAGCATTTTTTTGTTTGTACATGCATCGATTCGTGCAGAAACTCCGCCGGTTGAGGCACTTGTGAAGCAACTGTATTTGCTTCAACTCGTTTCTGCACTCATTTCACTCAAACTTCGCTCTCCATTTTCACTCGTACTCGCACGTCTATTCGTGAGCCACATCTTAATTTACTCATCAACAACAATTATCAACCCCAACTCATGTAGGCTATTCGGTAGAAGTGCATACACACAAACATACAGTCGAGTTAAATTTAATAGTAGTTGCTGCTGAGAGTGCAAAAGCGACAAAAATATAATACTGAAAAAATCAGCGAAAATTTTAAGCTACTTTAAACTTGCGCATTTTTATACTAGAATTGAATGGGCTACAAAGCTGCATTCACACAATATTTTTTAAATTTTAATAAAAAATTATTAAATTCTTACAAATTTGGTAAAAATTTTAAGTCTTTAAATTGAAGTAAACAAAAGTAAAATAATTTTCCAAAATTTGTCAAAATGAACCACTACAATTTAATTGAACAGCGGTGTAGTAAATGTTTACTCTTTGCATTGCGTGACACATTTGCAGGATTGTAGTAAATTTATTTTTCAATTAACGAGTTCTAAGAACTCTTCAGCTGCGTACATATGTGTAAATATATATAAATATTGTACATATGTACAGTCACTTATGTAAATGACACTTGGAAAAATTTAGAGAAATTTAAGAATGCAGAAGTAACGCGCACTGGAAGCATTGGAGAAGAACACTTGAACGTCCATATGTGTGATACGAGTTCATGAGGAAATACATAATTGACGATAAACATACGAATGCAAATGAATATGTTTCTGTGGGGAAGAGATATCAGCTCTTTTAAAAGAACTAGAATGAAAATTTTTGCAGCAAGATTACAGAAAGCAAGGGTTTTTTAATTGAAACCAAATTTAACCCGAAGTCATATTTGCGGTTACTTATAAGAAGTGAGAATTCTGATAAGTAAATATTAAACTAGAAGCCGCCATGATAGAGCATTGCCATGCAACCATTTAAAGAAGTATTCGATTTCGGGGTGAAGTTGAAGATGTAAAGTGCATCAACAAATCGAGAAACAAAATTTTAAGCATGCTTATTCCATGCAACTACACTTATTTAAACTTAAACGCACACAATCCCTCACACACACACACATATACATATTCGTATTTTAGTTGAGATGCGGTTGATTAGACAAGTGTGCCATTCTAGTTGTCCTTCCGCTACAATTTGTCCTTAGTTTCCAGTTGATAAAAATCATTTGGCAAACTTTTCAAAGTGCTCGCACAATTCTACAATTGCAAGTTCCGAGATTTATTTGCTCACACTCACACACACACACACACATACTTGCACACTATTTGATATAGTCACACGCTTACTCGTACTGAACAAAGCAACGGAAGTCAAAATTAATAGCAGAGAGGACAAAAAAAAAAGCAAACAGCACGAAAAACTTTTACGCACGCGGTTAAATGTTTGTTTCAAGAATAGTGTCACACATATTTTTTTTTGCTTTTTAACTAGAAACATACAAATACAAATGTATATGTATGTACGAGCGCATATGTATTTGTGTTACTCTATTCTGGTCAAATTTTTCAGTGAATGCTTTTGTGCTTTGTTCTGAAATTTATTTTCCACCAATCATAAATACACTCAAAAATAAAAATAAAAAACGAGTGCAAAAAACGTGCATATGTAATAAGTTTGGCTGGTTCAAGGCCGCACCGAACCGCTGAACCACAGGGCCGGGACACCAACCGTCAGCCACGAACCGCCAAGCAGCCAAAAGCCTTGAGCCACATGCCATCAGATAGCAAAGTATCAGCCAACAGCTATCGCCAACAGAGCGCACAGCGCGTTTTAACTTCACTTTCTTCATTTTGTTTATTGCTTATAGCAATATGTACATATGTATGTATGTACGTATGTAAATTATTTAAATCGCCTTGTATACTCAGTTATTTACTTATGGTCGTCATTTCGTCATTTACACCGTCTTTCCTTTAACTCACCACATTCTGAGTTACTCAGAGATGTGATTGGGACAATACAAAAGTCAACCGAAATAGCTGTAAGGTCGAATTGAAAGACGTCAGTCGTTCACCCGTCAGGGCCACCTTCGCGCCCGCGTCATTATTTCTATTTTATTGTATCAGCGTCGAATAATCCGACGTGCCGTGCGCCCCCAAACTAAATTCAGCGTGGTCGGTCATCAGACACCCTTGACCAATTCTGGTACATATTCTGCTGGCAGCTATTTTTAAACTCCTTGCAAACACGCCAACTTTAACGGCAAATTCTCTTACAGTTTCGAAAATTGCATAGTTGAAAAATTAAAGTATAGAGTAACTTGCACAATTCGTTCCAGCCAAAGCGATGCATTACACAATTTGTATAAAGAGGAAATGGCGTGAAAGTGTGGGCAGGAAGCGGCAGGAAGTGACGGTCATTATTTAACTGTTAAAAAGTTCTAAATGCCTCGAAGGTAGAAAATTGATTGCAAGCAAATGCAAATTCCTTAACAGCGCCTCGAGGCGTATGCACAATCATTGCCGCGTGCAGGGCAACATCGAGCGCGTTGACTGTGAATTTAGAACATCAAAGTGCAGGAAAATGCAAATAATAACAAGGCATTTCAATTTAACAGTTATGTACCTACTCGCCATTCGTCGCCCTCGCGTGCGCCCCGGGGCGTATACGCAATTCTTTGAATGAAAGCGTTGGACTGTTTTCTATACAATTTCGAAAGCTTAGCAAAAAGCTGTGTTGTTGTTGTTGAAAAAGCAGCGCTTGAAACTGTTGACGACTACTTGATTTGTGGGCAAAAACTTTAGAGCAGCCCGAAGTGGAAGAAAAGCACTTCGTAACTCATAGAAAGCATAATGAAAGTGATGCCACAATGAGGCAAAATGGTGAGGCAAACGGACTTTCAGGTGCAATCAAGACAGTCCAAACTGCTTAAACTTTTCGGCTTGGAGTTTTATAAGTGTAGAAATCACCAGCTGCTGCCTGCTGTTTTGCATTCCAAAATATTTATTTTATCGCGAAATCCAAGTGAACGATTCATTCCAATTAATATACAAGCGGTACAAATCAAATTGGGAGATTTGTAGGGAATATATCATCAGCATGTTAAGAATTGCATAGCATTCATGCGCTAAATGAAATAACAAGCAAACAGTGTAAGTTATCTACTTTAGGGCGCACCATTTGCTTATTGAGCTCTATTTTAGGCGAATGTTACAATATGTGCGGGAGTAAAAAACTGAAATTCACATCATATTTTTTCTTTTATAGTTACAAATTTTTAACTACTTCGCACGACCTATTTTCTGAATTTCTTCATTATAAATATATTCAAAATAAACTTTCCCACGAAACGTACACCAACGCTTTTTCCATTGCATCAATTCTCTTTTCCTTCTTGTTCGCTCCACTGGTTGGCTCATCAATATTTCATTTGGCTCGTGCATATCCAGTTGAATTGCTGCCTTCAGGTGTATTAATAACGAAAAAGCTATTTGTTGGTCAAGTTATTGTTTTTTTTTTTTATTTTCATTGCACCTGAACTCGACCAATAACTGGAATAAACCAGGAAATTTCTCAGAGAACTCGACAAAATGCCATTGCACTCACGTGAAAAATGATTTCAGCCATAAAAAATTGGCGTTAGCGTTAAATTTTACTGCTATTTTACGACATTTTTGCTTAAAATTGCCAATCATAAATATGTTCTGTTTTATTAAATGCTTGACTATTTTCATTTTTATTATTCTCTCACTATTATTACTTTCTTGATATACTTGGCTTGCCGGGTTGGCCCAGCGGCAGCCACCTGTCCACGAATTACGAACGCATTGGCGTGTTTTGCGGACGGAAATTGCTATTTGAGCTTAGTTACCGCAGGGGGTCACGCTAAGTTGAGGCAAATTGTGGGGCGGGCAAGAATTAAAAAAAAAAAAAGTACGAGGGAAAAAGTTATCAAAATAAAGCAATTTGTTAACGGAGAAATGTCATTTGAAAAACACGTCTAAAATTCTTGGATCTTCAAAAATTTGGAAAAGTTAGAAAACATCTCAAATAGAGAGTTAAAATTACTAATGAACCGTGCAAAAGACATTGGTGTCAGCCAGTTTTACCTGACTCAAGCTATTGTCGTTTACAAGCTATAAAACTCGAATAAGTAAGCGAATAAAAAATGCTACCAACATTTTATCAAAAGTGATTTACAGACTTTGTTGCTTTTTGTTTGACATTTATGAACTTTATTTCAAACAAAGATGAAAAAGTTGTAAGTTGTTAAGCGATATCTTGTGAGTAGTTTTGCTCAATACACCCTTTTTCCACCAAAAAAAAAATATTTATTCCCAGAGTCAGATGGTCTATAAAATTTTATTTTATAGTTATGCCGACATATCTTATCATGTAAAAAATATATGTTGACGTTTGTTGCCATATCAAAGATAAATAAAAAATATTTTCTAATTATCTTGACGTGCTGTATTGAAGACTAGTATCGAATAGAACTTATGATTTTTTGCCTTATGTTTTTTATAAGATTCTCAATACTAGCGCCATCGATCTTGTTAAAGGACTGTACCTAGCAAATTTTGTTGAAATCGACTGCATTATAAAATATATATAAAAACCCAGTTGGCCGATATTTAGTTATTACAAGTTGGAAGACATAAACTGCGCGAGGCAATTTAAATTGAATCAAATTAAGGCGTGATAATGGCTTGAGTGTGAACACGCGACTCTTTTGCGCGTAGCACCACGCCAAGCCTAATTAAATATCCAACAAATTTTCATATTTATAAAATAGTAAAGGTGCGCGGAAAAGTCTACAGTGTTGTTGAGGAAACTAAATTATTGCGTGTGAATAAGCACCAGCGATGCAAGAATGCCCAACACCACCGCATACACCAATCACATTTTGCTTTCTTTTCAAATTCAGCCAAACAAATGGTCTAACTAGCTTGAAGCTTAAGTGAATTTAGTTGTCGTTAGTTTTATCGAAATTCGTATGAAAGTGTTCACACTTTTTACAATAAATTTCTGTTATATTTTTGTATATACGAGTATGTACTTTTTACCGCACCTCTGGCCACACACAATTAAATTGTCCTTCCCCCCACCCCTTTAGCCACATCCAGCCTCAACGACACTTTGACTGCTCACTTTCGCTTGACATACCAATTTGTAGTTTTCACTCGCCAAACGCTGCAGGCGTTGGCGCAGCACTCGTTGCATTATACAAAAAATAAAAAAACAACAAACAAATAAACTACAACTGATCCTTGAAAAAACAAATTCCAAGTAAAAAAAAAATCGTGCAACGTGTGTGAGCAAACTTTGTTGGCTGCTGTCATTGATTGGCAATTTTGCGGCACTTGCTATGCATTAGTGCCACACAACAACACTTCTAAACTTGTTAGCAAGCTAGCTTCCTGCCTCCTGTCACACACAATCTATTACACTACACTGAAGTTGTTATTGTTATTATGCGTTGCACTTATTTGAAACTATTTGTCACCTAGCAGTTTTGTTCAGCTCAGCTCAGCTCAGCAATTCAGCAATGCACCGAAGTAACGCCGAGCCACACATCACATCACATCACTTTAGTGTGTATGCATGTATGTGTGAATGTTCGTTTATGAGTATCTATCTACTCATGCTTGTCGGTTTGGAGACCTGATCGTGTGGTCGATTAATCATCGCATTTTGTTTGTCTTGCTGTTCGATTGCATACTTACAAATGTAAGCGAGTACTTATTGGGATTTACGTGTATGTAGTAAAATATTTGCTTTTGCAGATGGAAAAGTATTTACAATTTATTTTGTAGTTGCTGTCAGCATTCTGTGTGATTGTTTATTAATTTGCATGAAAACCGCGAAGCAGACTTGTAAGCGCTTGTTTACACACTGCAATAACAACAACAATTGTTACAATGACAACAATCAACAAGGAAGTCTGCTTTTAGGCGCACACTCGCAATGTATTTTATACTCAAATGCCCGGAATGACCTGGGCTTGGGCAAAAGATATCGATATATCGAATTATCGATATTTAAAAACAAAATAATGGATATTTACGTCGATATTTTTAAGCTCGATGTATCGATATTCGATATTTGTTTCTGAATATCAGATTTGTATCAAATTCGATATTTTTTAAGTTCTCTAAAGGCTGAGTTTGATTTGATTTGAACGTAACTGTGCGTAATATCCATTTATAGATTGTGAACACAAAAAAAAAAATTAAAGCCTCTGAAATTTCTTTAAAATATTTAACTAAAATTAATTTAATTTCTTAAGTTCCTCAGTATCGTCCGAAGGGGTTGCTTCTTATGTTAACTTAGCTGTGCCGGATATTAGTAGCAGGTTAACAGGGGAGCACATCAAAGTAAGTGTATGTACCTATAATGTTTATATCCGACGCATACTGGTTTGAAGAAAATTTAAATTTGAAACCATTGTATAAAACATTTTGATTCTAATTATAATTTAACTTAGCTTTACTCCCTTATAATTACTTAAAACTAATAAAACTGCCAAATAAGTATAACTTGTTTCACTATTCAATATTTCTACAATATTTTGAGTAATTGCGCCTTGAGGTAAAAAAATCGATATATCGAAATATCGATATTTTTTTCTATGTACACATATATCAATATTATTCGTTGTGGTTTAAAAATATCTATACGATATATATCGAAATATTTTTTTAATTTGCCCATCCCTAAAATGACCTCGTTCTAGACACGAAAATATGTAAATTGTAGCGATTCGTAAATTATTTTCCATTAAAGGGCGTCAAATGAAATGAAATCCTGTGCCCAATAAAACACGCAAAATAGAAATTTGGTAGCACTTATTTGTTTAAGCGCCAGCGCACGGAATGGGGAACTTAACATCAATCTTGTAAACGCGATGGGGGTCGCTTTATTTAAGTTAAATACATACAATTGTTGAAAATTAAGATTTCCGTTATTTTTTATCGATTTTGCTAAAGATAAATTGGAAGGCGCACATTACAATTAATTTTGTAGTAAATTTACAATAAAGAAAAAATCGTCATAATGTGAGCGAAAAACATGGTAAGTGAAGTTGAGTGAAAGGAAAAAGTAAAATTGGTAAAATTGATATATAAATATAACAAAAAAACAAACGGCTCCAAGTTTTTTAGGCTTTACGTTAATAAATACACTTCTCCGCAGAAGACTGTTATCAAAATTGTGACCATTTAATTGTTGTTAGTAAATCCAAAAATTGCGATTAAATCTAAAGCTTCTTTAAAATTTTTTTTTTGTTTTTTTATTGCCGAAACAGTTTGAATTTATGCAATTTTGTGATTTTTGGCGTCCTCTAAAATAACGTTAATGCTAGAAGATGGTTTAATAAGTAATTGGATTTTATTCTTCGGGGTCTAATGGAGAGAGTTTGAAGTTTAAAAAATATTGATTTCAAATATAACAGGGACCGAAAATAACAGTTTTTTTTTGATGTTATAAAAGTCCGGTGCAAATTATTCTTGTAGAATAATGTTATCAATGTTTCTTAGATCCCAGGACCTCCTGGAAAAGAGTCCTGGAATCTTTTTATTTTTTCAACTTTTTGGCAAAAAGTCTTACAATAACGCTCTTAATATTTTTTTTAAATTGAAATAAAAAAAAAATAGGATGTGGCAGCATTAAAATTCCGACTTTCATTTTTTTACCACCCTTATGTAACATTCTGCTATTCCCCCTGCTTCCTTCTTGGTCCCTCTTATTGGTGTATTCGAACATTTTCACGAACATTTTCCTTTTCTGACTGCCATTCATCACTGCAAGCAATTTCCTTTGTGGCCGGACCCAAAGGCATTGAAAGAAAAAAGTATATTTCTTGTCTTCCAATTGATTGATTGATTTCCTCACTTACTGATTGTCTGCCAGTGAATGTCCGATATTTTTTTTATTAGATAAATTTCTGCCCTTGTCTTTTCTGTTCTACATTCTCTATGACATATTTAAATAATGACAATAGATACAGAACATTCTTGTAAATAAGAATGCAGGGTGAACAAAGAATAATTCAAATATAAAAACGAAAACTGATGAAATAAAGAAAAAATTAAATTGTGGAGATAAATTTGCCTAAATGAGCAGCAAATACTTAGATTGTAAAAAAGCATTGAAAAGTTTGAACGACTAAATCGACAAAATTTTTTGGAATAAAGTTGTGGTCAAATTAATATTCATTTATATTGATGACCTGCGCGCGTGACCAACTACACTCACACAAGCAAACCTGCACACACATGCTTAAAGGCTACGTTGCTGTTGTGTAAAATTTAATATTTACTCTGCTAGGTTTTTTTTTTTTAATTTGGTTAAATTTTACCGTGCCATCATAAAACGGAGCGCCACGTTCAAAAGCGAATTCAGTTAAATGTATGTACGATTATGTATGGATGCACTTATTGGATATGCGCTAATAAATTATTGATTTATGTACTTTAAAGTTTATTAGCTTGTGAGCATTTTGAGTATTAGCTCTAATATGAGTGCTTTTGTCTTTGAGGTTGAGTTGGATTTTATTGTAAGACTTTATTTCTTTGTTGTTTTTAGGGCTACCAGTCCAGCCCTAAAAACAGGCTTTGCAAATGAAAAAGAATAATATTTTAATGTTTATAGCAGACTGGCTAAATAGTTTGCATACAATCAAAATTTTGTACTTTGATTGATATTTTGATTTCAGTCAAGTTTTTAACTCAAAATCCGCACTCTGTATATTTGTAGTATAACTGAAACACAAAATGCATATGGAAAATCGGCTATGAATTCTTCCCACGCCTACTAACAAACTGCTTCTGTCTTTGCAAGTTGTACATTTGTAAGTCAAAATTGAGTGACGAGTATCTCTAAGAAACTAAACCCTTTTGGGAGTTTGCTCTTCTAGATCGGTTTTTTTTTTTTCTTACAATTTCGCATGAAAATGGCACTGGAGAAGGGCAAAACGCTCAAAATGGCTTTGCCCAAGAGGACGAGTTAGTTTATTATACCAATATTGAAAAATTGAAAAATTGTGGAGATGTGAGTGAAGAGCAAGGTGAACGATTTCACCAAGATATTAAGGAGATGGAAAAAAGATACCAGGGAAGATGGAGCGTTTCAATGGTGGCAGACTACTGTTGGACGCTTCAAAGAGACCTTCCCGATGCTTCCCGTAAGCGAAAATGTACCAAAAGGCGTCTCACTGAAAAAAAGAAATGTGTTTATTGCTTACTAATTAATGTATTTTACATAAATAAATTAGTTTTGTTACGCATTTATAAATTTAAAAAACTTTTTTTAATCTTTTATATTTTATTTTAAGATGATAACTTGTTTAACATAGACGCCTACATTGTCAGAAAACGTGACGTTCTATTCCAAAATTAAAGTTATTTTCGGATTCAGCACACCCAAAAACATAAGAATTACATAAAAAAACCAAAACAGCTCTCAATTTTTTGCAGACTAATTATAATTAAATGACAAACATTGGTTTGTGCTGGTGCAAGTATTGCAAATAAATGATGTAATGAGCATCCCAAGGCCCTTTGAGGAATTTGCAAAGCGAAAAACTGACAGGCAAGAAAATTACGTTTCATTCGTTATTACGAAGTAGCTACTTGCAGACACTTAAAATGTTTCAGCTTTCGGCAAAAAAAATATGTTAACAAAAAAAATAATTAAATATAAATTGCAAAATATCAGACATTAAAGAAAGTTAAGCGAGTTAATTTAGCCAAATAAAAATAAAGCAGCAATAAAACTTTTGCTACACACTTGCGCTGTCACTTTTCTGGTGCCATAAATTCGGCGGCTGCTTGTCTCCTTCGGTCGCTTCACATCTTCCAGCTCGTCGCCGCAGCCTTTGTAATTTCTTTTTGTACTTGGCGCGCTGCAGCTGTCGGCACTGACGCTGATGGGACGCCGGGTGAAAACGCAGTCAACAGCCAATTGCTAACGCAAAATGTTGCTACAAACTTGCAATAGCCTTGCAGTGAACCACTTGTAACATTGCATTTCTGTTTCCATTAAACGACTTTCGTTGCTGTTTTTCATTTCCATTATTTTTTCAGCGCGAAGTTACAACGGGCAAGTTGATGTTGGCAGCAGTTTTCGTCTACACTTACTTGCGCTCTATCACAAATTTTCTTCTTCAATTTCTGCTTTTCTTTTTTGGCATTTTTGTTGCTCGTAAACTTGTGGGTGTTGGCGAAGGTTATCAGATGAAGGAATTGACTTGAATTTATTGTCTCTTTTCACTTGGCAATGATTAGGTGCCTAGATGCAGTATCGCATTCCGAATAACAGTTTGAAAAGGAGAGGAATTTAGTTACAAATTCCAAGCTGAGCTGAATGAATAAAAAAAAAAAAATTTTTAAATTAACTATGCAATATGAAATGCTTTATGTGTTTCGCGTTTCGCGTTTCTTAAATAATAAATATTATGCATATTTAATGAGAAGCTCCCCATAAAATACATCTGCCGTTCGTAGAAGCTCGTCCAAATACATAGCTAAATAAAATAAAATTAATAATAATATATAATTTCAGTGTATACAATTTTTTTAAGCAGTTGTTAAATCTTATCCTGGCTCATCGTTACCCATTTCTCTTCCAAATTACTATGAATTTTTATACTAATGTTTGCCTTCATCTTTTCCTTTGCAGACGCAGCGAGTTTCTAGGATGCATGTCCTTTCCACTCCAGACGCTGCTGCAGCAGCCCGTTAACGGATTGTACAAACTCCAATCGCAGGCATGTCTGACTAATCCCCAGCCACCAGCATTATTGACCTACTCGGCCGGTGCCACTTACGCGCCGTACACACAAAATCAAATTAATCACACCGCGTGCCCAGCGCCACACAATCCCTATCACATTAACACTCCCGCGCTGCCCCATCCCCAGTCACAATCGCAGCAACCACCGCAGTCGCTACTACAATCGCAACCATTTGTGCCACAGACGCGTGTTACAGCCGCCACATCGACAATGACTTCCGCATTGACGCGCCAGAAAAGCGAAGAGGATGTGATGAGCATCGACAGCATGGCTCAGGCGACTGCCGGCAGTAACATTGAGCATCCGATGACACTGAGCCGGAAGGCATTACATCAACGCGACGCCGACGAGAATTTGTTTTTGCGTTTCCTCGAATTGGATCCGCCCACTGAGATGACTGCGCCCACAAATGCTGGCAGTGCCACGCCAGCCGTCGCAGGGGGAAGACGTCTATCCGTCGCCAGTAAATCTATCGGTCGCACACCCTTCACCATGACCAAGAAACTGACACGGACTGCTGAACGAGGCTTCGGCTTCTCAATTGTGTGGACCCATCCGCCGCGCGTTGAGAAAATTGAGCCCGGTCTTTCGGCCGATCGGGCCGGCATACAGCCCGGCGACTATGTGATTTTCGTAGACAAACAGAATGTGGTGACAATGCCCGAAGCGGACGTGCTAAACTTAATACGCTCACAAGGCTCCACACTCACGCTGGAAGTTTTCCGGAGATCGGGACCCAGCGGCGATATTGGGCTCGGCTCGATGCCACCGGCGCTCAGTGTTGGCAGTCGAGGTCATGAAAGTGCATCGCAAGCGGTCATGAATGGCAAAGCTACATCAAATACACGTATAGCAAGCGGCATGAGCGATGAACAGCAGTCAGTGGCGGGCGGTATAGCGCCGTCACAGCGACGAATCGGCGCTGTTGCAGGTGTGGCGCCAACGGTGGCAGCAGGACCGACAGCAGCTGTGGCCACAACGAATATGCGTCCGTCCACTGCCTGCTCAGGCGGCACAACATCGTCAATTGAGGCGGCGAAGAGGCGCCTGCATCTGCCGCAGGTCACCTTCAGCAAAGAGGTAGGCAAGGGGGTCATTGTCTGAGAGCAGGAAGGAGGAACGGCGACTGCCAGAGCGGAGTGATCGAATTTATTATCTGTTTAAATTAAGTTTTTGTCTACATGAATTAAACTTCAGTTAACACTTTTGTTTAAGTTTTATTTTTCATATAAATTAAGTTTTTTTTGCCGTTTTATTTGTAGTATATGCCTCACTTTAATCTAAAAGCACAAAGTTGCCTCGTCTGACGCTCGGTAACGAGTTCAAAAGTCAGCGTTTTTTAGAGAGCTAAGACATTCAAATATAAGTTGTTTCTTAAGCTACTTCACTGTTTATTAAACCGAGACAAACAAACCAAGTGAAATTTTATTTTGTAATAGTAATGAGCATTTTTAAGAGAGAATATTCATTTATATTAGTACGTATATTTAAAAAAATTTCGACACTTTTTCTTCTGATTTTGCGAAATCTTTGTTTTACTTTTTACTGATGAATAAATACTGAACCTTGATAATATTTATATTAATTATTTGCATTAGAACATCTTCTTATAAACATTTATATTTTCATGGTTTGTACATTTCCACTGGAAAGCATTATGATATCTCTTTAATTGCCATGTGTTGTTACTCATATGTATTTCACTGATTTTGCTTTTTGGTTTAAGATTTTGTATTTTGATAATTTCATTCAAATAATTACTTTAAGTTGCACTTAGTTTGTTATTTATAAATATGTATATTTGAAAATTGCTGCTATGTTGACAATAAACGCTTCTTTGAATTTAATTTCTGATTTTGATTTATGATTTGAATATCCACGAAAATGCAAATTCAATAAAAAGAACAGAAGATTCGTTCTTGTTCAATATCTTATAAGTCTCGTTGTTCGATTTTTCAATATATTATGTTCCACTCTCTACCCCCCAGTCGATCGGTCCCATCACCGATAACCGCAGACGCCTACTCCTGCAGCTGATCAGTCGCGAACAAAACTTCATTGCGGCGCTGCATTTCGGTATGCAGCGCTTCGTACAGCCTTTACAGGAAAGAAAAGATCTCATATCGCCGAACGATCATCGAACGCTCTTCCAAAATATCGACGAGCTGTTGCGCATCTCTGAGGATATTCTGGAACAACTGTGCAACGATGACCAGGAGCCACAAATGAACTTTGCGTCACGTGTTTATCTCTCGAAAACTACAGCGATATGCGCGGCCTACAAGAAGTACTGCAATGGTATTAAGCGAGCCGACTGTGTGCTGGTAAGCGTGATTTCACTCGGCAATTAGTAGTTCGATTCTATCCTCCCATCTCTGTTTGCTCTTTCCTTTATAGGTTAATAAGTCTCGTCAGATGGGATCTGAGTTTGTTGCCTTCATAACCGAACCGCAAGTGCCGCGCAAGCGCCCCGATCTCACCATGTTCATTCACAGACCTTTGCAACATTTTCGCGAGATATTAAAGCTAATGCAATTGCTCGCTTCCAATTGTCACGTCGACACTGAGGAGCACAAGAATTTCACGACTGTCATTTCGGAGCTTCAGGCCGCTTATCGCGAAATCACCGTCAGCAGTGGCTTGATGGAGCCTCTGGGTGAGGGCCGACCTTTGCTCACGTTGCAAGATCTCGAGTCCCGCATGGTCTTCACTAAGTGCAAGCCATTCACGTTGGCCGTACAGGGACGCCAATGGATATTTGGTGGCGACCTGTCACGCGTGGAAGGTCGCTCCGTGAAACCTTACTGGACCCTGCTCTTTAGTGACATCATCGTGTTTGCGAAGGTTAGCCGTGATCGCGTGCTGTTTATAACCGAGGAGCCCATTCCAATAGCCAATATTGTAGACTCGTGCTTTCACATGCGCAAGAAAAGTAAGTTAAGACTTTTATGTCGCCACACAGATCTAAACACTGACCAGTATTCTGAATTGTATTGCAGCTACGGAGTTTCGACTTACGGTGGATCCAAACGGACGGCTGGCTGAGAGCCCAACGGGTTATTGTGCACCAGATCTAACCCGTACACCAAAGAAAAGTGCACGCCGCAAGAGTCTTCTTCTACGAGCACCATCTTTGGAGCTGAAGGCGGTCTGGCAAAATCTCTTACAACGTCAAATGTAAGTACACATTTCACGAACTCACTGTAATATTCTGTAAAGTGATTTTGGCTTATTTTGTATTTTCAATTGCACAGTTTCTTGGTGAACGCCGCGCTTGGTTCAACACCTCTTTCCAGCCCGCTGGATTCTCCCGATGTGCTCAACACTTTGGTGCCACTAAGCGATATTGGCATTGCGTCCGCATCCATAGGATCGGTGAAGCATTCATCCTTGGACAGCATCAACATGAAGAACAGCCAGCAACAGGTGCGTTTATTACGTCATGGTGGCCAATTGGTCACCGGCGATTCTTATGAGAACCTACAGCGTCTCGCAAGCACTTTGGTCGCCTCGCGCTGCAGCACACGCATGACCCAAACCACGCACACCACTTCCTGTTCCTCTCAAACCGCCTCACCGGCGCGCCACACACTGACAGGTTGCTTGGGAGGAGGCGGCGGTGGTGGCAACCCTGGCATTGGTGGTCTAACAGATAGTGCGCCTTCCTTGCGCTCACTAACACTTACACGCCGACACTTGATCGCCCAGCAGATAGACGCGCGCCCATTAGCCGCTGCTCGCGCCTACAACTCGAGTGCAAATAACTCCAGCACTTGGCTAAGCCTGAGTGGCAGCAGCCTTAACACGCAGACGCTTTGTTCGGGTGAACATTTGCCCTCATGCAAGTGTCTCACAGCCATCCCGGAAGCGGCTTGCGAGGCTAGCGCTGCAGATGCCAAGCATGATATCGATACATTTTTCCTGCAACAACGTTGCGCAGATGGCGGTGAGCGGCTACTTTTAATTGACGGCCAGGGACGATACTGCGTCACAACAACGGCGAAGACTAGCGGGCGATCGACTCGTCGCAGTGATAGTGCGCTGCAAGCGTCGTCAGGTCCAACATCCACACCAGCGCGTAGTGTGCGAAGCGCAGTGACAGCCACCACCGCCAGTCGACCACCCAAGTTACTTGAGTTCTCACTTAGCTCGGTAGGGCGTTCCTTTATCGACGAGACCGATGTAGCGCAACCAAGTGGCTCCCAAAACTATTCTCTAACGACGCCCGACACACCCACACCGAACATTTCACCCTCCTCACAACCGTGCAATTCCGATGCATTCTCAAATGATTTTGTGCCCACCCAAAACATAAAAACACAAGAAATCGAGAAGCTCAACAAATCCGACACAAATCCAAATTCAGATGTCAAAGCTAACAACTTGAATGATCTCCAAGTCCGTGGGAAAGCAAATTCCCTATCCGCAAAGGGCATACCTTTGGCCGAATTCGGTGGCTCTTGGGATCTGCTGGAGTTGGATATGAATCTGCAAGACGTGAATATCGATCCTTCTTACGACACGGACGTGGAGGAATACATCTTTATGGGCGACGAGCACGAGGTGGTCGAAGATGACGAGATCGATGTGAGTGTCGTCGTGGACGACCCCTTTGGTGTTTTGCCGACAAAGCCAACTCCGCCTGACTCATTGGATCTGTGATTTGACTTTTGGCTGGGCGATCAACTGGACAGTGAGGGTAACGGAGACGCCGAAGGCTGTGAGTGCCAAATCGAGTACCAGGTTTTAAGTAACTGAAGCAAACCCCCTATCAGACAAAGCGTACAGGGTGACATTACATGCGCGTGTCTAAGACTTTTATCAATTATGAGCTTATAACGTGGTTGTTTTTATTATATTTTTTTTTCAAATTGTCATTAAAACGCTTGCGCCGACCAACTGTTTGCACATCCTAAAACGCCCACCTACCGAACCACATATCCCTCCCGATCGGCGATCCAGCTGCCGCTTGCTCGCTCACTCGCACGCTTTACACGCCACGCTTGTTACTGCCTTAAGCGCAACGCTTTGAAAAAAGTGTTTTTGTGTTATTGTTGTCACGTCCCTAACCCAGCCCATCTCGCCTTAAACAGGAGCGTTATTGCGGTCAGCGCGTGTGTGCAGCGTTGTGCTGTGCGCGACCTCAGCCCCCAACTCCATCGCGCCCAGGTGTTCAGCAAAGAGGACTAGAAACAAATTGCAGTTCAAAACTCAAGTCGCAAAAGTCTCAAGCAGAGCAGCAAAATTTTCCAAAGTGAATAAAAATATACAAAATAACTTACTTATTCAACCTTCAATTTATTATTAAATATAATATTTGTAAGCAATACTTGCATTACGTTGGTAGAAGCTAATGCTTGAGACTCGCAGTCGCCTCAATGTACTCGTACATACATACATGCATATGGTTTCGACTAGTAAATTCCATATAAGTACGCCTAAAAATGATTTATTATGCTCGTTAAGCGATTTAGATAATCGTGAATTTTTAAGTAGCGACTAATTCCCACCCGCCGTTTCTTCGTTCGTAAAATGGAAAATTGTTAATGATGGCTCAAAATGCATCGTTCTCGCTCGATGTGAGTGTCGTCGTAAACGACCAATGTACAGTAGCAATACCTATGTATACTTATGTATATATAAGTCATTTATTTTAATTTGTTGTATTTACAAGTAGTTGATAGTTATTCAAAAAAAAAAAAAAAAAAAAACGGTTGTTACTCGGTAAGAGTTTTTGTAGTCAAAAGTATTAGAGAATTTTAAGTGATTTTGGTTCCATTTAGCCAAGCCATTAGCGAATAAGTTGTTTATACGAGTATTTATCATCATTACGAAGTCTTATTATTTACGCGATTTATAGCATTTACTTATTGTTGCAAGAACAACTAAATTGAATTGTGAAAAATGTTAGAAATTCAATCAAAATCATCTTGATCATACTTTACAATGCAGAATGCAAGAAATAAAATCTAAATTAGTCCTATTACTTAGAATTTTACTCTTTAAAAGTATAACTTTTTATTCGCTTTTTTTCCACCTTTTTATTTCTCATGAGAAGTCGCTGAGTAGATTTCCTTGTGCTCAAAACTTGAAACGAAAATTTTTTCCAAAACAGAGTTGAGAAACAATTTTCCATAGCTGATTTTTTATAGAAATTGAATAATTAAGTCCTTGAGAAAAATAAAACAGAAAGAATTTTGAGAAACTTTAAATTTTCATTTAAATGAATTGAACTGATTTGATATACCATTAAAACTGAAATACATTGTAGAGAGCAATTCAGCTAATTTTATTTAAAAATATATTTCATATGTCGCACTAAACTGTCTATTCATTATTCTTTGACACCCATAACCTGTAAAAGAAAACGCAAATTTAAAACAGTAATTATTTATTTACATGTAAACAAAATTTATTTTTATATTTTGTAGTAGTTTTTGGCTCTTTTCGAAAAAGTTAAATCCAAGTTTGAGACAAAAGAATAAAATCTCTAGTTTACTTCAAATAAAAAGAAATCCAACGCTTCCATTTCCTTCCCTTTTTCAATTAGCAACATTCCGTTTTGATAATGAAGCTCAAATTTGTTTTAATGTAGTTAGTACAAATTTACACAAAACTAGTAAAGAGTATAGTAATTAAATTCACATGCGAAAAGCGCAAATAAAAGAAAAAACCAACAAACATAAAAAACAAGGCCAAAAGGTGACATTCGTCAAATAAGCTTCAAAGATAACTATTAAAAAAGTTACATAACACACAAATGCATGTGCGTATGTATGTTAGTGTAAGGAACATTTTACAATCAATTCTTATCGCATCGAAATTCTAGCAACATTCTTCAAATAAATATATACTTAAATACATACTACATATTTCCATACGATATAAATTTTCTGAGATTTAAAAACTCGATCTAGGGTTCCAGGGCAAATTACATACATGCAAACTAAAATACATAATACATAGACAGACATTTATAATTACATAGAAATACATACATACATACATACATATGTTGTGCATTGCAAACTGATCACATACACAATCATACAAGTGTATGAAATATTGTAGCTTAATTACTTATAAATATGTAGTAACGTAAATACATTCAGTGTAAATTAGTAGATAAATATTAAGAAATGATTTTCATTTATCATAATTCGTTTTACTTCTTATTATAGCAATAAAAAAAAATAAAAAATAAAAAAACAGATCGAAGAAATAGTAAATAAAAATTTAATTGCAATTGAAATTGAAATTGATACAATAAAATAAACTAATGAAAATACAATAAAAATAAAAATATGGTTCTTTGAATAAAAACGCTTGAGAATTTATTTCGTCGTTTTTAGTGAATTTTTTTTTTAGTTTTCGCTGTCGTTCCATTCTTCCTACATCTTCTTTTCGTTACGACTTATGATTTGCTTTACGAAACAAACCTCTTGCTTGGCATTTCCCAAATATATAACATTTATTATTTCGTGATCTCCAATTTTCAACTAGCATACATTGCGTTTTAGTTATTCTTAGTAATTTCACAAAAAGAAAAAAGAAAAATAAAATATTCTCTTAATTTTTACCCTTCTCTAAAATAAAAATATAAAATCAGGCATTGAAATAACTAAAAAAAATAACAAAAAAATTAACTTAACTACAATTGAAGATTGTGATGGACTCTATTTCCTTTTTCAATTAAAAAATTATCGCCAAAAATATTGAAAATTTTCCAGAAATACCTTTCTTACTCCTTTTTTCATTTCGCGTGCGACTGTTTGTATTGACTTAAGAATATATTTATTGCTTTGCAATTCTCTAACTATTATTTGCAACAAGCGTTTTTAATCAAAGATTAATAAAACACATGAATTTTGTATTCGTAGATATTTGAAAATCAAGATTTTTTTTATTTGCATTATAACTTATTTCAAGTGGATTGTCTTGAACGTTAAAAGTTTATATAAGGTATTAGTTTTTAAAAATAAAAAAGTTGACTTGCAAGAAAGAATACTGAGCCCATCACAATTTTCCATTTTGAAACGAAAATATGGCTTTTAACGGCAACAAGTTCGCTCCTTAAGTCTTTTGTTTGCAACAGCTTCGTTGAACTGCCAAAATGTCCGGCCCTTTCGCTTATATCGTTTATTTTAGTCGTCGAAGTCATTAAGTTGCATTTCTCTCCCCATGTTTTCATCACAATCCACAAATTTTTATTTCACTATGTGTCTGTGTGTGCATTTGTATTGTTTATGCAGCAGAAACGCCATTCGAACGCATCTGATCAAATCGATATGCTTATTGACGAAAAGTGCCGCATCCTGAATAAGACTGGAACATCGAAGTCTAACGCTCTCCACCTTGCCAACTGGATGAAAGGTCAGCTGGACAAACAGCAGGAGCAGGCACGGTTGGCTGCGCACCGTTCACGCGAGAACATAAGTCGTGACGACGAACACCTGTTCTACCCGGAGAGCGATCAAGACGAGCGCATTACTTTTTGGACGCGCCAACAGCTCGAGAAGCGCACCAAGGAATTGAATTTGACAAAAGAAAATGGTAACTTGAAGGCCCGACCGAACTTTGGTGGCAAGCGTCTTAGTGGCGTTGAAGAGCTTAGTATGAGCGAAGCATACTCGGAGAATGTAAGTCAGCTAAGTCAATCCCACAGTACAACTTCAGATAGTCAGGTAAGTGTTAGTTCGATTTTTTGTTACTCAGAGTTTAATGCTTAAATGAAGCACATCACTAAGGCGTTCGTCTTCCATTCGTGCTTTTCTCCTCATTGTCAGATCACAGTACGCTCTAGTCCCATTGTGCTTGATAAGCTAGCCGTCTGCCGCCATTGCCATAAGAACTGTCAGCAAGCATCCATGTCACAAGCCATGTCCACCTCACAAACGCACCCACCCGCAACGGGCTCGGTCAGCACTGACATTAATGCCGGTACTGGGCACGGCGTAGGTGGCAGTGCGTTGGTGTGTACCTCGCTGAAGGTGCAACATAGCCAGTCGTCGCCCAATCGCTGCTGCAGACTTAATGGCAACGTCAGTCAGGCGGGCAGTACCACCAGCATATCATCGAGTACCATCACGGGCGACCAGCCCAGCGAACATTCATCCAAGGTAGTGGCTAGTAGTAGTAAACGTGAGACTGGTGACACCGAGAGCGATGTGGCTCAACTAATTACCGACGATCTTTCCCAATCAGAGGCCACGGACGATAACATTGGTGGAATACCGAGCAGCAGCAGCGGATTCGCGGATGTCGATGAGGCTCAACGGCGACTCGCCGACAGCTTCAGTAAATTACGAATTTTAGATGAGAGATGTGAGGCACGGGAGTTGGATGGACAGCCTGCTAACCGAAGGCAAGAAATCCCACAGAATCAACCAATAGCGATATTGAATGGATATTGCATGTCGAATTCATCAGGTGGCGACGAAGACAGTGGAAGGGCAGCATGTAGCAATAAAAAGCCACGACCGCAACCAAGAACATACCGAGTAACATTACAAACTGCAATAGCGGAAACCACAAAGGATGCTGCCGACAAAAAAGTCAAAACCACTGTTACCATTGCTGAAACAGCGCAGATAGTACGTGTACAGGAACAAGACAGCGATCACGAAAAAAGTCACGATTTAAACCCGGATTTTGGCTCACATAAGACGAAAGGCATACCAACAAAAATTCCAAGAAATGCAAACACTTCACTCACTCCTAAATCCCCAAAGTCGCCAAAGTCCCCAAAGTCACCCGGCACTCCATCGTCATTTTCACGTTTCACACCCTGTAACTGTCAATGTACACCAGCTGATTTCGAGAATACAACACTAAGTCCCGATGAGTTGGAGCAGCAGACTTGCAAACTAATTGATTCGCCAAAACAATCGCCACAGTTACCGCGCCAACTGAAGCTCCAGCAGGCTGTAAATGACGATAACGAAAAGTCATACAAGCACTGCAAATGCATTTGCGGGCGACAAAAACTGCTTTGTTCAGAGGACGAGGTCTCGCCTTTTATGTTTGCGAGGGGCATAGTAACTGCACCTACAGCACCTCAGCCAACACCGATAACTGCCACTACGGTAAATTCTATTTGTGATGCCAACTTCGTTCCGACTATAGCCGTAGTACCGCCAACGCCTGAAGCGACACTCACCATGACCTCCACAAATGTTTGGGACAATAGTGGAACAAGCACAGCCACACAACAACAGTTTAGTACCAGCCCACGACAGGCCATAATTGAACACATACCCGAGGACTCCTGTGATGAATCGCCACTTGATGAAGAGCCGCCTTATCGTCCAATGGGCAATGCTTTACGGCGTTACGGCACCATGTCCAGCCTGGAGAAACTACCATCGGACGATCGTGTAGAAGACGAACTCGAGGAGTTAGATAATGATGAGGATAATGGAATTGACACAAATCAAGTTGACGATGGTGAAGATGAAGATGATTATGACGATGATATGGACGACAAAGCACGCGCCGACAATGTGGATCGCGTACATGAGACGATCAAGTCGAGTGCCTACAACAGCGAAGAGGTAGCTAGTGGATCATGTGTGCTCGTTGGAGGCGTGTGGACAAGTCGAACAATCGGGTTGGTTAGTGGCAACAAAATGTCATTCTTCGAGGAGTCGCGCGCATTCATCGATAAGTACCTGGGTAGATGGAACCAAGACCAGACGACGTCCTCGCCCGCGGCCACAGCTTCCGAAACCGATGAGCAAGCAGATGAATGCACCTCGGGTGCAACATCCGGCGAGGAGGTATGGGGCACGCCAACCAGTGGCGGGGACAATGACGACATGCATCTGGTCAATTCGGAAAATACATACTCGGTAAGAGACTCAAAAAAGTGTGGGATATTAATGTCTGATTATTGACTATTTTTCAGTCACCAACCAAATCTAGTAACTCGCTCAACGATGACGATGATACGGAGCTGATGATGGACGAGTTGCTAATGGCTCCGCCGATGACGGCAAGCACGATTCGAGGACTCTTGCCACGGTAAGTCTTATCACACTTCCGACAATTTCAATCAATTTCCGATATTACAGAAATCAATTAACTTAGAAGAAACATTATTTATAAGTACTTTTAATTAAATAAAGTAGTTTAACTAGCGCCAATTTTGGACTTAAAAGTAAAAATTATTAAATTATACGCTTTTTAAAAAAACACTTTCAGTCATAAAAAGGTATAATATCTTAACGTATAGTTTTGAAAATATAAGAAGAAAAGTTACTTGTTGTTAGCAGAATTTTCGATATTAAGATTCAATTAGATATAATACTTTTGTAAAGTAGGTATATTATGTAAATTAAAAAAAAAACAGCTGTAGTAGATTAAAATAATACGGATTTGAGGCATTCCCTCGAAGTCTTCGCAAAGCCATCGTAGGGTTAATTTTCAGTCTTGTTTAATGTAGATTTTATGAAATATTAAATTAGATTTAAATATTAGAACTTCATTCGTAGTGTAATGAAATGATCACTAGCTCTTAACTCTCATTATTTTTTTTTCAATTATAATTTACATCATCTTTAATAAAACTTTGATATCATCAATGTAACAAATCAAAAAAAAAAAATCAATTCATCAACGCTTTAGACGTCGCTTAGAGCCACTTTTCGAGGAGGAGACGGAAAGCGACGAAGAGAAGACCCAACAGGAAAGTGAAAACGTCAAAAAGGTGGGTCGGCTTTTCGCGTTTGCATGCACAATTAAAAAATATTACTTGCAAAGTACCAATTGTCCCGTTATTTATACGTATTAATTAAATGTTCAGTTATGCAGATATAATTTTTATTTCTATTAAAATTTTAGATTTCCTTGCAATTTTAACAAAATAGTTGGCTAATATTCGCTTTTATCTGTTGCAAATATCAAAAATATCCAACACCGTTATCACGAAATATTTATTTATTCATTCATTAGCCCAATCATTACTAATACATCGCAGTCCATCTAAGCTTTCATTCAATTCAATTCTTTCTTTCTTTTCTCCATTACTTTTGTTTCTTTTCATATTTCACGTTCTTCATGCTTTCTGTTGCCCATTGATGTATGCACTCACGTTGCCATTTTGCCATGTTGAAAATACGCCACGTTCACAATATGTTTTGTGTATGTATGTACGTATGTATGTGTATGTGTTTTGGTATTCTAGAAAGTCGTAGTGCGGCTAGTGAAGCTCTAGCACAGCTTGCAACGTTGTCAATTCGTACAAATTAAGAAATGACATTTGCTTCTCGCCATTTGTGACAAGTCAATTGTCTGCAACAAACAACAACAGCAACAACAACAACAACTCAAAAAACAGCAAAACACAATATGAAAAAGACAACAGCAAACTTTTCCTCCTTCCAACAATTAAAAATTAAACAAAAGAAAAAACGATTTTGGAATTGGCCTCCGCAAAACCCAAAACAATTAATCGGATTTCCAACTCACCACATATGTATATTTAGAACTTGATTAGTTCTAGTTAAGAAATCACTAGTATGTCCGCCAAAAAAATAAAATCAAAGAAAAATAATAATCATACAAATATTTGCTTGCTATTTTTGCAATTAACACCGTTCACTTTAAACCACATCGAAACTAATTATTAATTTCAAAACCACATCGTCATTCTATTGACGATCTTTTTGATATACTTTAACATTTACACACCTATCACCCACGACTCTCCAGAACCAACTACACACCATCCACTAAAAACTTATAGTTGGCTTTAAACCAGAATTGATTAGTTGAATTCTATTCCCAACAATTGGTAGGGGGAAACAACGACAAATGGCCACTATTTAAAGCATTCAGCTGGAAGCTCAAGCGGCGAGGATCTCTCGAGCGAAGAGAGCTACGAGTTGAAGGAGGAGACGGAGTATGTGAAGCAGACAATGATCAAACCGATCGCGCAGAAGGCACCACGTACACCTGGTCATATTCCACCGTCGGCGTCGATTCCGATGAGTTGGGAACGGGCATTTATCCAGTCCCAGGCCTCGCATCTGGTGGACACCACACCTCTGCCAACCGCTGTTCTGAAGGCATCATCTTGCGAGTACCTACTGGAACAGCGTACAATGGTGCCGCTGCGTACCACCAGCATAACCAGCAGCCCACCTCCAGGGCGAGCCGCATTGGCGTCAGCGTCGACGTTGGCATCACTAACACCAACGCCGTTGGCAAAGACGGAAGTCGAGGAAGAGACGGCATCACAACAGACACTAACAATGCAAGTAGAGATGAAAGCGACGATGAGGAGTACTACTACTATGATGATGACAACGACGCGGATGATCAAGACGCCGCCAACGCAACGGAGTCCACCTCCTTTATCGACTTCTACAACAATCAGCAGCGCGAGCGCCAATATCGTGAACAACAGCTGCATCAGCGGCAGTTGGACTACCCCCACAACTACCAGCGCATCCACAACGACTGTGCGCCCGGCGAAGTTCGTGCCGCCACCACCTCCACCGCGCCGTCTGTTGCTAACACAAACAAATTTACAGACAAGTGGTGTGAGCCTACCGAAGGCGGTAAGCATTAACGAAACCAGCTAATAATTGTTTTATAAAGAAGGGCAACACTTATTTTTTAGCCAACACCTCCTCGACGAGGTTCTGGCGCTTCTGCTGACGATGGCTGTTTAGCGGTTGCAACCACCGCCACCGCAACAAGTTGCACAAATGTTCTGCGCGCAACCGATACGCTTACCACAAAAGCAGCACCATCGGCAGCGATGGTGAAGGCGATAGTGAAGTCGACGGAAGCAAGTGGCAGTCGACGTTATGCTGCAGCCGGTACCGCGTCTTCAACGATCGCAAAGCGTGCATCATCAACGATAATCGAGACGTCACTGCTGGGGTCGGGCGACAGCAAGGAAGCCTACACATTATCAACAACAGCTTCGAAGATGACGAAGGCATCGCAGCAGGAGCAACAGAAATCGCAGGCGTTTCAGAAACCCGCCACCGCAACGGCGACAAAAACGACGGCAACGGCTCGAGAAGACGGCACTTCAAAATCGGCCATTGCCTCAGCACTCGTTGGTTCCGGTTTAAGTCCACGTCTAGAGATGCGATTGGCGCTCAACCACGACATTCTCGGCGACGAAGACTTGATTTGCTACGATCCTGGTCCCGATCTAACAACGATATTGGGGTATGTACCGGTGGAATCGTTCATCACTTGCAACTAATATATGGTAATATACTTTTTCGCAGGCACGACCTCTCCACATTTCAGCGACTGACGGGTCGCGATTTATTGAATCGTTCAGCAACGAATCGCGTTCAGCCAAAAGAGGCTGTCATATCGTTCTCTCAACAGCGAAACTCGAAGATGGACACGCCGACAGTGAATCGGCGCCCACGCCCGAGCTCCGCCAGCACCAGCAGTTCCCTAACAGTCGGTTTGGGTGGTGGCGCACGTGTCGGCGGCGCTCCACAACCCCTGCAACCAAATCGAAATACATGGAGCAATTCTGCATCTGCGGATCGGAGCAGCGACGTCTACGCAAGAGACGCCGGAAGCAGCAAAATCTTCAATTACAGCATCGACGAGAACAAATTAAGCGATCTCGAAATCTTAGCGAGACGCGAGAAGACATACTGCATGTCTCAATTGAGGAGTGGCTCACGAGCCAAGACGAAGAAGATGGCGACAACAACCACAACCACAATGGCATTGGAAGCAATGGCGGCAACGATGAGCAGGGATTCCTCAACCAGTCCTCAAGCAGCGAGAGCGAAGAGTATTACTTCGAGGGGCGTGGAGACTGAGAGCGGTAACACGCGAGTGCGTAAGATCGGACGTGATGAAAGTACGCTTATTGAAGCGGGCAAAGGATCTCGATTGTGAGTGGAGATTCATGCAAAGCAAATGTATTGAATATTATTATTGTGTATGTATTTGTATATAGCATTAACCTTATCAAGCGACGCAACTCGGAAAGTCCAATCTCGCCGAACTGTTCTCAGAGCTCACTTAGCGAATCCAACGCTAGTGGCACGCCGGTCCACCGGATTGCGGTACAGATGTCACCGCGCAAAGATAATGTCAGTAACTACACAATTTTGCGCGGTTTACATCTAACTCGATTCATTTGTTTAACTTTGCAGGACAAACCCTCGCTTAATCGCCGACTGTGGAAGCAGATCACTAAACGGCGGCGCGCCAATTCAGTCTCCGAGGTAGCCGCCAGCTAATTTTGCACTCACATCCTGCCAGCAATATCCAAACGCAAGTCCACTAACTGCATGCCTAACTTTCTTCTCAACCTGTCTCGAAAGAAATTTGTGCAATTTTTCTTGTGATAGTTACGATTTTCCAAAGGCTAATGAGCTAAACATAACAAATGGAGAAACAAACTATTGGAATCCTTTTTGTAGAATTTAAGCTTAATTGTTGTTGTAGATGTGTAGGAAATGCAACAGGCGCGATATAACGACGTGATTGACACGACAAATTGGTCCGAAACTAATGAAATTTTGCGAAAAAATATGTACGTAGTGTAATTTGTAGCGTAAACGAATTTTGGTAGTAGTGCAAAAGTAGGAAGCCGTCGGGAGGCCAACCGTCCGCGAAGTTGGCAACGTGTTCGATAACGGGTGACACAATAGTTCATATTTAGTAGTAAATAGTTGAGATCAGCTGTGCTTAATGAGAAATTTGGTTGGTTTTTAAAGCTAAGTCGAAGTGGTGCATAAAGCTTTGCGTGTAAAGCATGTATGTATATAAATAGCTAACTGGGCGATAAGAAAGTTTTAAATTTCGAAATATTTTACTAGGAAGTAGCGGCACGGTATTTGTTTTTCGACGCACATAAATGATTCGATATTTTAAGTGCGTGGTAATGAGATAAGTTGTGAATGAGATTTTAACTGATTTTAAATGAAGTAATTGGTTTTCCAGTGAACATATTCAAAGGGAAAGAAAGAAATGCTAATGCATCTTTGTCCAATCAACTGCAAATCGGTCCATTTATTTGCGCTTTCGGTGCAGTGATAATACGTTTGTCCATAATTTATTGCATGCACGCATATTTCACAAAAAGACTCAGCAACTTCCTGCCATTGAAGATTGTATTGATAAAGTAAGCGAACATAAAAGAAAAATATATATAGTTAAGTATTTGTGAATTTAGGCTCACGCATCATTTTATACACTTCGCGTTTTAAAATTATTTGAAGGTTAGGTTTGCGAATACGATGAATTATTACACTGAGTTTGAAATACCGCTTTAACAAAATGCAAAGAAGTAAAGAGCTTTTGCACTTGCGAGCTTTCACCACATTACCACAGTTAGACGGTTAAATGTTTTTTGTACTGTTGGCACACTTCTAACAAAACGTTGAGAGACGCTCTTTAGTCGTCTGACGGCTTTAAGTTTCTTATGTATGTACGAGGGTGGTTTGATAAGTCTGTGACTTTTTGAATATAATATACCTTTCCGGCAAAAAAGCGTTTTATTTCTCAACATAATCTCCTTTTAACTCTATACAGCTAGTCCAATTTTTTATTCCTTCGAAATAATAGCTTTTTTTTTGAGTAGTCTCAAAATAGGAGTATTTTTGTGATGACCTCTTCTTCAAGTTTAGAAATAGGAAATATTCGCTTATGGTCGAGTGTGAGCAATCGCGGCACCCATTCATGTGAAATGTGATACAGCCGATCAGTTGAAATGCCTTAAGTCTCAGCCACCTCACTAACTTTCATTCTCCGATCATCCAATATGGATGAATTTTATCGACCTCTTTTCGGCGATCTGAACGTTTGGCGTCACTTGTGCTGATACGACCACAACGAAACTCAGTAAACCACTTCTTAACCATTGAATTTGATGGTGCAGTGAGCCCATAGCTTTTTCACATTTTCCATTTAAAGTAAAAACTAAATGACTCAAGCTGTGATGAATTTAAAGTTTCTGCAGGGGAAATTCTAAAAGTTACTGACTTATCAAACCGCCCTCGCATGTACATACAGTGTGTTAGGGGTATAAATAACCATAATCTTATTTTTATTATAATATCAATTATATTGTCAGATGCAAATTTAGTCTGGGTAACCATTCATTAATTACTTCATAATGAAATAAGAAAATTTAACTGAATTCCTAAAAATTAAATTTAAATTAATTAATACACAAATTTAAGCTTTAATAAAAAATCAATAAAATACTTAAACATCTAAAATTCACTAGGTATTTTAAATACGTAACTGCATTGATATTGAATTTATTCAAATTTTATTGTATTTAATTAAAAAAAAAATGTTGTAAAAAGCGATTGCGAAAAAGTCCACGAATAAAAATCTAAACGCATAAAACTATTGACAGTGGAACTGTCTACTGTTGAAAAATATCTAAAGTTACATAACGGAAATTAATATTAAAATCACATCGCTATAATCAATAAGAATACATTTCATTTATAATAAGCACTTCAAAAGATTTTCCACAGCGCATGGCAAAACAAACTGATTGTATTGAATTTCGACGGAAAAAAAATACAAAAATCATAAATGATATGAGCCACATCCGCTAGAGGTCGCTAGTGAGTTTCTTAGTTGAGAAGTTAGATGGGAGAAACAAGTGTTTTGATATTTTTACTCTTTAGCACTTTGTTAGTGTATGAAACTTTAGTAAATTTATGATCAAGTAAAATATTTTCAAAATATTCGGGAATAACAACATAACTTATATAAATTGTACTTTATTAACATATTAATGTTTATTTCATATGTAAATTTAAAAATGATATAAACAAAAATAAAGACAAAATTAAATTAAAATTAAAATTAAAAGCAAAACAAAGTTTTATTTCACTTTCCATTATTAATACTTTTCGATCGCCCCTATTTTTCTCTTCTTTCCAACTCGCGCTCTTCAAGCTTTTAGTGGGGCGAATAGCTCTCAAGTACACTACCTGTAAATACTCTAAAACAAAGTACAAACAAGTTTTCCAGTTGCACCGCTGACAAACAACAACGACAACAACAACGAAAGCGAAGTACCAATGGTGCAAAAACAAACAGCATTGAAACAAAATCTTTGCATCATGCACGCAAATTTATACACTCACACACACATGATTATGCAAATGAGCAAGTTCGACACAGTGGAGACATCAATGAATGCGCTGGCAAGGTCGCGTGTGCGAAGATTCTTGTAGGACCAGCTTAATAACCACTTCACAGACGAAAACAAAATATAACAGAAATACAAAGGTCGGAAAAAAACAACGAATGGAAAGAACTTCACTCATCATTTACTACGATTATACGATAAGATTCGTGTATTTAAGATTTTTAAAATTTAAAACTGCTTCATGTTTATATGGTATTACCAAATTCACCATTTAAAGAATATAATATTGTATATGTATGCAAATCTTTCACTCCTTTTAATGAAATGATTTCGAGAAATGAGTGTCGTATACATAACCGTAGTAAATACTCAGTTTTTATATTAAAAGGCTTTTTAAATAACCGAAAGTAAATAGTAGTAAATGAAGATTGACAGATTAGAGATTGCCGAAAAATCGCATCAACTTACGATAAAAGGCCAAGTAATCGTGCAGTGACGCAAGAGTGATACGATGAAGTTGAGAAATGTTAAAATTTTTATGAAACATTTGAAATCTTTGGAAGTTTTACCAAACAATGCACCTTTTGACACTTCCTTCTCACCAATAAAAAAAAGCGCTACCGCAGTTAATCGCTTATCATTCCAGTCATAAGAATAACTTAAGAGCCGAAAAAGAGTAAAGAAACAAGAGCATGGAAAGAGAGCAGCAAGCATTCATTGTAAACGATCTTGATTCCCAACCAGCTGTTCACCGAAAATACACAAACACATTGGCAAGCTTGAAAGCTGAAAGCTCTCACAAGCACAGCTCATGTCATATGATCAACGCGGCATTCCGTGTGTCAAGTCGTAGTTGGACTTTTCATAGCGGTTTTCAGTTTTCAAATGAGCGTCACGTTGTTTGGATGGAAAAAAGTGTGTGCGGTGTTTATTTTGCACTAAACGAAATAGCAGTGACGGCAGCAAATCGCGATCGTTGAACAATTCAAACAAATAAAGTTGACGCGTTCGCTCGTATGTGGCAAGCTGCATTGGCTTTTTGTTTATTGTTTTACTTGAAAATTGCAAAGTGTGTCGCAATCAGAAACTTTAATAAATCATTAAAATTTGCACAAATGTCGTTGGCATAAAACTGCTAGTTAATTATTTTTTCACCTTTTGCTTTTTTTGCGTTTTTCCACAAACGAAGCGAACAACCGGAAAACCATTTGAATAAACATTAAAATTGACATAAACAGAAAAATAAAGAAATTGAGCTTTTAAAGCCAAAGGTGTGAAAAAATGCAAACTTAGAGTAAAACAATAATTGGCCAAACGGAATTTGAACAAAAGCAAACCAAATACTCGTATTGCCCAATGCGGCCAACACAACTTGAATCGAAATTCTTGTGGCAATCGTAAAAGGGGCGTAAAAGGTGTAATAACAGTTATTTTATTGCGCGCATCGATTGTTGCTGTAGTTGTACGCTTCAACTGTGCGATTCATGCGTTGCCTTTTGACCCATTTATTGCAGCAATAACAGTTGGAAGCTGCTGCCAACAAACATTGCCAAAAAAATAACGCAATTGTGCAAATATATGAGTTCATATTGTTTGTCGGAACTTGAGCAATCTGTGATTTAGTGTAGTCAAGTTGAAAATATTAAAAAAAATGTTAAACAAAATAAAAGTGATTGCTCGTATGTAAACTTCACACTTTAATGGCCGTTGGTTAGAAGCAAACGCAAGCAAAATCGTAGTTCATTTGGGTTGAAATTTAATTTTTTTCCTTTTTTGTTTTTAATTTTCACCCTTTTTTTACACTACATTGAGCTGACTTTGCTGTAAATGCAATTATATTTGGCGCACACATTGTGTTTTAATGGCAAAAACGTCTGCTTAAATGATTTAATATGCGAATGAATTGACGACCGACGTTACGACTGACAGACGGAGTGAGTTTAAAATATATATTTTTTTCATTTACAGCGGCAGTGAACAACAAAAAAAAAAACAATTATTAAAGTGTGCAGGAAAGGTCTATTTAAAAATTTGTTCTAACGAAATATTCACTACAACAACAGCAATACAAAACGCCTTTAGACGTGCAAAAAAAAGCATCAAATGCCGGTTACTTGAATTTTCGATGTGTAAAAATTAAGAATAAAAAGCTCAGTAGAAAAATTTGTAAAAACGAAGAGATTGCTTTGTAGTGTTCACAACTACGAAGTTATTTAATCACTTAGTCAATCGAACAAACCAACAACAGACTGTCGCTCAGTCATTCAGCGAATCGTTCAGTTTTGTGCGCAAAATTGCAATTGGATACTTTTACTTTTGTCCGTGCAAACTTTTTCTTTTTGTTACCTTTGCATCATCCTACCATGCCAAATACGTACGTGCATATGTGAATTTACTTGCATACATACATATGTACATACATACATATGTATATGGAAACACTGGCGACGACAACTCGAGCGAAATTCGAATCACATTACCAGTTGAGCAGCCCCTCCCCTCCAGGCAGCCACGAGCCAATGTATTTACACCTCACTGCTGGCTAAGATAGTGAAAAAAGGAGGAAATTCAAGAGGGGGCCGCAACAGGCAGGGTTATGAATATTTAATTTTGCAATCGTCGACGAGCAGTGGCGAAAAAGCGCCGTTCAGTCTCAAAATTTGCAGCGGCTTAAAATAAGGTGAGTATTTTTTTTAATAATTGTTTAGGTGCATGTGTCTGTGCGAAATGCACGCTAAAAGCTACAACTGCATAATTTTGAAGGTTTTTAGAGAATTTTATTTTCCAATGAATCTACTTTTGGACAAATCAACTTTTCATGATTATTACTACAGCGCTATAAACGTTTATGCATACTCCGTTCTTCGGCTATTTTCACGTATATGATTAAAGAAATCGTTGAGAATATTTAACTTTTGTCATTCACACTGGCGCTGAGCTCTTTGAAAAATATTTAAAAATAATTTTTATTTCGATTTAATTTTTAAATAGTTTCCGGAGGAGAACTCTATCAAATAAATATGTAGTTGTATTCAAAGAAAATTATACACATTATCCTCAAAGAATGTAGTGCAATTGCTTTATCCAAATGACATTTTTCATGTGCACTTGCCCAATTCCCAAGCGCATGACACAATTTTATTTGCACAACTTCTCAGCATAACAACAGCAATCTCAGCGACAGTTTAATTTTAAGTTACTCACAACACAGAAGCCAACTGCCCGACGACGAGTTGTGTACTTATTTCCACAATTTAAATTAAGCATCACTAATGTTGCACTTAATCAAAGCAACCGCGACAGCAATCCAAGTGCATCGCCAAGTGGAAATTGCTACATACTCGGTATATACTCGTACATATTTGCAAGTAAACTTATTCGCAAAAATAACAAATATGGTTATTCAGTGGCGGCGACAGCAGCAAGTCACACGAAACTCAAGTATTCACTGGTAGTTATCATAGCGATGGCGAAAGGAGTGGGACATGTGATTTGCTAAATAGATAGTTGGGTGGTTGGGTAGCGTGCCGGTAGCAAATTTTCCAAATTGCAGATGCATTAAAGCGCTCGCTCCCGCCTGTTCTTATTGTTGGCTTTCGCGCAGCTGCCATTTGCTTTACCACATGCGCTATTTACTATTCTCCGTTAACTGACAACTCACAACTACTGGCTTCCACTAATTCGTATTATTATACGAATTTTATGTTACACGTGACAATCAGCCACTCCAGTTAGTCAGGGAGTCAGCGCAGTACACAAACACACGCACACACACATACATGCGAACGTACAAAGTAGGGTTGCGCGCATGCGAAATTTGCAAGCAAAGACGCTCCGACCAGATACTGTCTACGAGCGTTACTAAGGCTCTAACAGCAACAGCACAACTGCGCAATTTTCCTTTGTCTGCGGACAAAGGTTGCCCCATTTTCTTTATTCTGTTGCCGCACGAACGCAAATAATTGTATGTAGGTAAGTAAGAATTTGTTTAGCAAGCAGTCAAACGACGTTTGTGTTACAGAGCACAAATTTTGTCTGTTTGTGAGTGTGCGTAGTGGTTGAATGACAAAAGCTGTGCAGCTGCGACGCCAGTCTCACGAGCTAAGCAGGATGTCTCTGGAGATTTTTGCCATTCAACACAAAGAATTATTAATTTTTGTACAGCTTTTACAATTCTTTAGTGGCACTGAAAGCTTTTGTGTAAATCGCCCGGTCGCACAATTGCGAATGTACGGACATTTTTTTTTTTTTTAAGTTCCAAAATAGCGCAGCCTACGACGCAAATGTAAGCGAAGAAATTATGGCGCAATAAAACTGTTTTTTAAGGAATTTTTTATATATTTGTCGCTTAGCGCGAACAATGAATTGAGCTTTCAATGATGCTGCCTGTCGCGCTGCACGCTCCGCGGTCCTGCCGAGAGCGACTGCAATCGCCAAACATTGTTGGCTGTCACATAAACTTGACACAACACAAGTGTACAAAATTTTTGTATTTATCATCGATAAAGAAGGAAAAAACGCAGCACAACTATCCCCTTTGCCGCTTCGTAGCGGGCTCGGTTGCTATTGTTGCAGCAGCGCGCACCCATCGAACATGCAGTGCATGTTTGGAAGCAGGGCGAGTTAGTGCCCACTTGAACTAGCCAGCCGCTCTCATTCAGCGCGCACTGGCCGTGCTACCGACCAAAGCTAAGACTATGCGCGCTGGATCTGATCTCGTGCGATTGCGCATGCGCGGGGCGGCGCGTTACCAGAGACACATGGTATGATGGTGCGGCAGGCAACTGCTGCAGCTTAAACTTTAAATAACAATAAACAAAAATGTAACCAAAAAATTGAAAAAATAAATTAGTTGCGCATTTGCAAGTGAAACGCGCCGACCAAGCGAAGTTATGCCTTTTTTGATTGCTTTCAAGCATTTTTGTGTTGGCTTGCTTTGCAGAAATCCACTGCGAATGGCTGCTGTAGACTTAAATTTGTGAACATTTTTTTTTATTTTTCTTTTTCTGTCTTTACTTTTGTTGTGTCAGTCGCCTTGAAAACTGCTGGTCACAGCTTGTTTTTATAACTATTTACTATGGCTGCCGTTATGTAGTTTAATGTGTGTACATTTGCAGTTTCAATGTGGAATTTCTGCTTTTTTGCATTTTCGATACCTTCAATTCTGCACATTTTTTTCTTGGTTTTATAGCACAGCAGCCATCATAACAGTTGAATGCAAAAGCAAAATACACTGCAGCAGCACCGAAGTGAAAAAAAAAAATCTTGACTTGTTTACCGTTTTGTTCTGAAATCAATGAGCCAGCAACTTTGTGGACGCTTAATAAACAAATACACACACAAATAGTTAGGTATGCAAATTCAAGTACTTAGTACGTACGGACTTGTAGAAAAAGAACATTTTCGCCAAATGATCAAATATACGAATGGCCGCCACAGCAACCGTGTCGAAAAAGAGTACGCCGCCATTCTTTGCACGGCTCGAACTTTTGGCACTTTGGATGTTCAGCGCGCTTGCCATTCAGCGCCCAGCTGACTGGCTCGCCGACTGACCGCTGTTGCTGGCACTTAAGCTGCGGTAAGTGTATTTTGCTGAGCGCAACCATTAAGCGTTAATTGATTTGAAGTGCTTTAAACGCATTTAATTTTTTTTTTTCGTCGCATTGGAGTAAAGCAAGTACAATTACGAGACACAGCTGCACAAACTCAACCGCTTTTATGTGATTTCTGCAGTATCATGAACGGCTGATTGGCGACAGCGCCACTTCGGTTGCCTTACGTCGCAGCGTAAATTGCGCAGTAGTTTTCTGTTTAGCAAGTTGGTTATTGCCAATTGGTGGTTAAAAGCTATTCTGCTGATGTTTTCAGCACCTTAGCAAACCAAGCGAAAATATTATAGTAATTGAAGTAACTGAAGTAGTAGTCGAGAACAGTGGCGAATGGAGTATCATTCATTGGTTATGTTCCCATCATTAGAATTTATTTTGATACAAAACGAAGTCATTGCGAAAACTAAGTGCCAAATCAAAACAAAAAGCAAAACAAATTTTAGAAAAACCCACCAAAAAGTGTCGGTCAGTCAAGGAATTGTGCTGTCTTGAGGTCTGTTGAAGATTTCATACTCTTTATAATTGTCGACTTTAAATTTTGTATTATTAATTGAATTTTATTAAATATTTTTTAAAACATTAGATATGCATTGTTGTGATAGAATCAGGTAATTAAAAATTATTGAGTTGAAAATTATCTAAATAAAAAATAACGGCAAAAGTATAAATTATTTATTTCCATCATTCAACTTATTTGAGATTTTACCGAATTTTGAAGAATACCATTTCTTGACAAACATTTTTTCGATATCAAGAACTATGTACATAACTCCGCCTTTTTTAGAAAACGGATTTCGAATGGTAATGATTTAATGAAGAGGAGATAAATATCGAACCAATATCAATTCATCATTTTGTACGGTGCAAATACATCTTACTGGAAGGGTTCAAGCTATTTTATCATGTTTCCCAAAATTCATACAATATTTGGTGTGAGAACTTAAATAATTGAAAATTACATACTTACGTCAAAGGTGAACACAACACTTTGCATTCCCCAAATATGTGTCAACACTTGCGCCTACTCAGAAACAAAGTATTTGTCAAAATAGCACGCGCCGGAAATGGCCCAGAAATGTGGTGGAGTAAACATTCTATAAGTGCAAAACAAAATTCATTCTTCAACTCGCTTGGTGAGCGCCACAAACAGGTGATCGTTTAGCCGCAGCAACAACTCACTTCTGAAATGTTTTTGTTGTTTAACTGGAGGGGCACAAATGCCAAAGGCAGGTCAACAGCAAGCAACTACAATATCTTTATGTAGGTTTGGTGTTTTTATTTAGTTGTTGTTGTTGGCTTGTGGCATGCAGGTGTGTCCAGCCGATGAATGAATGAATGAATGAATGACCATAGCAACAGCTGCGCCAACAAATCAGGCTGTCACATAACAAAATTGTTGGCACACAAATATTTGCTAGCGAATTGCAGCAAAAGCTTTACAAACGTGCAATGTACAAAAAAAATTTTAATTAAAAAAACTTTACGCTAAATTTCGCAATTTTTTTTAAATTAAAATTTGTAAAATGCATTACTACACTTTAAAGCGTTTAATTTTTTAATGCGGTAGCAAATAATTTTTATTTAAATTAAGAAATTATTTAATAATTTCGCGGTATTTGCAAAATTTCACGGCTACAATAGTGAAAAAGTGTAAAAAAAACTATTTATCGTAATTTTTGGGATGTTTTCTAAGGCCTCACTAAATCGCTACTTTGCAGAGTAACACTCAACCATTCAAACGTTCACCCACTCAGCGGTGAACCACTCATCCGGTCATCCTGTAATTTCATCACTGCACCAAGCCGTCATGCAGTGAGTCGCAGCTTACGGCTAAACAAAGATTTTTCAACGCGCTGAGGCTACAGCTGAGACGTTCGAGAGCCTCTTAACCCACATCGCAAATAAAAAAAAAAAAAAAAATATTTCACTGACGTCTTTCAGTACAAATGAAAATAAATAAAAAACACAAATACACACTAACATAAAGTTAAATTAGAGTGGAGCAATACTTTGGGCTACTTCGGATGCCAAACAAGTCGTGCACGAAAATCACAATAATAGCCGTACGAACCAATCTACATATATACTCGTACATACTAAGAGTAGTGCTCTGACTGTGGCGGCGCTGAAAATCTCTATAACAACAGTTGACCGTGTGGCACTCAATCGCATTTCGATTGCTACTTTTCGCATTCGATTGATTTTTGCTTTGTTCAATATTTTGATCGACACAAATTTGACACAATTTTTGCGCTGAGCCAATTTTTCTTCGAATCTCCACGAGTTGCCCAATGCCTTGGAGATATGCGTTCTGCTGTGAACGCCACTCTTCTTATCTGCTGCTTTACAATCACTAACGTGTTCTTTCGAAAACAATTAACGTTTTGATTTTACCTCAACTCAGTTTGGACCAAGTTCTTCGACTCGTCGTAATACGGTGCCGTGGTGTGCTGTTTACTATTCTCTGTTTGCTGTTTTATTGTTATTTATTTATAACTCGTTATTTTTTTTTTACTTATTTATGTTCGCTCAGTCGCACTGCAGCGGGGTGTGGTGCGCGTTGTAAAAATTGTTGATGGTAGCGCAGAAATTAATTAAGAAAAGGAAAAGGTAAAAAAAGCTTGATTTTTATGCGCACGCTGACCTACTGATTTCTCGGCTGAGTGCGGACGGTATGTTTGCGCTTGCTTGTTGCTGTGTTGGCTGGTCAGGTGTTTATTGCCATTGCACGGAATCAGGCAGTTTTCGTACACTATGATTGCGTTCTTAGCATTTTTTTCAAATCGTCACTACCTCCCGCCCAGCGCGCTTTCTTGAAACCGGTTACCTTTTTGCTTTTGTTTGTTTTGTGATTATTATTTTTCTGCGCGCGTAATGGCTGCAATTAGTTTCAGTAAAAGTGGATCCGTAGTTGGCGCAGCCGGTCGAACGACAAAGATCGGCCAAGCGCCCGAAATCGAATTGGCACAAGGGTGCGGCAGTGCTGGGAGGCGAAGACCGGCCACGGCGGTTGAGCACAAAGGAAAGTGCCGGAAAATGCATGAAAAATCAAAAATGATTGCAATCATGTTGGTAATGAAACACTCGGTGCAATAGAGCCGCAAGCGATGACGGTTATTAGAAGTTCCGCAGCTGGCCGCTGACTATGAGCGCAGCAGCATATAGTTACGACTGTATAAATTTAGTGACTTGGATTTAAGTTTGCATCGGAAAAGTGCTCCAATGTACTCTGCCTTTTCCAGCAGTCTTAATTACTAACAACTCGATCAGGTGAATTGTAATGATATGTTAGGTCCTGTGCAGTGCCGCCCCCTACGAGTTCATGCCCCTACGAGTTCATGCATTGTCTTCGATATCCAGCAAGTTCCAGCTCTCTGTGCGCGCGGCGTTTTGCATGAACTGTTGGCGTATTCTCAGCAGCAAAAGCTAACGAACTCGTAACAAGAACATACAAAATACAAAATTACAATAACAACAACAATAGCTATAAGTATCTGTAATGAGCAACGCTGTGGCTGTGGCGTTAAGCAGAAGAAATGCAAGAACAGGAAAAAAGAAAATGGCAAAAACATCGCCAACAAAGAAGTCAAACGAAAAACGAAGCATATAGTAAAAGAACTAATGTATTTAATTACAGTATTAACAAGCAAATGCAACAAAAACAACAGAAACAGCAATTGTAATTATACAAAATAGAAGCAAAGAAGACTCAAGCAGACGCCAATGCAAAGAACAATACAAGGAAGTAGTGAATAAACAGCCTAGCCAATTTCAGCTCAAGAGAGTGCCATTAGGAGTCGTAGTAGCAAAAGCAAAAAAAGAAAAACCAAGTTGAGCTCGCGTTTAGCATTATCAGGTGGAATTTCGGTATCTACAATCTACGTCGAACAATGCGCCAGACTTTTTAGAGTACCGCTAAGATGCATGCGAACGCCTGGCTGGGTGTAACTTTTCCAACGCCTCCAAAAAAGCAATTTAGATTTTGTGTTGTGCAGCAGCGCTGAATCGCTACTAATTCATACTTTCTAGCAACACACACACACACACTACATGCACATAGACACTTCTAAGTGCAACGTCAACAAGATTTGCTGTGCTTGTGTATGTGCACCAGGCAGACCAAGTGGAAACGCGTCACTCACATAGCAAATAAACTGATGGTGGCATGGCTGAACTATAAGCCGGTCAGCTACAAGAACTAGCCACACTCCGCCGGCACTCTTTAACTTTGGCCACTGCGCCAGCTCCACGTTCAGCGAGACTTTCCAACCCGACTGCACGTAAAGAAATTTCCGGCGGTTATTTATGGACTCTGACACAAGTTTTAACTTTACATTCTCAAATGTTTGTCTGCCTCCGAGGCTATTTTTGTATTTCTCGTGGTTTTTTTTGAGTTGAATTTTTGGTTGCTACACTGCTAACGGAAATTCGGGGTAATTCTTATAGCCCGACATTACGCAAGATTCTGAGACGAGACTCAAGTAGTAAGTGAGTCATTAGGCGGAACGGCAAGAGAGTGATTAACAAAAAAAAAATGTTAACCTTACGTACGTACACACAGAGGTATTTCGATGTGTATATTCGAAAAAAATTTATACGAATATCAATGCAAAAGAGGAGGGCACGTTTAATTTCCATGCAACCCAAAATTTACTCATGACTCTTTAATATCGAAGAACTATGACAAATTGCCTCTTCATTTTATTTGTATGCTTGTACTACGAGTATATAGTTGACGCATCGAAATATTGTTTAAGATTAATGATGGTTACATACATCTCAGCAATAAGGTATGATTGGTTTAAATCGAGCAAACAAAACAATATTTCGATTAACTTTGTATTTTCGCTTGACAGATTGTTTCAGGTTTGTTTAGTCCAACGACAACTTAAATAATAGAAGTTCATTACCTTCTAGTTTGGAAACACAAATAAAATGCTATTAGTTTTAAGGAAAAAAACACAGAGAAATATAAACTCAATTAAACATAAGACATTTCACATACAAAAACAACAATACTCGAACGTGCTTCAAATTATATCAGCAAAGAAATTAATTCACAAAAATTTGTTTCCCGAAATAAAAACATGCTGGTACGAGTAAGCATCACAAACAGCAAGAAAATATATATATATTTTGTTATTTTAATAAATCGACCACAGGTCATTATACATAATTTAGGTATATTTATCTGCAAGCGTGCGCTGAGAAAGAGTCGAGAAGAATTATCGCAAATAAACTTCAAATGTTGGAAAAAGTGAGCTATAAGAGCGATCAGTCTTCGGTTAACAGCCATTGGATTCATCACAAAATGATGGAGAAGCACGATCTACATCTCTTAACATTGAAAAGAATGAAACGCTTCGGCGACTGATATTCGTTAAGATTAAATGAATCACGACAAACAAATGCGATATTTATTAATTTATTTAAATTTAAAGCAGTAGCGAATGTTATCTGTACATTATTTTTAAATTGTACAAAATTTCAATTCATATAATAAAACGAATGGGTTGACGAACCGCTGCTGCTTTTGCCGCTTAATTAGCAATTCGTATTAGAGATCCATTGAACTCATCTACGAAATGGTGATTTCTTAATGCAATGGGCGGAAATAAATTTGGTAATTCTTTTTAAAATTAAGTACATAAATAAAACAGTTTTGTAGACGGGTTATTAAAAATATTTTCAAATCTTCGTTAATTTTTTTATTTAGTATTATTAAATCAGTTATTTGTACACACCCACACACACACACACAAATTCACCTGTGGGCCTTCGTACCTCAACGCACGCAAGCGCAGAAAGCTTTTAAGTCTTTTATGAATTATGGAAAAAATCCATTTAGCAATAAAATTTTTTTTGCTTGTTGAAAATGTATTTTGACAAGTCAAATTATAATTTTATCTGCCGCTATTTGGCACTTCGCCTTATTTGATTGGCGCTTTGGGGGCATACAGTGAATGCCGAATGTGAGCGTATTTGCGCCATTACAAAAATCTATGAACGAGTGTGTATGAGTGTGTGTGTGTGTGTGTGTAAATGAGGGCAATATGCAGCACTGAACTGCATATTCGAACTTTGAATGCCTTCTTGACGGGTTTTCTAAGTAACGCGGCACATTGCGCCACAAGAAAGAGAAAGGTTTTACGAAACAAAGAAAACACCAAAAACACAATTAGTCAAACAATTTAGTCAAACAAAGCGAAACACATGCACACACATACATAGAAACATACCAACAACGTTTCTTAGCGAATTTTATGGCGCTACTTTCGTAGGTATAATTCACAATTGGTGCTAATCACTTTTGGCTAGCGCATTAAAATATTATGAGCGATATTAATGACGACGAGAATAAATACATGGTTCATTATGAGAGTGGCACAAACAAAAAAAAAACAGCGCTGTGTGGCAGCTAATTGTATGCTTGTGTTTACTTATAACTGAAGAAAGCAATGATTATTTGTGAGTGCATAAAGAACGCGAAATGAAGTGAAAGACCTTGGGTGAGAGAATGGCCGAAATCATTAAAGCCAGCAACCAAACCGGAATATTATACATTAGAAAGCCAACATACAGAGACATACATACAAAAGTATTTGATGGAAACACTGCACCTCTCAGTGATTTTTAACGCCAAATTACAAAAATGCGCAATTTATTTATAACTCATCTCTTTAAAGAGTTTCCTTTGAGTTATGATAATGCGGTTTTTTTATCTTTATTTTCGTCGTTGTATAATTCAATTAAACTTCACACAAAGCGACTACTTTTCTAATCTCAAGCGACCGACCGCTCACCGGTGCCTCTCTGCTGACAGCAAGCGACTCCTCTTTCACAACCACATCCTCGTCGGCAACAGCAACAGCAGCAGCGATAGCGACAGCCACAGCAAAATATTTATAATAGTACCTGCAACAAAAACAACGAGATAACCGCAAAAGCAATTGCAGTTAGATTGTGCCTCAGGCCACCTCGCGTTTGGCTTATCTTAACAACATCAAATTAAGACCTCTGGTCACAATTACTGATTGTAGTAACCAACACTGTTGATCATCAGCAATAGCAACGAAATTCAACAGCAGCGGCAGCAGCAGCAGTTGCTTGCGAAAATTCGCAAACAACAGAGTGTCATTCACACACTTGCATACATACATATGCCATACATAGATGGTTAGCAAACTTAAATGGTAAATTGTGAGGCAAAGGAAAGAAAGATTATATACAATGAAGCCGGTTCTTAAGCTCCGTGCGGTATATACATATACATAGATAGGTAGGTAGCAACAACAATGGTGCACAGAGGCGTCTAGGCAGCATAGAATAGTTGTCGTTCCACTCCACACGACCGGCGTCGTACATTGACTGCCATCATTTGCAATTACTAAGCGTCATTAATCAGGGCTAGAGATTCTTAAGCTAAAAGCTAGAAGCAGAACGAGCGACATTAGCAATAACACAAGCAACAATACAATACTTTGGAAGATTGATGAAGAAGTCGTCGTCGCGAAATGCGAAAGAATTCTACATAAATAATTGCGGCAAAATTGTTGCATAACCGCCAGCTGCCAGCTTTGCCGCTTCCCTCGCCGCAACATCCTCCACGCAACCCAGCCCGCCGCACCCAGTGACGACGCACATTGCCGTGAAAGTGAGCCCGAACGCGACTAACCGCGACACTGTTGCATTGCTGACGACGACCAATTATAATGGAATGGCTAGTTAGTGGTCTCTTGACATAGAGATGCTCCCCGGTGGATCGACGAGCAGCCAACCACTGGATCAGCAATGACCAACAGGCAAACTAATTGTGTGCCTATGAGGCACAGTGGGCGAAAGAGACTAGGCATTTATAAATGTTATAAACATTATTCTTTGAGTCAAAAATTTGTAAAATTGAAAAAAAAAATTGTTTTATTATTTTATTCAAAAACGGTGATAAGTTTTAATTGCAAAAATTTTGCGTCATAACAGTAGTTGGATTGAAAATATTTTTTAAACGTTGAAATAAGTAAATATAACTTTATCGGCGATATATAAAACATTTCTCTTAAAATATAATAAGTAATTATTACGGTGTTCACAGATGGTTCGAAGCTGAATGGCAGAGTGGGAGGAGGGGTCTTCTCGCGAGTCTTATCTCTGAGCTGTTCTTTTAGGCTGCCGGATCACTGTAGTGTTTTTCAAGCTGAGGTTTCAGCCATTAAGGAGGCTGTGGACAGGTTGCAAACCGTCTTAAAAGCCAACAACGTTTTTATATTTAGCGATAGCCAAGCGGCAATTAGAGCAGTGAGCTCAGCTGCGATAACTTCAAAGATTGTACTGGACTGCCGCCGATCTCTTCAGGAGATGGCTAAGCAGAACAGACTAAACCTCATCTGGGTTCCAGGCCACAGGGACATCGAGGGTAACTATATAGCGGATGAACTTGCGAGGGAAGGGACAACCAAGCAGATTCTTCCTGGTAAAGAACGCATTGGTATGCCCTTTGGTACTTGCAGGCTGCTCTCAAAAGAATATGCATATGCTCGTGCGAATGAGAGGTGGGCACAGACCACGACTTGTAGGATATCTAGGCAGAATTGGCCTAGATGGGATCGTAAACGGTCGCGTGGTCTGTACACCTTAAAACGGGATGATATATCTCAGGTCATTGGAGCCCTTACGGGGCACTGCCTCATAGGCAACCACACGGGGCGTCTCGGTGTACCCTTTCACAGATGCTGTAGAAGCTGCAAAAATTATGAAGAGGAGGAAACTGTTCTCCATCTTCTATGCAATTGTCCAGCGCTAGCAAGAAGCAGGCTACGCTTTCTAGGGGTACCACTTTTTGGAGACCTCGGAGAATTAGGTTCTATAGACCCAAGATGCTTGGCGAGATTCGTCAAGAGCTCAAAATGGTTCAGCAAAGGGGAATGAACACTTAGCTAGTGGTATCACAACGGGCCTCCAATCATGGCCTAAGTGGGTCGCTGAAGCAACGGTGACAGCCACACATACCATACCATACCATATGAAAAAAGTAGCCGCTGAGATCGAGTTGGTAGCCATTTTGCGGCATTGTTCTGCCTCGCGCCACTGTAACTCCAACTTTCATCAGCGATTTTAGCTACATCATCATCATCATGAGCATTAACATCAATGCAACAACAACAAAATATATATAAAAAAGAGGCACAGAGCGCTCGCTAACCAATCGCACCAGTGAGCGCGAGTTCAGCGAACCCAGAGCAGCAACAACAACTACAACAATAACTACAAGTATGGTGACGTTTGCAGTAAAACAATAATGAATGCGATGGACGTGACAGAGTTTATGGCGCTTTGTTGTTGTTGTTAAAATATACATGTAGTTGTTGTTATGACCCGCATGTTTAGCACCACAGCATTTATGTAATAGTATGTGTAAAGGCATGCAATGAGATCCTCCAGGCGTGCGTCCTTCAGCGGCGCGAAACCGCATGGACAGGTTGCGCGATGAATTTCATGCGTGCCAGGCACTGATAAAGCAAACATAGCAACCAACACATGGTGGCATGCACATCTGTATGCACACATTTGCTATTTTCGCATGACGACCTTGACAAGGGCAACTCTCTTTTAACCTGCTGCTTGCTTTGTTAGCGCCAGTTTGGCGTATAATTTATCAGATATTTTTTCGCTTACGAAAGGTATTTTTTACGACTTTGTGAGCAGCGTCAAGGAAAGAAAAAGAGCAAAGCAATAAAAAAATAAAAAAACAAGTAAAAAACAGACAGCACAAAAATAAACAACAACACTTAAAAGTGACTTCAAAACACAGCTCGACGGTTGACGGCTGGCCACCGGCGACTCTTGGTCAGTTGCATGCAACTGTTGCAATGTGCAAATGTAATCGTTTGTGTGTTGTGCGTATGTTGGTGGCAAAAGGAAAAGTTTGGCATCGCCGTCAGCAGCCATTGTTCAGTCAGCAGTGACTCATTAGGCAGGCAATTATTGTAATTTTTTGTTGTTAAGATTTCAATTCATCGCTTTTGGGTTGGTTTAGATACCTTTTATTGAGTATATCAGTGCAATGTAGTGATGGACGCAGTAGCACTAAATGTTTACAATGGCAATAAAATCAAGCCATGCGCATTTTATGAGGCATCACGGCGTACGTACGCACGCGCACATGCATTTGCTTATATTGCAACAGCATCGGTTGCGAGTAAAGCAATGTCGGCGGCAGATTGCGCTGTTTATAAAAAAATCCTCTACAAATATGCGTCCAACAAAACCAACGACTCTCCATGACACGCCGCAGCTGTTTTGAGTTGACTTGTGTAGTGCCGTCGATGCCTTCTAACCACGGACTTTTAAAGTGTTGAGCTCGAAGGGATTTTAAAATGAGGAAAGCTAGAAACTGCGACTTCAAAATCTTAAATTTTTGAATTGAAGTAATTTGTGCTTTTTTACCACTGGAATCTCACTGCTTTCGCATCTGAAGTCGTCGCCTGCAAGCGGCCCATAAAACCAACGCACCAAAACCTTACACACAGAAACAATTGTGGCACACCCCATTTCGTGCTTCAGCACATTTAACTATTTGCCGAAGCATTAGCAACATTAAAAGCATTAAAAGTAAGGCGTTGGCATCGCATTTGATTGAGTTTTCATTTATATTAATTCGTTTGGCGGCGATAAGCGACAGCTCGCAAGCTGCCCAACGCAGGCAGAAATCAATGTGCAATTAAAAAAAGCAGCAGCAGCAAATGGAGTGGAGCGGACGTGAGAGACAAGTGGTTTTTATGTTGGCAGCGCAATAGGCGAAGCGAATTTCGCAAAACAAACGAAATAAAAATGTTTCATAATTAAGAACCGAACGAGTATCTTTGTACATAAATGAATGAGTGAATGTTCATCGGTATACCTTTTTTCTAAACGAATGAATTCAACAATTTTCGCAAACCGCACAACATTTTTCGTTGTAAAACTTATACTTTCAACTGAGAAAGCACGGGGATAAAATTTCTTTAAATCAATAATTTATTTGTAGAAAGAAACAATAATAAACAAGTAAGAAATGCTCAATTCGGGCGAAACCGATTTTTATACACCCTCGCGATATATTTTTGTATAGGCGGTGCCCCGAATTTCATAAAAACTTTACTCAGTTGCGTGGTTATGGTCCGATTTCAAAAATTGATGACGGTGATGCTAGTGATATCAAGGACAATATGTTCACTAAATTTTGTGGCAATACCTTACACCGTTATTGAAATACCTACAAACGTTTTTTTATAACTGGGCGGTGTAACGCCCATTTTTCAAAATTTCATAAAAATCACATTTCTTAATTAACTATCTCCCATCAAAATTTAATTAATATGTTCCAATAGATAAAGAAAAAACGAAATTTTTTGCATTTTCAAAATTTCCGTTATATGGGAGGTGGGCGAGGTTATGGTCTGATTTCAAAATGATAACAGCGATATTAAGGAAAAGTTCTTAGTTCAAAATCGCTTCAAATACCGAATTTCACTTAATTTGTTTTAATAGATACCGAAAAAATTAAGTTTTTGCATTTTCCAAAACTTCCGTTATATGGGAGGTGGGCGTGGTTATGATCCGATTTCAAACATTTTCTACGATAATAATATCGATGTCAAGGAAAATATGTCCAAAAAACTTTGTGACGATAACTATTACTGTAATTGAGATACAGAAAATTTTTCATAAGTGGGCGTGGCAACGCCCATTCTTCAAAATTTCATAAACACCAAATTTCTTAGTTCAAAATCGCTCCAAATACCAAATTTCACCCAATTTGCTTTAACGGATACCGAAAAAACGGAGTTTATGCATTTTTAAAAAACTTCCGTTATATGGGAGGTGGGAGGGGTTATAGACCGTTCTTGACCATTTTCAATACCAACCTACCTTCTCCAAAGAGCAATATATGTACCAAATTTCATTCAGATATCTTATATTTTACTGAAGTTATCGTCTGCACGGACGGACGGACAGACAGACATCGCTAAATCGACTTCTCTTTTCCTTCTGAGCATTTTGGTGTATACATACATGTATGTCTATATCTATCTTGATTCCGTTATGCTGTTACAAGCAACCGTTATGCGAACAAAGTTATAATACACTTGTGTGCAAGTACGCTCGGTTATAAAAATCTGACAGTGTTTTTTTTACCATTTCCAGAAGATTCGAATTTGCTTTGAATTAAAATTGGGCACAAAAACCTGAAATGAGTTTTCAACCTGTTTACAAAAAAAAAATTTTTCTGTAAAATTTAAGCGGAGAAAGAATCTTTTAATTTATATTTTTCAGAATTTTTTGTTAGAGAACTATTTGTACATTTGTATGTACATACATATATTTTAAAAAAATGTGTTGCGCAGTCAAAGAATTATATGTATGTATGTATCTACATACATATATGTATATCTGTGAATGAATCAACAATCAATAGCTCACGATTTGTGGTAATATTTCTTCTCTTTTTTCCCAATTTTACTATCCTTAGAACCAATTTTAATTAAACGTGAAATGAGACAATAGTTACTGCATAAAAATGTTTGTGTAAAGCCATCAAAGAAATCATTGAATTTCTCAGCTAGCTTTTATGGAAATAATTACAAATTAATTTTTTTATTTTTTTGCATTCAGCATTTCGAATCAGATTGCGAAAGCTTAAGAAATTCAAAATTTATTACAAAAATAGTAATAAACCAAAGCCATAAATATTACGACTTGGCAATAAAGTTTGAGTAGGATAATTAAAAAAATAGCAAAAAACACATTGGTTGTCAGCCGCCATTCAATAAAAATTGTCACCAAACTTAATTTAAAATTTGCAATACTACTAGACAGCTTTAATTTTCACGTTAATTAGCTTTGCGGAAACAATCAAGATATTTTAAAGTTAAAATAATTTGTGAAAAAGTGGAAAAATTCAAGAAATGAGCGTTTAAAATCTAAACCACTTGTCCGCACAAATAAGTAAATATACATTTTTTTTTAATTGAGTCGCTCATTCACAAGCTTGCAACCGCAAATGCGGAAGCATCCATCTAAACGAAATGCGCGAAAAATTCAACTGCACTCACTGAGCCTGTGAATAATTTTTATATTTTTCTTATGACACCGTGCAACAGTCGAAATACTAATTAAATAGGAATCATGAAAGATTACCCAATATTTGCAGCTGCCGCGACAGAATTCGGGTTGAGCGCTTAGTTATGTACAACTGCTGCTGCTATTGCGCTGCTGTGCTGCTGTCACCACGCGACCAGTTCGTGAAGACATAACAAAATTAGGGCAAAATGCAAATAAGCAACGCGAAGTGTAATCTGAAGCGTTGCTTCAAGGCAGCGCGCACGCTTCGAATTTGGACGCGAAGTGAAGCGCGCAACCAAGGCGCCACTAGTCGCGTTCGAGTGCGCGCTGTGAAATTGATTTTTAACAACCGTGCCAGATGGCGCAGACTGGACGTCGCAGGCAGGCGAACGCAATCGACCACGCCATGACAAGTGTCTGCCAATTTATTACAACTCTATTGCGCGTTGCGCCGTTCGCTTCAATTCATATTTCATTTGAATGTTTTCACGCGAGCAAACAAACGCCAGGCCAGGGCGATGGTGTTTATGTCGGTGGTAAAGGAGACGCGCATTCATTTTTACATACATTTTTTGGCTTTCGTGTGGTTATGTGTACTTGCAGTGCATGTGTTTCGCAAATTCAGTTGTGGGCGTGAATTTCGTCACACGAAATGGTAAAATGCGCGAGTTGAGCGGCACGTGCTTCTACGCTGATTAGATGAAATATTCCACACGCTTGGCGATAAGCGAAGCGTCCATAAGCGCATATATTTGCAGAGCTGCTATGTCTACGCGCTCCTTCACTTGAATGGGGGCTTATGAGCGCGCTTTTGTTTTGTTTGTATTCTAATTACTGATTTTTCGTTTACTTTTTGTTTTGGGTAGGGATCGACATTCGGTTAACCTCATGCCTTCATTTTATGTAAATATTTTATGCTTATCTGTCTCGCTTACATATCGACTAAAAATAAAAATTGTAAGGAAAAATTCCAACAATAAATCTACTTTACGATGCTAACATAATGCCCTTCTCTTCTTATTTTTATAGATTTTGCCATTCTTGTTTTGTAAGAGTCGAGTTGAAAAACAATAAAGCTACTCGTATAACTACTAATTAGCTACAACTACAAAAACTGCAAAAAAAACGCCACTTAGAGATGCTATAAAACACGTTATTACTCGTAAATTGGTCGCGATAAACGTCCAATCGGCGCATCGACCAATCGTCCAATGTCCGCGTCGCGTTTGTGTCGCTTACACCGCATCCCGCTGCCAGTTTTGTGTTGCCCATCGCTTTTTGTTGGCTGACTATTTAATATTCGAGATTGGTTTTTAGATTTGCGAACGATCACTAGTTGACTGGTCGATTGTTTGCTTTTTGTTGTTGCTTCTCCACTACTTGTCGTCTTGGATGGCATTTTGTAAAACATACGATAAAATACATTCACAACAACAAAAGCAACACACACGTACATATGTATGTGTCGATAAGATTTAGATAAAGGTTGGAGACGTTTAGGCATCCATAAATTGCATATAAAATATCGACACTTATGTGTGGATGTGTGTGGAATACATACAAATATATTTTAAATTTATAATTCAAGGTCGTTGTTTGACTGCCGAGAAAATAATCGCATGAAAAATTGCTAAATAAGTCGTGGAATTTTAAATGTCTTATCGATTATACAACCAATTTGGCGACAATTGTGGAATACTAATGCACCGATCCCGAAGGAATCTAGGTGGTGTCAAGTTGATTGGCTTTGCGAGTAGAATATTAAATTAGTTGAAGAATATTCGGCCATTAGGAAAGGTCCGCATTCCATTTTTGGTTTGAAGTAATGCATAAATATTTTCTTTTCTTTTTCATTTTTAAAGTATATTCTGTGGAAAAATCTTTAAATAGATAATGGTTTAGAAAATTTAGAAAGAGTTAAAGAGGATTCCAGCAAAAAAAAAATGTTCTAAACTCGTTTTTTCCAATAACACCGTGCGATAGTAAAACTGCGATTTTAAGTTTTCTATCGAAATTGTTTTAAAGCATTTTCAAATTTTAAAGGTATGGAAACGAATTGCTATTGTTATGGTTACCACTCTCCTTATATTTTTGTTCAGACGACCAACAACAATTTTAATCGCATCAACGGTTAACAAAAGCCACTTTAATAAAAAAACACAAAAGTTATAGCTGACCATTGGGAAATTGGTGGTTCGATCTCGAGGCAGCCGCATTTAATGCTTATTATATCATTTCTCAACGCCACCACCGCACTTAGCAGCCCGAAGCTGGTGCTCATCTCATCCTCTGCCGAGCAACGGAGCCCGCTTGTGTGAAACATATAATTTTACGAGTTTCATTTAGCTGAGCTGCGGTGGCACTTGCCACGGCAACGGTGAAGCGATACAGCTGCACACAACGCTTGCAGTTGCAGTTATTGTTGTTGCTGTGGTTGCCGTTGTTTGTTTGCGTTGTTACTGTTATCGCCGTTGTACTTTCTATCGGCGTACTTTTACAAGCGGCAACCAAAACAATTTCTAATAACAACAATAATAACAAATGCAAAAAGTGAAGCAGCCGCTCAAGATTCGTTCGCTGATGCCTGATACGTACCGTTATTGCATGCTGCATGCAACGTACCAAATACAACAACGGCTTTTGGCGGCACTCCGGCAGACTGTGGCTGATTATGCGCCGTTATTGCATTACGAATGGCGAATGGTGTGCAATGTTTACATTGTTTTTGTATGGGTGTCAGTATTCGCATTTCGCGCCCATCCGTTTGTCTGCAACAGGTTGCAACGGAGCGGTGCTTGGTTGTACGTGCTGCATGTTGTAAAGCGCCGCATACGTAACTAAGCGGAAGCGTAGCGCGCCCGCAAAAATGCGGCAGAAAAACTACAAACACAAAAAAATTCAAACATAAATGCGGCGCAAATCAATTTGGCTAAACATCGAAAAGCCAAAGAGTCGCGCGGCGGCATCAAATGTCGGTTAGTGGACGAGGAAGTCGAAATGCTAAAATTGTGGGCAACGTTTTTGCTGAAATTTTTGTGCTTGCACTTTATGGAATTCAACCGCTGCACCGGGAAGTGGTCAGCAGTTAACCTGCAGCTGCCACTTTCGTTCACTTTCTCAAATGCACAACAACAAGAAATGCAACAAATCAACTCTCCAACTGGTCGCTAGTCGCGAAGGAAAAATTTATGTGGAAAACCAAGTGCGGATTGGAAAGTCGGCAACGTCGAAAGTGTGTCACTAATTACCGAAAATCCATTTTCAAAACTGGATTTATCCAATTTTATTATAAAAAATGCTAAAACACACTTTACATCTACATAGCAATGCGCCACGATTTTGTTGTACGCAGCGAATGCAGCGCGGTACGTGCCACCAAAACTGGTAAGCCCAGTTTTCCAGGCATGCAGCCGAACAAGCCGAGCAAGCCACTAGCCCCTGCCAGCCAAACTGCCACTTATGCACATTGGCACTCAACCAACCGAGAGTCCATCAATCCGACCAGCCAAACGTCCGTACATTCATCCATCCATCCATCCAAACAAGCAAGCGAACGAACACCCCAAAACGGCGAGGCACGTACGTGTAGCGCAAATAAATGCAAAAGTTGTGTTTTTCTTTTGTGGAGAGGAGTGAGGCGGCGATGCAGGCGACAGCGAATCGGTTGCTTTTAAATTTTCCTTTCTGCCAGAAACTAGAAGCCGGGCGTGTGTTGCACAAATCGAATGTACAGGTGGTCGCAGCTGTGCTGCTGTTAACCAAAACAGGTTCTTAGCCGTAAACGCAAAAGGGGGCCAGCGACCAGGAAACGCAACGCAACGCAACGCAACGCGCTGTAAAAGGCAAACGTTCAGAAGAAGAAGAAGAAGAAACACAAAACCAAAGCGGACGCTCGCGAATTTTCAACCAACACGCTGTGGCACACTCGTCGGGGTGCCACATACGCAGCGTAGGCTCGCGAACAGTAAAACGTAACCAACTAACTGTTTGGCCATACAACTAAGTATGTTCATAGTATGTTTGCCTGTATGTACATAGCTTTGATATCTCCCTTGGCACTGCATAAACAATTTCAACTTACTGTTTTTTGGAGCTAACGAAAGACGCAATGTCATAAAAAGTACTCGCATTTACTCGTAGGTAAATATTTAATCTCTGCTTATCGTGTCGTACGTGTGTAAGTCGTTGGTGTTTTTTTTTTTGCTGTCATCTCGGATTCTTTTCCATTTCATGACAGCGAGTGTAAATAATTAGAGAAAAAAACTGGTTTTCCAGCTGTTTTGATTCTACTTTACGCTTCATTGTCATTTGCTGACTGCGCAAGTAATTTTTTTCATATATTTTTTAATAGTATTATTGTTGTTGTTGTTGTTGTTGTTGCTGTTGATTTTCATATCACTATCGTACATCTAAACATCGTGTAAATATATTCGAGCCAACATACTCGTACAAATATGCGTTTGAGTTTTGATGTACTCGTATGTATGTATGTATGTAAATACTTAAGTCGACTGTAAGACGACCTCATTTCAAGGTCGGAATTTCACACATTTTATTGTCATGTTGGCGCGTTGTTGTTGTGGTGTTGTTACTTTAACACCTTATATGCTCACTAAGCGATTTTGATTTCTTTCAAGTAGAACAATTTTTATTTATTTTTTATTACTTTTATTGTCGCTTGCTATTTTCAACTGGTTTGCGACAAGCAATATGATATTGTTTTACTTATAATTTTTTTATTTTTTTCCCTACGCTTTATTTAGCATAAGAAATTCCAAAGCAATTCGCTTCTTGACTTTCGCTTCATTGAATTGCATTGAAAGCAGCCGACAAATAGTTTTCATTAAAAATGTAGATTTCTTTCCACACTTAACAAAAGTCTTTAATGCTATTCATGAAAGCTTTGAAGGCGACGAAACTGTAGCAAGAATTTTAAAATTGTTATTGAAAAAAAAAAATTGGAATAGATTTAATGTTGAATGCTCCACTGACCTATGAAGAGTATAGCAAAATTTATTAAAAATTAAACTTTTTTTTTTTGTGGCACTGCCAGTTGTAGCAATTAATTGATTTCAGTAACTCTCAAAGTTAAGCTGTCAAAATTCATTGTACAGTATACATTTTAAGAGAGTCACTATGCTCTTTTGGACCTTAAGCCACCAACAAGATACTAAGAAATAGTTGAATAAGTTGGAACTTCAAAGCAAATGGACACAGTTTGAGGAACCAGTGTGTATGTATGCAAATAATCTAGTCACGGTAATAAATTTAAAAAAAGTGCTCCAAAAACAACGCATTTCCATAGTAGTTAGTTGCCACATGCTACACACACACACTGATGGGCCTGCAACTACTTAAATCACTGCTGGAACTGTACTTGCAGCTGTCGCTTGTCACTTTGGAAATTTTTTAGAGGCAATTTTTTTATAGGCACACTCGCACAAAATATTTCAAATGGCTGTGTTACGACGCTGCACTAAATCAACTGCACTAAATTAACTTTATCAGCGTTGCCATTGTATTGTGGCAGTTGCTGGTTTTGTTGCCACACCGCGGTTGACAAGTTTATCACATCGCCGTCATCAACGTAAGGCGCTTCCTTTTCAAAATGCCCTGCCAGTTCTGGCGAACGGTAACAGCAATAACAATAAAAACAAAAAAACAAAAAAAAAGCAAAGACGAAAGCGCAAAAAC